>OX352254.1:1847629-2299080 GCA_947086465.1 Eupithecia exiguata
AAATAAGTCGGCGACGTGTGACACGATATGTGCTGCGACCGGTAATCGTCCGCGAAAACGCCGGAACAGCACATTCTTCGGCCAGAATTCTTCCTTAGTGAAGGTCGAAATATTCTCCGTTGGAATACGCACCACAAATGATTTAAAATCATTATGACGCGACTCCAACAGCTCGACCCTCAAATAAATGGAGCAAAGAACTAACAACATGGTTTCCCCGAGAAGGGAAAAGGACACACAGGGCAGGCCTTACACTCGATGAGCAGATGAGCTTGTCAAAGGAGCAGGCAGGACGTGGACAAGGAAAACTCAGGACAGGGAAAAATGGAGGAGGCTGGGGGAGGCCTGTGCCAAGCGGCAAACAAACTAGGGTAGGGTAGGGGTTCTTAGATTAGAAATTACCCAGAGTACTATAATAAATAAAAACCTTAGAATCAAGCAACGGCAAAACCTCTCGTCAAAGAACTAAATGTAAATTTGGTCTTTGAGCAGAATTGGATAACTTCATTGTTTCCTCTGTAGGTGGCGCTGACGGCGTAAGTGCCGAAAGAACTCCCAAAGACTTTCGGGTCGGCGAGATAAGATCACGTAGCTTAGTTGGAAAAAGAGCAACCCTGCGCTGAAGGGGAAGGTGCGGGTTCGAATCCCGTCGAGATCGTAAATTTTTGGGATTTATTAATTTCTTAGATTAGAAATTACCCAGAGTACTATAATAAATAAAAACCTTAGAAACTAGGGTAGCAAAAATTTTAGGTTAAAATTTTAGGGTAACGAGTACATTGGTCGGACTTAATATAATAATAATAAAATCATTTATTTCAGACTGTAGACTGTAGGGTTGACAGGCAGTGGATTGTATTTGAGAGTTAAAAAACACCATGGATTAAAACTTTCACTAATTTTAATGAACACAATTTTTTACATACATTTTGCCGACAGGAGGGCCAACCAGAGAGGGTTGCCAGCTATCTCATCCTAATAAATGATTGTTCTTAAGTTGCCAGCTATACCGTACGGTCGTTTTCTACGAATATATTAAACAAATCTATCCATGTATTGTATTGTATTATGTATAACAGTTATCTAGTACCCATAACACAAGCTCTGCTTAGCTTGGGGCTAGATAATGCTGTGTGAATTGTCCAGCATTATTTATTTTATTTATTAGTCAGTGAGTGTCTAAGCCCGTTTTATGAAACTACGCTCAGTCATCGATCTACGCTTGAGTAAAGCCATATAAAATCTTTACTTAATCATTGATCGATGCCTGAGCAAGCTTTTACAATACGGGCCTTAGTTCTTATTCGGTCCATCGAGTGGATGACTAAGTACATCTTCATTATTTTACAGGAAATGGGCATAGCTATGCGAGCGCGCGCCCGTATCCAGATCAACTTGGCTGTCAGTCAGGTCGTGGACATCAAACAAGTCGCCAACTTCCCGGATATCGTGTTCCCTATCCTTTGGTTCGAGGAGGTAAGCATCTACTATGATCTAGTATAGGCTTCGATGAAAGTAAAAAAAGGAAGATACGGTACATTCTACCAGCGCTCACTCAAAAACTGTACCGTGTCGCAGATGAAATAATAATAAGGTACCTATCGGATTATCAGAAAATTTAAAGTTATCTACTTACGCGGGAAAATATGTGATGCCTTGGCTTTGTTTTTTCATTTGAAGCTATTTGTACACCTGGTGTACGAACGCGAGGGCATTGTCGTGGTGTTTTAGTCGAAATCACACAAAATTATACGTCGTAGCAAGCACGCGCAACACAAACGCCACCGCCCGCGCCGCCGCCCGGTCCGACTATGACTGAGGTAAGGGAACATAGTTGAACCTAACTTTAGCCCTAAACGTGTGTGTGACGTTAAAACGCCACCAAGTATTTGACAAGTTTCGTATGCAACTTGTTGTAAACATGTTTCTTGGTGAAAACGAGGGGTTAGAATTGAGCAACGGCAACACCTTCTCGTCAAACGAACTAAATCTAACTTTAGTCTTTGGACAGGTTTGGATAATTTAATTAACTGTGTTAATTAGTCCGTAAGAGGTCCCAAAGATTTTCGGTTGAACCGACTAGGGTTTCGTGGCTTAGTTGGTTAGAGCACACCCGTACTGAGGGTGGGGCGCGGGTTCGAGCCCTGCCGAAATCGAAAATTGAAAAAAAAATTTAAAGGTTTTTTTAAATTCAAAAAAATATGTGTTTTGTCTCAGGGTATCGATGAGCTCCCCGAACAAGTGACGTCACTGCTCCGACTGGCCACCAAGGTGCCCCCGATTGCAGGCGGAGCCTTATCCTGGGGGCTCTCGGCGCTCGGCGCCCTTATGATCCTGCTAGCAGTGACATGCTTAATACGGTAAAAACAATTTCATAATCCGTACTTCCAATAATATTAAGGAGGGTACTGACTAGCGTTACGGTGCGTAATGTAATGTGTTACAAAGCGAACGTTCGTGTAACAGTACGGGAAAAAAAGGCGTGTGCATCGAGCAACGGGACGGATTGTAACACACTGCGTAACGTATCATGCTCGCTGCGAATGGTAGAGGAAAGTAACCAAATATGGAATACTAGCATTTCTCGTAAACCAAGAATACCTAGGGACAAAGAGCTGTGATCGTCTACCTCCTGAAATTACTGCTTATAGATTTCGAAGAGTTAGACGAGCGTGTCACTTGGTTGCAGTGAGAGCTTTTTGTGTTGACGCTGTCAAAAAACTTTTACAGGTATGTTAACAGGAGGTGATTAGTTCTTCATATAAAAATAGTAGTGTGTTAAGCTTCTATGTATAGTATACGTTTAGTATAAGATTGTTCGAAACTTTATAAGGTATTTTATTATCTTGGTTTATTTATGTGTACCTAAAGGTAGAAATTTATGTTGTGTAATTTGCCATAATAGAAGCCTCTGGAGCTGCACAAAATGCAAGAAAATAGAAATGCATAGAAAAGACTTGTTTCGAAAATTATCACTCATAATAAGTGGCCAGTGTGCCAATTTGGGCATACCCCTTCAAAATACTGAAAAAAAAAAAAAAAAACTTTTTTGTAACCTATATAATAAATAAATGAACAAAGTTTCAAATAAATCCATGTAGTTTTTGTTTGACCATTAATGGGTTAAATTAGGTAGAAACGCCATAGTATCCATATTTGGGGTACCTACCTATTTCATTATTGGATACTTTTATGTTAATTTTGTTTCTGAGAAATAATAGTCCTTATGAATAATGTATATAAAACAGGAGTATTACTACGCAACACGCAAATATAATATGATTGTTTATGATTACGATTTAAAGTTTTTGATAATTAATGTTTTCATTTATACCTAAAAAACAAAACAAAAACACGATGTTGTTGCGACTGTTGTTATACCTACCTAATATAAATAATTGTATTATTTGCAGTTCATCTCACCGGCAAAGCACTTTGAGGTTAGAGGGTCACGTGGTGGCAAAACCGCCGCCTTCGAAGGTACCGAGCAAAGAGAACGGTTACGAACTTAACAGTAGACGGTAATGAACGAGTTTATTAGGTATTTTAATAAATACAGCTCATCTGAAGGTAGTGTCAATTTACATCTCGCCAAGACTAAAAAAATTGGACAGGACGACGAAAATCTGTTGCAGTCTCTTTCATAACGATCAAAATAAAAAGGATAGCAACATTTTTAGTGCTGTCCAATTAATGTAGTTTAGTTTCAGCGACATCTGAATTGACACCAGTATAGGCCCACCAAGATATCTGTGAAAATGGAACCAGGTTGTCTTCAACTGTCGGTCTTTTCTTACTGTGTGATGTGAAATATCGCGTCAATTGTGTCTTTGCTATGTCAGCTATGTTAGGATTTGATGCTAGACTTTTGTTGATAGGTTCATGTTTTTCTCTGCATGTTACTCTAAGTTGCTATTAGTTATCATGTCCTCCGCAAGCACAATGTATATCCACCGTTGAGCATGCCCCCAAATAAGAGGGCATTTGCTTTAATCACCACGCTTGGCTGGTGGATTGGTGATCGCAGTGAAGTCGTTTAGAATACGTAGTAGAAAGATGCCGCCCTTCCTCTGGTAGGTTCCTTTGTCGACTTTTACGTCCACGGGCTTAGTTGAAAGGGTCGATTTGTATGCGCAATCACCATGGCTATCATCGCTACTTTAAAATGGACTCTCACCTCAATTAATTCAATTGTTGTGATTTCAGGCAAGCCTTGGCCTAGTGGCCAAGTTTAGCCTGAAACGCAGTAGTTTGCGGGTTCGATTTCCAGAAAATATTTCGGTG
The DNA here is from genome assembly GCA_947086465.1 of Eupithecia exiguata. Lineage (NCBI taxonomy): Eukaryota > Metazoa > Arthropoda > Insecta > Lepidoptera > Geometridae > Eupithecia > Eupithecia exiguata. Next base: position 1,851,914 of record OX352254.1, read on the forward strand.
TGTGTTTTTTTTGGTATACTTACGAGTAACTGTGTTAAATATATCAATCCTCTGTTACCCATAAAACTGAATTATTTAGAGCTAGATGTGTGAAAATATGTAGCATTAGATTAACATCCGGCTCTCAGTTGCTATTGGTTGCTGTCATGTCCGCTACAGGTTAATGCAGAGTTAGTATGACCGGGGCGATTACAGCAACGAGTTCACAGATATCTTGGTGGTACTTTATTACAACGTGGACCAGACCAATACCACAGGGAATACCTTGATTATTTATTGTTTAGTTTGGTCCACACTGTATGCCCTGTTCCAATAGGTACCTATAAATGGTTAAAGGACGACAATTCTCATAACTTTTGTAATAAGTAAAAAATTCTTTAATTATTTTTCCTGCGTAGCGAGTTTTGTCGATCAGGTGCGTACTATGTTGTAAGGATTGTATTCGATTTTTATCGACAAAATTGTCGATATTAGTCTTCGATCCACAAGAATATCACTAGGGCCTGATTTAGATTTTCAGAGCGTAGGTACACTTACTGTTGTGAAGTAAAAAAAACACCTACTTATGGGTGCATCGGACGACCTGAATCGCGCCCTGACAAAATTGATCGACCGTTTAGTCTCGCTCTTTTTGTCGCGCGAATATAAAGCAAATGTAAGACAGGCAGACGATAAAATTTTATCGTGGCGCGCAGGTCAGCGTTCTGTTGAAAGGTCGAAGTCGAGGTCAATTAGGTACCAGGTTAAGTGCCACAAATTATCTGTTGAGTCGACAGCGTTAGCATATAAAATTCATTGAAAAAAACAATTCCGTTTTAATGCTGAGCTCGCAGGTAATTTTTGGCACTTTAGGATATTATTAGAAACGCTAATGACTATTATTAATATTTTGTATTTTTACCCGACTGCACAAAAAGGAGGGTTATATTATTGTAGCTTGTGATTGTGATTGTCTACGTTTTTTTGATATGGCTGAAGGTATTGTACTTTTATTTTTATACGATAAGAATTATTTACGATTTTATAATAATGTAACGATCTTAAAATCTAATTAAATGTATTTCTGACATGCGTATAAATGACATATTTTTTTAATAATATAGACATTTATTATGACTTTAAAGTTTGGAGTAAGACTTATATTGACTTAAATCGTAAACACTGAAATGTATAAACGTGTTTTAGGAGTATATTTTTTTATTTCATTTTATGTCACAAAATATCATAGGTAAATAAAATGTACCAGGCTTACTCTTGAATATTTTGATAATGATTGACTAAATAGATATTTTGTTAAATATTCCGTTTCAGCGTCCAACGGTTTTGTTATGGGAGCTGGCATACGTAATATCCGCCATTTGTAATTTTATGAGGCACTAAGAAAATCCATAAAATGGCAAAAGATGGAACTATCACAGATAATATAATACACTAGGAACTACTTTTCGAATGCCTTATGGAACTCTCCCTTGCTATTGGTTGCTATCAAGTTCACCGCTGCAGGCTACTGTGAAGTTAGTATGAACGGAGCGATTAAAAGCGACGCTTTTTAGTTACAGATATCTTTGTGGCACTATACTATCTATGTATATTAAGTAGCTAGTCTAATATTCTGTCCGTCCGTAGGATCCTAAGGTTTATGTAACTATTGTAAAATTTATCTGTAAATTTATTTATCATTTGAAAAATAAATGTTTTTAAATAAAGGGGTACAGTAAGGAACACTCAAAAGCTTAAGAGTAGGAATAGGAATTGATCGTCTTCCTGTATACAGGGTTAGTAATAATTCACTGACACTGCATGAACTGCAGGTCAGTGCATTTGCCCATCATCACAAATGCGAACGTGAATACGCCAGGTCCGTTTTTTTGTAGATCAGCTTTGATACAAAATGTAAAAAGACGTGTCGTTAACAAATTGCTTAAGGTGAAGTGAGTCCCAAAATCACGTTTTGACTGTACGAAAAATCAATTTTAAGACAATAAAACACAATTTAAAAAAAAAAAATTATGCGCATCAAAAGTTAAGGATTTTTGTTAGTAAGTTATGGGAGCCGAAACACGATTGACTCAACTTGACTCGATACAAAAAAATCGCAAAATTACTCTAAATTTTCATTTTTACTACGGAAAACCAGTTTCATTTGCTAATGTCGTCTAATGTCGTCTAAAAAATGCTAAACTTTAGAACTTTTAAACTTTAGACGATTATGGTTTTATTTTTTTGGAAACGAGTATTATTTCAGAGCAATAACAAATTTAGACATAAAAACCAGTGAAATTGCGCGCCGGCCGGCTCTTGCATCCCTTTCTCGCCTTCACCGCGCGGCGTTCGTTCGTCCTTGTCTCGAAAATACGAACCTATATCGCCTTAAGACACGATCTTCTGCTCCCACCTCAACCTCAACATCCTTTGGTCCACTGCTGGACACAGGCCACCCCTGATAATCGCCTTTTTGGCTTTTATCTCATGGGAGGTAATGCCCATAATTCCCTCGCGAGGCATGCGGGTTGGCGATCATAGTTCAGTGGTAGATCTATTTCTATAAGAAGCGCTGCTGCCCCTGGTGTCTGTCCCTTGGTCGCCTCCTACGTTTACACCCATGGAAAGATTTGGGGTGGAGTAAATTCTAAACCGGCACCACACAGCTCCCACATCCACTGTTAATTCAAGACAGGGTCATTTTTAAGTCTACTTTGAAATAAAGCTTCTTTAAAGGACGATTATTGATTGGAGAGGGTATCTATTATCAAATTAAATTTATGAATTTAGACTTGGCATCCTCACAAACGTGTTCGTGATTATAGGCTTCCAGTTCACGCAGTGTCATCGAATTATCAATAACCCTGTATAATGCCCGGTTTCTAAAAAAAATATGTAAAAAACTGCTCGTAGGTTCTATTTTCGGCTAAGAGCTTGTTTTTTTTTAAGTAATGTTTATCGATTTATTTGTCAATTGTTTTGTGATTGCCGACTTTTGGTTTTGTTTATAGAATGATTGCAAATTGGTCCCATAAAAATGAATTCCCAAGGGAATTATTATTATTTGTCAAAAACAGTTTTAATTATAGAATTTCAAAGGCAGTTTTGAGTTTTTGTGAAAAAAAGACAAAAACATAATGAAATTACTGATTTAATGCTGTCGAATAGTTGTCGATAATGTCGAAATTTAACTACTTCAACTTCTTATCTCATGGCTCGCTGTGCTTTGTTGCCATAACTCTGCGAGTGTCCAGACAGCGAAACAATTTGTTAAATAAATAATAATCATAGGAACCGGGCATAAACAAAATACGTCCACCTACCTTCGTCGCTTTTTGCTATAAAAGTGTATGGGCACATTTTTCTAGGTGGCATTTTGCTATCTACAATTATAATTTAGTATTAAAAGGCATTATATTTTTTTTTATAATTTTCTAGGTGTTTCCTTTGACTTTGCCAGGGAGATCAATTTTTTAGAATTTTTATTTTCTGCGTTCTACAAGAAATATAAAGCATTATCCCATGATAAAACTGACTTCGATTTAACGATAGTTTTGGAGCATTTGGGAATCTTAAGCCATACACTGACCGCTGTTACGATGCGTAATGTAATATGTTACACAGCTCATGTTCGTGCAGTCAGTAGGTACGGGGGAAAGAAGGCGTGAGCAACGAGACGGATTGTAACACACGGCGTAACGTATCATGCTCGCTGCGAATGGTACATTACACGGACCGTAACATCGTTCAGTATACGGATTTAGAGATTTTTGACTAATAAAATAATCAACCAAATGCTCCGAGTCTCATTGAATAAAAGTTTGAAACATGGTTTTATAGAAAATGATTCGCGATCAGTTGCAAATAAATTTTCCCACAGTTTCATTGCTTGTAAATTCACAATGTAAAATTAAAAAATTGCTTAACAATTGAAATTTCCCAGGTAATGTAAATTGAACGCCCTTATAGTTTATTTTCCGCGTTTCTCCCGACGTTTCGGCAAGATTACGAGTTGCCGTGCTCAAGGTTTTATGGTTAAATTATGTTTTCTGAACGCTAAGATCAAGAAATAGGCAGTTTTTTAATTACATTTTAGTTATATAGGTATTTTGCAACTGGATTTGAGGGGGTATTTGGGTTTATGGATGGTAAGTACTTAAAATGTATGTTGCAGCCATTTTTTATACCTTGTAACTTTATCGTATTTTTATTTTATTTTATCAACCGTAGTTTTATAACCTACATTCCTAGGAAATGAAATAAGTCCCAAAAAATATCGGTTTCGGCGGGATTCGAACCCGCGCCCCACCCTCGTGATATTTGTTCACCATTAAGGATGTTGAGGTTGTGGTGGAATTATCGGTTCGAATCCCGCCGAAACCGATAATTTTTGGGACTTATTTCATTTCTTAGAGATACCCAGAGTGCGGGTTAGCACTATAACAAAAAACCTACATTCCTAGATTTATCAAGTTTATCTCACGAAAATCACCAACGTTATATGACCGAAATACTATATTGATACCTCTTGGACTTCATTTTATATTCGCCTAGAACGTGCATGTAAATTCGCTTATGCGAATAAAACGGTATGGGCAGCGGATGTGTTAAAATTAACTTTTGTAATATAGTTATCAACTAACCATAACACATGAAACAGATGCTGAGCAGAGTACTTTCTCGCTCTGACTTATGTTAATTGAAGAAGTCAGAGTGAGAACAGTGCTTGGCACTTGTTTTCTGATTATTATTAAAAGGGGGTTAATCTTCAAATATGTAAGAAATTAATAAAACCCCAAAAATTTACGATCTCGACTAAGCTACGTGATCTTATCACGTCGACCCGAAAATCTCGTAAATTTTTGGGATTTATTAATTTCTTAGAAATTACCCAGAGTACTTTAATAAATAAAAACCTTAGAATCAAATATGTATATAGGTTTGATAGCTATCGGCGGCGACGTGACGGGGCGTCAGCTAGCTATCGGGGTCACAGTCCCGCTCATTTGCATAGTACCAATAGAAAGAGATACGATTTTTTGTCTCGCCTCAGAAAGATAGCTGTTAGCCTATTAGCTATCTGACGGGTACAAGCTGAAATGCACTTTTTTGCGTTGCAGCTAGAATCTAAAATGTATTTTTTCCAGGCCGACGATCGATTTAGACTGGCCATTCATTTGGCAAGCGATCGCGGCCAAACGCGAATTATTCCAACAAACATACATTTATCATGAAATTGATCTTGAAGGATCAGAATCTCAGAGTAATCTTTGTGTTCTGTAAAATCAGTTTATAAAAGTTAAGTATACTCGTATATTTTCATTTTCGCGCGACCGCTTGCCCACGACCGACGCGCTACGCGACCAATCACGAAAACTTATTTTGCTCAGTAATGTTATTATTATTTAGTTTCTAATTAGAAATTTATTGCATAAATTGTTCGTATTGTAAATAAATAACGGTGTAAGATATTTATTGTTTTTTTTGTTTAACAACCTGCCCTACATTGTAGTAATAATAACATTTGACGCAGTGCGACGGTCCGCCTGCCACGCAGGAGGCTGCGGGTTCGTTTCCCGCCTCAGGAGATATATTTGTACATTTTGTAGATATTTGTATTAATTATAATTTCTTAATTCTTCTATTCATTTTAATTTTAATTTCCCTTATTTTTCAACTGTTTACAACTCTGCAGTTCATGATCCGGCTCGAAGGACCATGTAGACTGCAGGGTTGAGAGTTGAGAGGCAGTGGATTGTATTTTAAAGTTGAAAACACGGATTAGAACTTTCATTATTTTTAAATATCACAAGTTTTTAGTTGGAGGACGAACCAGAAACGGTTGCTATAACATATTTGAAGCATAAATTAACATGCAATACACATAACGGTTGTTTCAAAATCATGTAACGCAGATACTTCTATCATGTCATTTGAGTGATCATGTTTTTGTAAAGCATTATTTTGAAGCACTTGCTTTTTAAAAATCTATTTTATCGAAACCAAGGTTTGGTCATCTTTGAGATGTTAGTAAACCAATTAAATTCTGAACAATAATAATACAGATAATTTGACAATATTTTTCAAGTAGCTTGTCATACCGCGATATTACTCTTGCTCTGCTCAGAAAGAAGGATACTAGACTGAACGTTACTTAACATACATCCTAGACTTTGCATATAGCCATAAAACATTATATGGTATTATTTTTCGGCCTAGACTTGGTTCCAAGACTGACGGATGCCGACTTTTTATTCTCAATAGAATCCACAGTTATGGATGAACTAGGTTCGTCCGAAATAAATACATAACATTGCAAAGTCTTGGAAGCTATTTGTGTAACAGTGGCTAAGCCAGCATCACGCACTACCATAGCAGGGTGGGTCAAAACCCATTTTTAAAAGCTAACATACTCGATCACTCTACGACATCTCGGGATGAGGGAATGGTCGGGCCGCTTTTTAAAAGTTTTATAGAGCCACAAATAATAAATTTTACACAATTGTTGAGAACAATTGATTAAATGTGTGCTGAAATATTAGTTTATGTGTATTTATTAAAGCTAGATATTTTTTTAATGTGGAAGTGTGATTCTTCTTTACAAAAATCAAGAGTATCACTCTACTTGTACTTGTTCAGCAATACATAAGAGAACATAATTACATAATATTTAAGAGAACATAATAAATAAATTAATCATCATCATCAGCCTATATCAGTCCACTGCTGGACATAGGCCTCCCCTAATGAGCGCAATAGCGCCCTGTCTTCAGCTTGCCGCATCCAGCATCCGTCAGCAGTCTTTCGCAAATCGTTATCCCATCTGGTCGGAGGGCGTCCTACACTATGTTTGCCGAGTCGCGGTCTCCACTACACGTTTACCCCAGCGGTTGTCGGTTCTTCTCGCGATATGGCCAGCCCACTGCCACTTCAGCTTGCTAATCCTTTGAGCTATGTCGACAACCTTGGTTTTCTGTCGGATGTATTCGTTGCGAATCCTATCCTTCAGAGAAACTCCGAGGATAGCTCTCTCCATAGCTCGCTGGGCGACTTTAAACTGGTGGACAAGCCCTACCGTGAGTGTCCACGTCTCAGCTCCGTAAGTCATGACGGGTAGGACGCATTGCGGTATGGATGACGAGAAGACTCGACGTAGTTTTCCAAACGCTGCCCAGCCTAGCTGGATCCTCTTGGCCTCCTTTTCGAAATTGTTTTTACTAAACTGCAGAATCCGCCCTAGGTAAGTGTATTCGGAAACAATTTCGAGAAGGTGGCCATGTACGACGACCGGTCCCGGTATGACTTATGATTAAATATAGTTAAGTCATAATTAATCATAAGTCATAATATTAATCATAAGTCATATCGGGACCGGTCGTCGTACATGGTTTGAGGGAATAGCAGAAAAAACACTGTGTAATTTATGACTCATAAATTACACAGTGTTTTTTCTGAACAGTTTGAGACATTCTGTTGTTTGATACATCACTTTAGCGCTATTCCCTCAAACCATATAAGCGGCGACACCAGGCGAAAACAAACAGATCTCATTGTAAAAGCTTCCAGTGACGCGACGGTCTAGTGTTTAATAGAAGCATTTTACCTGAAATAAAACGCATATTAAAATACCACCACTCACTGGAAGCTTTACTTTTAATTCTGCCTGGTGAAACGGAGCCAATGATAAAATATGACGCCGCCCATTTAGCATAAACTAAAATTGGCGCGCGGCCGCTATGTGTCGCCACTTGGACCGGATGTACTTTCAAAGAAATAGGTTAAAAAGTAGTCAAATTCGACGGAAACGGATGTGCTCTCTCATTATAAAAGCTTCCAGTGAGGTAAGTATTTTAATATGCGTTTTATTTCAGGTAAAACCTTCGATCAAAAATAAGGAGTTCGCGGCCTCCCCCGTAGATACCTAGAGCCTTACAAAAATGTCACTCAAAATTGGGTTCGTTTTGTTTTGACGCAGACAGTTTGCGCAGAGCCTGACAAGTTTTTTCCATACGGAACAAGAGATTGGTGGAGTCGAATTCATTTTATTTTATTTTGTAAGTAGGTAGGTACCTACCTGAGAATTATATACCTACCTACTCAGTTTATTTTCTATAAGGATTAATTAACAGAATTCAGGTAAAGATAACGAATCATTTATTGATGAAACTATAAATTGGTGTCTCAACAGTAGGTATTTATACAAAAGGGTCATTTCAGACATACAATAATTTAAACTTACAATACAATTTCAGGCAGGCACTCTAGATTAAAAAGAACTGGTTCCTGTCTGCGGCTTTGCACGAGTTTTTTTTACGGGAAAAAAATAAACGTTTTATAAATTCATACTTCTGGTAGGTAGGTAAGAACCTAGTCTTTCTTTTATTAGAGAGTCTACGCAAATGAAATTTTAGGGCGGGCCAACTAATTATTTTAAAAATCATCAACTAGTAATATTAAACTTATTTTTATGAAAAATATATTAATACATACTATAAATGAAAAAAAAATTTAGAAGAAATAGCCTCTCCATTTATCAATTTAGAACAAAATTAATATTTTAACATAGGCAAACCAAACAACAATATTTTATGCTGATTTCACAAGTATATGACTCACATCTCAATATACGGGTAAAAAATATATATAAACTTACTGAAAATAAGAAATTCCATCCTTTTTCAGCACTTTGGACGAGTGATTCTTGCATTTTTTGTACCCATGCTTTTTGTCTGAACGCTAAAATGACACTAGTTGAAAAGCTTCCCTAACATGTCAAAATGTTCTCTTTTGCTACTGAAGGTTGTGGCGTGCGCATTGTGAATCTAAGGGGGGCCGGCAAAGCCGGACATTTTTGATCGATGGGTAAAACACTTCTATTTTCTATGAAGGTTGAATGCGGTCTAACCTCCTTCCCTTTGATATGCTAAAATATAGTGTAGGTCACAGAGGTGCAATGAAAAAAGAGTTAGATCAATGGAGAGGTGCAACTCCCGTCAAGTACTCCTATTAATTCTGTGGACGGAAGAAATACCCCCCCCCCCCCCCCCTGGGGGGACTGGAATACTCTGTAGAATTTTCTTTATTGGCATGGCACCTCTATGCACTTATTGCTCTGAGTCTATGCATTGATCTAGGGATCTCGATTTGATCAATTTGACGCAAATTTTGAAGTTCTTTTGAAGTGTCAAGAATCAAAACAATAAAAAAAATCAATAAAATAATGGGTATCTATTCATATCTTTTTATTTCAGTCATACATGGTATTTTCAGTTCAAAACGCGCCTGTCGCGTTTATTTACCTATTTTTCCCGACGTTTCGACAGGTTTACACTGCCGTGGTCACGGGGTCAATAATGTTGCCCCTGCTTCGGAGAGGCGGTAGCTCCAGTACTCCAGTCATCCCGTGACCACGGCAGTGTGTAAACCTGTCGAAACGTCGGGAAAAATAGGTAAATAAACGCGATAAATACCCGTTAAATAGTATTAATAATTAAGTAATATCTTACACCGTTATTTTATTTACAATACAAACGCATGGAGGGCTAAGCGTTCGTATTGTAAATAAAATAACGGTGTAAGATATTTCTTGTTTTTTTTGTACCTAAAATATTCCGTTCAAAATAATAAGCAGGAGCTCAATATAAATTTTATCCTGTGTTCGGTCTCGTTCGATTCCTAAATTTAGTTCCATTCCAAGACGTCTGATTCTGTACTGAGTCTCTCGTCCTATTGAATAATATTTCCTGATCAACGTTGTATTTTTGACGCGCTTTTAGAATTTGTTTTCGTTTTTTCTCGACACCCTTGATCCATTTATTCGCTAGTTGTATTTCCGTATCCCCATTGGTTAGAGGTTCTGGATTCCCTGGCGGCCCTAAATCGACCAAGTACCTTTCTCTCTGCATTTGTGGATCATCCAGACCGATAGGGCACGGTCCCCTAAACATAACTCTCCAACCTGTGAAAAAAAAAACCATTGAAAAGAAGGAAAACTTGATTCGACTTCGGTCTTACCAGTTTGGAGTAGTGCTATCTAAGGTTGTTCGTCGTGGGTTGGCGCGAAATTCAAATATCCACTCCCCGGGCGTTCCATACCCTACTTTTTGTTGGAATGGCTAATAACATCTTTATATATTTTGATTTTCCATAAAATTTCCTACAAATTAGCATGTAGATATATTGACGTTGTAATAAATTACCTAAATGATGTAGGTGCCTACGTGTAACGCAGGAAAGACAAAAAGATTACGGCGAAGGTTTCTAAAATGGGTTCCACGCACTTCGTTTTTCGACTACATATTTCTATTTTCTAATAGAACGTAAAATTTACTATACAATGCTTGAAAAACATTGTATACTTGCCAAACAAAAACATTTAGAAAAAAAGCTTTCGAAAATGTGAATTGTTATTGCGATTTCATGGCCACTTTGGCGGGCCGTATTTACTTCGAATTTATGAAATTAATGAATCAATAGACTGATTTCGATGTATTTGTATACATTATGGGAACGAAGTTCCTTATCGCGCGTTGCGAAAGGGAGCTAGACCGAAAAAATTCTCAAAAAAAATTGTAGCGACCCCAGAAAATCCTTAGTCTATGGTAAATGGTAACGACACTTACGTTTTGCTATTGTTAGATACGACATTATTACAAAGTAAGGTTCAAATTGAAACACCGCATATTTCAGAATTCATAGACAATGATCGCGCAAATGCGGCACTGACATTGTTGATGCACGGACGAAGGAAATCACCCTTCCGTGGTGAGTATGTCAAAACTTTGTACATAATTGTACGAGGTTTATTGTGTCCTCGTACCTCGTACGGAAGTATTGCGGTGAGCGAAGCGAGCCGCGCTTCGTGTTCGGTGAGCGAAGCGAACCGCAATACGACACCTATCGCACTGCAAGGCGAGCGAAGCGAGCCGCGCTTCGTGTTCGCAACCTGTTGGCGTGGGTCGGATTGCAGTGAGCGGAGCGAACCGCAATACGACACCTTTAACACAGCAAGGCAAGCGAAGCGAGCCGCGCTTCGTGTTCGCACCCACCCACTTATAATGGGTATGGATTTCGAGTAACTCGAACTCGTAGATTACGAAAAAGATGTCCATTTCCAAATTCAAGATGGCTGACATTTTTTAATCGCAAAAATCACTCATGGGTTTCGTTTTCGACTAATTCAGATACGTAGATTACGAAAAAGATGTCCAGTTTCAAATCCAAGATGGCTGACATTTTTTTAATCGCAGTTGTCACTCATGGATGTCATTTTCGACTAACTCGGACACGTAGATTACGAAAAAGATGTCCATTTCTAAATCCAAAATGGCTGACATGGCTGGCTGATAGCTGCTTGCAGCTCGCGCACATCTAAAAAACTAGTTTATTATTACATTATATTTGTTAATAATAAAAAAATATTAAAAAACATATTAAAATAACTTAAAAGTTTGTTTTCTTACAATTCCTTCACTAATTAATCGAAAGGAACTTCGTTCCATCCGGGTGTCCCTTGACACCTCTCAAGTTTTTTTATAAGTAATTGCTATTTGAGTAGCAAACAGTAACTTCTGTATACGACGCCCGATAATGGCCCTGGGCCCGTGTGCGCCGCACACTCGCTTAAGCCGCCCCTGGTGCTCATCAACCAATTGCATCGTAGATTGCATCACATAAATCTGTGTCCCTTGTCTTTGTATGTTTGCTGCATTTTTTTTTTTTTTTTATAAAACTCAATTAAATACGCTCTTTATGAACCTCTGTATATTTCATTTCATTTATTGCAAGAAATATGAACGAAGGTCCTCATTTGGGCTCGCTTGCTTTCGCCATGACGTCCACACTGGTTCGATCGCGTTCGGTGCCTTCGCTTAGCCTTCGCTCGCTCTCGGTCTCTTGGTCTGTACCCGGCATTAGGCGGTTTTGTTTTAGAGTAAGAGTTCCCTTTCTTTTCCGGTTCCATGCTATGGCCTCTCTCTGATCGAAAATAGTGTCGTATGGACGCCATTTTCGATCAGACGCCATCATTTTGTGACAAGGATAGACATAGATTTCGCGTTCATAGGAGCGGGACAGAGCATAGCAACGCAAGCACAAAAATCGAGTTTTTGCCTAATATCTATTAATTAGGACATTATTTGAAGAAAAAAAAACGCAACATGTAAAATGTTTTGACGTGACAACGTCTTATAAATTGGTTTGCCGGGTGACACTTCAAGAAACTGCGTTACGCTCCGCTCACGTTATGCGCTCACAATGAGAGCGAGTGAGAGGCACGCGTCCCTTCCACTCGGGCATGGTTAGCCCGCCTAAGAGCGAGAGAGACAGACATAAAAAGTGAATAAATTGTTACTATTATTTCATCCTTCTTCCTACTATACGAATGAATATTCACATTAAAATTATTTTACCACTCAAAGTCGTTGTCACGTAAAACTTTCGCCCGTATACCGACTTTACAGGCAACCAATTTTTTTATATACTTAGTTCAATTACCATGCTTATTCTCAAGATCTTAACTTTTGTATTTATTGAGAAATCAAGGTTGTAGTAAAAATGTAGAAGTAACTGCGTTTTTTTTCTATAGTGAAAATTTTATGGAATCGTGTTTTCCAAATATATGATCGATAGAGTAAGTCCTGAACTTTACCATATATAAATTTAAAAGTTAAATATGTAGTCGTTTGGAAGATATGGAGGTCCGGCGGAGTTGATTTAGGGTAGTAGGGCCGCTCGCCTGCCCTCTGCTAAAGATTGTTTGTGTGCAATACAAACAGTACAGATAGATAGATAGATAGATAGATAGATAATTCTTTATTGTACCACACAAACACAGAAAACAGTACAGAAATGAGAGCTATGAGAAGAAGTACAAAGGCGGCCTTATCGCTATGAGCGATCTCTTCCAGGCGACCTTGGGATGGACTGGACATGTACGAACAAAAAAAGACGGTGGCACTTGAAAAGAGAAATTATAAAATACTACTAACTCTACTAAATATTTACATAACCTACAAAAAACAATAAACTAATACGAACATAAAAATAATTTGCTTAACTTTGTAACGATAGGTAATGCTGATGAAGCAGTTTTTTAAAGATAGGGAGTGATTTGGCGCGTCTGATGTCAAGGGGCAGAGCATTCCATAGACGGGTCGCTTGTACAGTGAAAGATTTGTCGTAGAAAGTGGTAGTGTGGGCAGGGACTTTTAAAGTGAGGGTTTCAGAGGAACGCAAAGAGAGAGAGTGAGAGTCAGAAAGGAATTCAAAGCGCTCCTTTAGATAGGAGGGGCTCGGAGGATAGAACAAGATACTGTACAAGAGACATAGTATGTGAGTATTCTTGCGAAGTCGGATAGGCAACCACTTGAGTTTAGCGCGATATTCGGAAACGTGGTCATATTTGCGAAGGCCAAATATGAACCTGATGCTGAAGTTTTGAAGGCGCTCAAGCTTGTTTAATTGATCTTCGGTGAGGTCCGGATAGCAAGCGTCGGCGTAATCGAGAATGGGAAGCAAAAGGGACTGGGCAAGTGTAACCTTAGTGGAAGTCGGGAGAAAATTGCGCAGTCGCCGAAGTGATCCTGCCGATGCGAACATTTTACGACTGAGTTCAGCCAATTGCGGACCCCAGCTCAACTCTTTGTCTACAATCAGACCCAAGTTTTTGACGGATTTGCTGACCGGAATTGACACACCGTCAAAGGAGATAGGAGCTATGGTTGCCATATCAATTTTAGCTATCATCCTTGGGCTACCTACGATGATGACTTGAGTCTTCCTGGGGTTTACTAAAAGACCATGGGCTTTACTCCATGAGAGGATGCGCGAGAGGTCATCATTTATTTTGCTAATTGCTAAAGTAAGGTCAGAAATTGGAGCTTGTTGGTAGATTTGGAGATCGTCCGCGTAAAGGTGGTAAGAACTGGACAAAGATTCGGATATGGAGTTAATAAAAATTGCAAAAAGAAGAGGAGAGAGGACGCCGCCCTGTGGAACACCAGCAGTGACATCACACCACGATGAGAATTTGTCATCTATGCGGATGCGCTGCCGGCGACCGAACAGATAACTATGAAACCAGTCAGTTACGATTGGAGATATGTTAAGAGAACGAAGCACAGCAAGAAGAACGTCAAAGTCGACATTGCTAAAGGCGTTACTAAAATCAAGCAACGACAACACAGTCACAAGCCCGCCGTCCATGCCCCGGCGAATGTCATCCGTAATTTTAGTGAGGGCTGTCATAGTGCTGTGACCATGACGGAAACCAGATTGTAGAGGATTCAGAAGAGAGTTACTAGAGAGAAATCGGCTGAGTTGGTTGTGTACTAGTCGCTCTAGCACCTTAGAGAGAAAAGGAAGAATGGAAATAGGCCGGAAATCGGAAAAGCAGGAGGGTCTAGATTTTTTAGGGAGAGGGATAATCTGGGCATTTTTCCAAGTGTTTGGAAATGTGGACCTGGAAATAGAGTGGTTAAGAATGTGGACAAGGATGTGGATAACATCGTCGAGAATGGGCAGCAGCATATTACGGCTAATGTTGTCATCACCGATTGCATTTGATGTGATCGACATGACGCTTCTCCTAACATCACATTCGGAAAACTGACTTAGAAAAAACGGTGTAGTGACAGGGGTTGGTGACAGAGAAAGAGCCTGAAGAGTGTTAGATTTAATAATCCCATCAAATTGGGAAGACGTAGAGAAGTGTCGATTTAAAGAATCAACATCTATATCTTTAGGAAGTGTATCGTTACGTGATTTGCCAACCCCTAGTGTTCGAAGAAACTTCCAAACTTTGGAAGGGTCTTGATTTTGGACAGAATTGTGAATAAAACGGCGCTGGGCGTCCCTACACACCTTGTTGCATAGATTCCGCCTCTCAATGTACTTGGAAACATTAACTTCTGAAGGACAACACTTTGCTTTAAACTTGGCCACATTCTTGCGATGAATAAACTGTTTAATGTGATCTGTAAGCCAAGGCGCCGGCAGATGCTTCAGTTTTATTTTTCTCAACGGCGCGTGTTTGTCGTACAAGCTTAATAAGGCAGAGTTAAACGAGCTGATCTTATCATCAGTAGAAGAAGCGTTCTCTACCTCTGACCAATTTATCTGCCGAGCATCTTCGCGAAGATTCTCCACGTCTATACCGCTAAAGTTACGTTGCATAATGATTTTAGGCTTTGCTTTTGGCGGACGAATTTTATAAGAAATGAATATAAGGTCGTGATAAGAAAAGCCGTCCGCAGAACACTGCCCGTGCTTGTGAACATTATTAATGGAAGAGACAAGGATAAGGTCTAGAAGAGAAGGGTTACAGTTTGGGAAATGGTGCGTAGCACTTAGAGGAAGAACGTTAAGATTGTTGGAAGAGATAACGGATTCTAAACTACGGGTACGAGAGTCGCGTTTAACGAGGCACGTATTGAAATCGCCCATGATTATGGTATGACTGTAAAGAGGGGCAAAGTCTTCGAGGAGTTTATCAAATGAGGAGAAGAAGTTGACACGAAGAGAAGGGCTGTAATAGACTCCTAGAAGGACTTGGACATCTGTACTTGACAGGACATCAAGTACAGATTTTAATTAATACCGAAATCTTAGTGAAACTAGAGACATTAGAAAAAATACCGATGTTTTCAAATTAGTTTTTTTTTTTTTTTTTTGAGAGAAGCATTAAAAATTAAACTAATCAACCACGAAGTCAGAATAACCAGATGGCTCTAAAACGGATATAGGTACAGGGGCTGGGGTTCATTCATTGGACGTCAACATTCAAAAGGACCTGGTGCTGTGTTTTTACACAACACAGCTCTATATTGGGAGGACGCGGAGGGTTAGGTAGGACGCCCTCCGACCAGGTGGGATGACGATTTGCGAAAGACTGCTGGCAGATGCGGCAAGCTGAAGACAGGGCGCTATGGCGCTTATAAGGGGAGGCCTATGTCCAGCAGTGGACTGATATAGGCTGATGATGATGATGATGAGCTCCATATTCCTATACGAATATGTAGCAATAACACAGGGAGCTACAGCCGTGCAGAAGAGAGAAATTAATGACCAATGCGTACGCATTCTCTCCGACAGTGCTGTCATACCCAGGGCTCTGGAAGGAAACAGCTGCAACTCCAAGCTCGTTTACGAATGTCACTCAGCATTAGAAAGGATATCCAACAAGAACAAGATAATCCTTCAATGGATTAAAGGACATTGATCTCTAGGTAATGATGCCGCTGATGAACTGGCACGGAGGGAACGGAAACGGCTCTGCACTGTTATTCATGAAACGTTGTAAGAACACTGCATCAATTCGCATTTCAAACAATGTACTAAATCAAAATCGGTCGATCCGTTTTGGTGCTACGCTGGGACTGATAGAGTACATTTCAGATAATTATATTTAAATAATAAACATAGAACCTACATATTACACTAAATGATACAGTTAAACTTACCACTGACTGAAATAGTTAAAATTAAAATTAATAAATCTATTTTACTATAAAAGTTAAATATTATCAAGTGTCGGTATCGTCACTTGATAATATTTTTCTTACTTTTAGGGTCCCGTATGAGTGACCACAGGACCCTATTGAGGTTCCGCTTTCCGTCAATGGGTCATATCATGAGGGTAGATTGTTGAAACTCGTACAATCACTCGTACAATACATTAATGAAGTGATTCATTAATTCAATATTAATGAAGTGATTCATTAATTCAATACATTAATGAAGTGATTCATTAATTCAATACATTAATGAAGTGATTCATTAATTCAATACATTAATTAATCACTTCAATAATGTATTGTGCAAGTGACACAGTTGCGAAATAACTCAAAGAACATGACAATTTATTTTGAATTTTATACATTAAATGATTTTACTTAGTTTTATTATTATTTATTGATATGCGTCAATACAAATGGTACATATTTTGAGACAATTTCAACTATCTATAAGTATTGTTAAGCATTGTAAAACCCAATACAATGCACCGAAAGACCGACTCGACTACTTATTTCCATGGTGTTAGGTACCATGGAAGTAGTCGAATCGGTCTTTCGCAGCTATGTATATGCGCTGATGTTGCTGATGCCAGTTGATCATTTAACTTTAAATTAAAATTTAAAATTTATTTTGATATTTTATGACCTGAAACGAATATTTTCTGAGTTCTCTGCTTTCTGCCTAAGCTATCTAATATATTTCAGATTAACTTCTAGTAATTATAAAAGGTGTTCAAACTTACTAACTGAAAATAGAAAAAATATATTTTATTTATCATTTAACACACCAATGAGGTTTTCAGTATTTTTAAATACATTGTATTATCAATAAAGCTGTTCCCCTCAGCATACGTACGCCAACTGCTGGACGACCCTCAACCAAAACAAATTGGGTTTTCCCATAATCACCACGCTTGACGGGCCGATTGGTGATGCAGTAGAGGTTCTATCGAGCTTCTATCTTAGCTATATTAAGATTAAAATTATATTTTATATAAGAAATTAATAATTAATAAAAAAACAAACAAAACATATAAATTAATATTTTATATGTTTTGATTTATTAAATTGTATATATTTCGATTTGTCTAGATTTACTTTAAGATAATTCATGTCAAGCCATTCAATTATTTTATCAATTGTATTATAAATGTCAGTTTCATGGTCATTAATGCTGGACAATTTTTTATTGGATGTCACAATAACATAAATATCGTCAGCAAACAAAATGCACCTGTGGTTTGTCACGTCAACTATTTCATTTATGTACAATAAGAATAATATGGGTCCTAATATGCTGCCTTGTGACACGCCAGATTTGTTGATTTCGTAGCCTGATGCAACTGTCATCAATTCATTGTTTTCAGATAGTTTATTAACAACGACACATTGCTTACGGTTCTCCAAGTAAGATGAAAACCGTTGTAGAGCAAGACCTCTGACACCAAGATTTTCAAGTTTACCCAAAAGTATCGAATGCGAAACGAAATCAAAAGCCTTAGGTAAATCGAAAAATAGCCGAGAACAGGATTGGTAGTGGTATCTTCCAGGTATATATCCTGTTCTGGGCTATTTTTCGCATTGTATTGTATAAGCCTACAATAATCGGAGCCATAGGCGAACATACAAAAATCAAACACATGCAGCCGAACATAGAAACTCCTGCTTTTTCGAAATCGGTAAAAAAATTGCAATGTAAACATGCTTTATTTGAATTGTTTTGAATTTTTAGGTGTAAAAGCAAAGTAGGTAACATTACTTAATCAGTGGTAAAAGTACTTACAGTAAACATATTGGGTGTTCACGTGCCACATAATACAGTTATGGATCTCCATTTCGCAGATATTACTAAAATTTTTAAGGAAATATGTAGGGTAGCCAGATGTACCAAGATGCTGTGAAAACCACACTTTTTCATCGAAAGATTTAGTTCCGCCTGAGACTGGTGGCAATGGATGATCTGGTTTGTGCCACCTAATTGCGCATATGCCACCGTAGCTGTAAAACAATCAATAACAGGATTAAGGCAAGTGTTTCTACGATCTGCAAATATTTGTAACGGATAGGATTGGCAAGGACTCTACCAGCCGCACTACTAGTAGTGTCACTGCCAATCAACGACACTGCCAAGACTTGGATTAAGTTAAGGGTGTGACGCGGGTTCGAATCCTGCCGAAATCGAAATTTTTCGGGAACTTTTTACAAGTTCATCAGTGGCACCGTTACAATCAGCGGACGAAAGTACTGCGCTGAAATCTGTTTTAGAAAATAATGTCCTCTTTAATAGCTTTATAATCTATTTTTGCTATAGGTACATAGTGTGTGACGTAGATACGGAGGTCTTATTCTGCAAAGCTATTATGAGCGGATTGTGGTCTGTGACACTGCTTTCGACAATAGGCTATTTGACTACATTAAAAATAAATTCCAAATTGTTTTCATCCTAGTCAGTGACAACGTAACAAAGCGTAATCAGGTGGTTTTTGTTAAAAATGTGCCTTTTTATGTAAAAAAATGGGATTACAATAATTGTAATTATTACACATTTTATGATACATGATCACGTGACCGAAAACGCTGTGTTTGGTTGGACCGCAAGTGACGTCACACATCCTCAGATTACAGTGTCAAGGAGTTCTTCTTGTTAGGTGTGGTATGGCGGGGTGACGTCATAGCTTGGAACACGGTTGCCATGACAGAGATTATCGTTTTGGCGCGGTTATAACTAAGACGACTGGCCTTGAAGAAATATTAATTACACTTTGCATTATTTTTATCAGACAATACGTTAGAATTATTTCCCAGTAGTAGTCAAGTAGCCAATTGATGTGAGCTAACTTTTTTCCACACAAGTAAACACACTAGAGGTTAACAGAGTCAACAAAAGTTTTTCTTAGCTATTGAGAGAGATTAAGATTTTTTATTAAAAAAGGAAATTACGATCATAAGTTTAAGTTTTATGTTATATAGGTTTATTATTATATAGGTTTAAATAGGTTTACATAGGTTTAGGTAAGTTTAACTAAATTAAAACAAGTATTTACAAAAAACTGTTGTGAACAATCTACAGGAAGCTCAACTGATCCACATTAATACCTACCGGTCGCGCGCGTCCCCAAAACGCTGGCTGCATTGACCCGGTCAATGCAGCCAGAACGTTTTGAGGACGCGCGCATCAGCATTGCCATACAGCAGGTCAAATAATTTGACCCGCTGTAAACTCTCCAGCTCTGCGGTCACGCTTCGCTTCGACCAGACGCTCAGATTATTTTTTAAAACCCGGAGAGCCTCGGTACCCCTCGGACCTAGGGTCTCGACTCCAAGGAGAGCAAATGTGTGAGCTCTGTCGAGACCTGGCACCTGTTTCTATGATATATATCTTTAATATTATTTAACTTGTTTGTATTATAAAATGCTTACTCAAATTTATATATCAAGGGACAAGGCCGTAGACACGATCGGTCATTTAAGTAGGCAGGTGCTGAAAAAAGAAACAAGTAAATGATATTATAATTTTTTTTCAGTGTAAGATATACATTTCATTTCCTTTATTTATTGCATCATATTATGGTACATAAAATTTATCTGAACTTATTGACTTTTATTATAGTTCAGACAAATTTTATGGTACATAAAATTTGTCTGAACTTATTGACTTTTATTATAGTTCAGACAAATTTTATGTATTAAACCACAAATGACAGACAAATTTTATGGTACATAAAATTTGTCTGAACTTATTGACTATAATTAAAGTCAATAAGTTCAGATAAATTTTATGTACCATAAAATTTGTCTGTCATTTGTAAATGTAATATCTAAAATTTCATAATATGATGCAATAAATAAATGAAATGAATTGTATACCTTACACTGAAAAAAAATTATAGAGATATTTGCTTAGAATCACTTTAATAGTATCTAAGTTTATTATCACTTTAAAAAGAGACTTTATTAACAAAGAAAATTACAATCAAATAATAGAATTAAATTAAAACTAGTATTTACAATAAATGAATAATGAAACTAAAATAAAACAAATATTTTCACAAACAACAAACGTGATTTTTTTTGCCGTTTTTATAGATAATGGTACGGAACCCTTCGTGCGCGAGTCCGACTCGCACTTGGCCGGTTATTTATTTTTCGGATGGTCTGTATATCAACAACATATAGTAATATGTTGTTGACAGATGGCCATGACAGCGATACCGGGCTTTTGGCGGGCGCAGAAGGTGCCTCGCCGGTAAGGTTAGGTTGGGGCAACACGCACAATTAGGTGCGAACCTCGGCTTGGTCTGTTGCTTTGCTAGATGCTACAAGAGTAGGTACAAGAGGAAGTGGAGGTTTCGCTTAGGTGCACGAATGCAGCTATGGGGGAAAGCGGAGAATTCCTCGACCCTGTACCCGGCTGGGTCGGTTGTTTGTCGGATGTAGTGTGCGGAAGGGAATTGGTGTTTGTTGCCGACACCTCTGGGTTAGCGTCGGTGATTGCGTTAACTTGGTCACCGGAACGTGTGTCGATCTATGGAGGAGATACTTTGGTACTATGCACAATGTCTTTGTATGCACACCATTTTAATATTTGACATGTTTTCTGTGACTATATGATTATATTCTAGTCTAGATGGTTCGATATACAAATGGTTATATTACTAACATCTTGTAGTTGTTACAGGAATCGGATCATAGGGTCGGATGGTCGCATTCCTGAAAACAAATATTATATAAATGAAGTGAACAGATGTAACTAGATCCATCCTACATATACCTGTATCCTGCATCATCAGCCTTTTCAAAATTCAAAATTCAAAGTGCTTTATTTCCTTTACACCTTACAGGACTCTTGGACACGTCACAAAACTCAGATTACATAAGTAAAACTAGGAAATGAAGTGATCACTTTGATTTTTTGTCCACTTCAATCTTTTTAAGGTAAAGTAAAGAAGCGAACAAGAAACCTTTACCTTGTTAGAATGTTAGTTTTCGAGTTGGAGCAAAAGTCGTCCCTAGCTTTTTTATCCTCTAGATAATCTGATATTTTATAGTAGGCCTTTTTACCTGTGTGTTTCCACAACTCGGTCTCCCCTAATGAGCGCCAGAGCGCCCTGTCTTCAGCTTGCCGCATCTAGCATCTGCCAGCAGTCTTTCGCAAATCGTCATCCCACCTGGTCGGAGGGCGTCCTACCAAACCCTCCGCGTCCTCCCAATATAGAGCTGTGTTGTGTAATAACACAGCACCACCTGGTGCTGTGTTATTACACTTCAAATTAGATTTTTAATTATTCTTTTGAGAGAAGCATTAAACTAATCAACCACGAAGTCAGAATAACCAGATGGCTCTAAAACGAATATAGGTACAGGGGCTGGGGCTATATCCGTTTTAGAGCCATCTGGTTATTCTGACTTCGTGGTTGATTAGTTTAATTTTTAATGCTTCTCTCAAAAAAAAAAATTAAAAATCTAATTTGAAAACATCGGTATTTTTTCTAATGTATCCACTCTAGTTTCGGAGTTCGTCATCCAACCTAACCGGAGGGCAACTACTTTTGCCGAGCGATCTCCACTCAGGAACACGTTTACCCCAACGGTTGTCGGTTCTTCGCGAGATAAGGCCCACTGCCACTTCAGCTTGCTAATTCATAAGCACACGAGGCACAAACCTAACAGATACAGTCCACACTCTTGCATAGGTGCCGTGCCGACCGATTCCGATTCAAGCCTGGTCCCGTGCAACAATAATGGTTAAATGTATTCAGGTACCTACAACTGAAATCGTACCACATCTCATCGTAGTACTAGTACATACGGACATCGCAAACATGGCTTTTTGCAAGTACCACTAATGAAATAAGATTGCGAGCTATATCGATAACTTTGGTTCTCTGTCGGATGTATTCGTTACGAATCCTATCGTTCAGAGAAACTCTGAGCACAGCTCTTTCCAAAGCTCGCAGAGCGACCTTGAACCCCGACTAGCTTCTCCGTGTCCGTCTTCGTAGTTCACGGGTAGGACGCACTGATTGAAAAGTTTCGTTTTCTAGCATTGCGGTATGGATTACCTGTTTAACATTCTAGTAATCAATATTTTAATAATGTATTCCGATTCTTATTCTTACCGTTCATACACCCATCCTCCCCCATAAAAGTATGGGTCAAAGAAAGACTCGGCCGGAGCATTCTTCACTGCTGTTTGACTCTTTAGCAACAATTTACTGTTTAAAACTGCACGCCTGAAAAATAAAAACGTTTTAACAGTACAATAATAAAGCATTTTTCAAAAAATATCCACCTACCTTGGAACTCAGTAGGACACCCTGCGGCCAGGTGGGATGATGAGATCATCATCCCACCTGGCCGGAGGGTGTCCTACACTACGCTTGCCGAGTCGTACCGCAAAGTACAGATTGCTAACTATTAACGAATATATTAGCTTGCTGTTCGATGTTTTTGCTAATTGCAATTCTACTGTCGTAAATGCGAAAGGTGTCAATGTAATTAACGATCTGACATGTGTATGATCGGGTTGTCGGTGTCGTGGACGTGGTTAAATGTATGAAGAAAACAGAAGATTCGCGCTAGCACAGTAATTTACCTATGCGTAGGTAAATTACTAGGCTGCCTTTCCGAAAGAGATGTACAGTCAGCTGCTCAGATATGTATACACTCGCAAGTTTTCACTTTTATTTTTCTCAGAACTTTTCAAATATAAGTCGATGCACGCATTTTACGTACAAAGTAGTCATCGTACTTGTCAAAATGCTGTATAATAAATTAACAAAATTGCCATGCACTTACTATTCAGTCAAATTGAAAACTTGGCCTTGTATACATATTTTCGCAGCTGACTGTACGTAGAAGATTCACCCAGTGCGAGTAACGCACTATAAAGCAAAAAGCTAAGAATATAGCAAAAGCGACACCTCTCGTCATTCGTACTAAACGTTTCTTTAGTCAATGATCCGGTTTGGATAATCTTTCAAGGTTTCCCCTGTAGGTGGAGCTAATACGACGCTTAAGTCGTAAGAAGTGCCAGATATTTTCGACCAGGCACGTGTCGATCTTGTTGCTTAGTTGGTTAGAGCGCACCTGTACTGAAGGTGAGGCGCGGGTTCGAATCCTGCCGAAATCGAAAACTTTTGGGATATTATTAAAAAGTTTTCGTAGAGGAACAGCAACGTAGTACATACGTTGCTGTTCCCCACCGACCAATAAGATCGCTCCATTATCGCGTCATTTTCATACGAACAAAATTGACGCTTTTTTTATTTGACTGGTGGAAAAACAGCCTGTTTTAAAGCTTAGCAGTAAGTGGGTTTAGGTCTATAGTTAAGATTAGGGCAGTAAAATTGTACAAGTAATATTCTTGAAATGAAAGTAGGTAATTGACAATCCAAATATATAGTGGAATACTTTAAGTGCATGTGGGTTAGCTGTCATCATTGCTGTGGAGGAACCAAAACTTGGTTTGTAAGAAATACAAAATCGAGTTTTACGCAGGAGGACTACACTCCTATACAAAGCACTAATCTCACTCATATTATAAACGTGAAAGTTTAGATGGATGGATAGATGGATGGATGTTTGTTCCTTTATCACGCCAGAACGGCAAAACGGATCTGGATGAAATTTGGCACAGAGATAGATTATAGTCTGGAATAGGATATAGGCTACTTTTTATCCCGAAATTCTTACGGGAACGGGAACTACGCGGGTGAAACCGCGAGGCGCTGCTAGTATAGCATAAATAGCGCATATCCTGATTAAGTGGTATGGTCTTATCTCGTGTCTAAAGGTTTTGGAGTAAACAACTAGATTACTCCCGTTTCGTGTCTAATTTTAAATGCCGAAAAAAATACCTACTCAAACGGTCCCATCTCGTGTCCACAATACAATATATTCGGAAACAATGGATTGTTATTGTTCTCAATCTTCGAACGATAGAGTTACAAAAAACTTGTGGCGTGCTGCTCCACATGTCTTGATAGCCGAAAAGGAAAATTATAGCAACATAAGATATAATTATGAAATCCCGGGGACCTACCTCAACCTTAGTACGGCCCTGCCAAAATCCTTAGTGCGGGCCTGTGAAATCTCCCCACTACACGCCACTGCGCTGCGGCGCTCGCGCCACCGCACGGCCGCGACCGGCAACAATAGGAGCGAGAGACGGAACGGAACGAACGAACGGACAGTGGGAAAATAACTTGGAGTCGACCGCACGTCTCTCTGCGCCACGCCGCGCCCGCGTAAACTCGCTGCGATCTAGAATATCTGTGCTGGTTTTAGTGATATTGTAAAGACATTCGTACCTAGAACTTGTGAAGCTAAATTGACTTTGTACCTAGGTACTTACGAACTTATCTGTGTGCCGTGTATTACCTACTCAATAAACTCTGTAACTGCAACAACTCGTGTTTGGCTGTATACCTACCTAACTAGGTACAATCCAATCTCTCGCTGCTAAAAACTATTAGATACCTATGTCACTTCTACATTTTATTTTGTTTATTGTTTTACGAACCAAAACATGGTTCCTCCACACACAACCAATAATGACAGCTAACCCAATCTTGATTCCTCCAAACACTAGAGGTTAACAAAAAGTTGAAACTATTGTCAAAAATCACAAGTGTTCGAAAAACCGGCTGATATGTATTAATTTTTTGTAAACGTTTACGAAGGTAGGCTGGAGGGAGGAATATATTTACTTACTCGGCTGCGTTATAACTGAAAAAAAAGGTAAAATAACAATACAACAATACAATACAAAAATTCTTTATTGTACACAAGAAAATAACATAACAAAGAGACATCACATAAGATAAGTACAATGGGCGGCCTTATCGCTTAGAAGCGATCTCTTCCAGGCAACCTTGGGATGGAAAGAATTGTGCATTTAAGAAAGGCAGGGGGTGTACCTAAGATTATCTAAAATACATATGTATTTAATACTAAAAAGACCTAACTTAGATAAATAACATAATATACTAACTACTTACATAAATAAATAAATAGTCAAAGTAAAGTACCATTATTCACTTTTCTGAAAGGAAAAACTCCTTGACACGAGCTTTAACTAACCTCATAACCCTCCCCTGTCGGTAGTCGGGTAAAAACTGGCAAGGATTGGACTTTTCTAGTGGACTCTGGTAGTGCATTCCACAACCTTATGGCTTAAAACAAGATAAAGTTAAAAACTACAACCCGACTACGTGAAAGTTATAAAAGTTTTGTCAATGTAAACATTTACATTGACAAAATAGAATGACGTATCGGTCATATTTGATAGGCATAGAGTTGAAAATGAAAATAGGTCGTAGGTATTGTAATTTTTCTCTATGGGGCCTGCAGCCTGCGGCTACCTAAACTTTAATACGCGTTTTGAAGGCTTATTCGGGGGCGGAGCCCTAAATCCTATAGCCTATAACCATCGGGGTATTGAGACGAATCAATCGACACATAATTTGTTGAAATCGAACCAGTAGTTTCAGCGCTACGTGGGAACAAAGAAATCGGCCACATACATACAAACATACAAACATACAAACATAGGGTGCTAACCTCATAACCCTCCCCTGTTGGTAGTCGGGTAATAACCTCATAACCCTCCCCTGTTGGTAGTCGGGTAATAACCTCATAACCCTCCCCTGTTGGTAGTCGGGTAAAAAATATACCAAAAATGAGATGTTTAAGGTTCCCCAATATTTCTTTCTGGAGTCCCTGAGGCTATTAAGAAACATCTGCTCCTTTCCGGTCACGAACGTCTAAAGGGTCTTCCGCACACGTGGCGATTATCTTGCTGCGCATGTGCTTCGCTCTTCCGAAGGTCACTTATTTATTGCGGACTACCCCAACATTATCATACATAATCATCCGCCCGTTAGTCCACTGCTGGACATAAGCTTCCCCGCATAAGCATCATAACGCCTTGTCTCCAGCTTGCCGCATCCAACATCTGACGCAGTCCATCGCATTCTATCCCACCTGACCGGAGGGCGTCCTACACTACGTTTGCCTAGTAACACTTCATCAGCCAAAGTAAGCAGAGCTTATGTTGAATCAATACCCACTAGGTATATTATAAATATTACAATGTTTTTTGTACGCTGTTGTACGCTACACAGTTTTTTGTAGTAGGTACGCAATTCATTACGGATGTAAGCGGGTTAACTACGAACCTTCCAACACAAATAATTCGTCAAACTACGATAGTTTTTATAGGTACGCAATGCACAAGAGTCAAATGATTCGGAACGAATATTTGCAGATTATACAAACATTCGTCTTGCATCAGGAATCAAACCAGCAATCAATCTAAGACGACCGCTGTGGGTGAAGGTCCGCCTGCGGCGCAGGAGGTTGCGGGTTCTATTCGCGCCTCGGGACAAATGTTTGTATGACCAGCAGATATCTGTTCTGGGTGTTTTCTATTTAAGTACTTGCTCATAATACATATCTATGTACAAATATATGTATTTTAAGTATTATAGTCGAAGCGACGCGTGACCCGAGAGCTGGTGAGTATCTGGCACAGCGCATCAGCATTGTTATACAGCGGGGCAATGCAGCCAGCGTCTTGGGCACGCGCGCGACTGGTATTGATATGGATCAGTTGAGCCACATGTAGATTGCTCGCAATAGTCTGCAGTAAGCTCAATTGCTTCAGTTGTAAAAACTAGTTTTAATTTAACCCTTATCTCAATTTATTGTTTCTTCTGTACCTAGTTAACTGTTCTAATTTGTATCTGCAAAAAACAGTTACTTCAGCCGCCACAGTTACTGTAACCGTTATAATCACAAAAAAGGTACCGCTGGATAAGTTTTGAAATAAACTTTTATTCTGGTTATCAAAAAAAAAAAATACCTATATAAAGTTTTTTTTTTTGTTTTTTTTTGTATATTTGATGAAAATTTATTCATGTGCGAATTTTTCGCAGCCAAGTATATTATTTGTAGTTGTGATTGTAATGTTGTTTTTTTATATATTTTTTAAATTCTATCAGATTTATCAGTTAGGTGTCTTGTACCCATAACACAACACAAACTCTGCTCACTTTGGGGCTAAATGATTCTGTGTGGATTGTTCAACAATATTTATTTAATTTTTAAATAAATAAATCAGAGTTTTTCTTACCCATCAAGATGTACTCGCGCTCTGAAAAGTGTCAACAAATATGTAAATGTAATTAATTATTAATAAAACAAAAACAAACAAAACATTTACTAAAGTGAGTATCTTTGACTAAAGTGCTTGGGAAGACAAATACAACGAACCCAACTCGACGGGGTTAAGCTGTTTCGTTTAGGAGTTCCTAAAGCCATCTTCTCTATCTATCATCAGATCAGATTCTCACGAATAATTCTACATCTAGGATCTAAACTAAAACATAGGCATTGTATCCCATCTATATGAGAGTTACGAATCCATCCTGTACCAAAACCTATGGGAAAATGAAGGATAAGTCCATCTATTGGTCGTACAATCCAACATGCTATGCTCTATCATGTCAAAATAATTCTAGGGATTATAAGAAACAAAAGTGTTAAATACACAGTCAACACCTTCGATAAAAGTAAAAAAACTGAAGATACGGAAATACGGAAATACGCTAATCTTGACCGAGGTTACTTATTCGAGCCGTTTGGGGTGGAAACCCTAGGTCCTTGGGGTCCTGGGGCACATGGAATATACAAAGATCTAGCAAAACTCCTAATAGAGTCCACAGGTGATCGGAATCCTGGCTTTTATTTCGGTCAACGAATTAGCATTGCCATTCAACGTGGCAATGCTGCCAGCATTCTGGGCACTTTGCCTTCTGGTGACGGCTTAGATTTTTAGAAAATAGATTTAAGTGTAAATATTAGTTGTAATTATTATTGTATTTTCTTTATTAATGGATTGTAATTAATAATAAATAAATGATTTCTAAGTTTGGTGTATCTATTTACATGGGAAAACATGTGATGCCTTGGACTTTGTTTTTTGTTTCGTCACAAACGTTTTTGTGATGATGGGCCGAACCTGCAGTTCACGTATTGTCACTAATTTACCAATAACCCTTTATATGACTTGTTTGTCGTGCAAATGTTTACATTGTCGATACATAATTATTAGCTGGTAAGGTTATATTATTATTATTTAAATTTTATTAAATATAGTAAATTAAGTTATACAAAAATATATTCAACACATGAAAAGTCAAAGTAAGTAGAAATTTAGTAAATGTTAATACAGGAGATAATAATGTAAAACCAATATTAAATAAACTTACCGTAGGAGTTTAAGGTGGTCCTGGGGTTCCTGGGGTTCCTGGGGTTCCTGTGGTAATTCTTCTTCCTCCCTGTAATGATTTAGGATAGTAATTCAATTGAATGTACAAACAATTTTGTGTGTAAGAACAAAAATAATAATAATATAAATATATTATATTATTTATTTTTATTTTAGGGCTGTGTACCTAACTTGATTCAGCTACTAATATGTTTTCTTTATTTCTCTTTCTTCAATATTGTATTTGTTTCTTGTGATGTCTTACGATGTCATCAATTCTGCATGTTTTCGTGTATAATATTATATATTATATTTATTTTGTATTAATGTATGTAAAACGGTTAACAACGAACTAACCACACCGATGTAAATTGGTTAGTGTTGCCAGATCTACTGATTTAGCAGTAGATCTACCTAATTTTTGAACAGTCTACTGATATACTTCTTAAAATCAAAGAAATCAACCGGTTTTCTCTGAGAGACCAATTGGCCTTAAAATAATAATGAAAAATTAAATTTCTTGTGTGTAATTCCGATTTCCCGAGTACCACATCCCTTCGACGCTAGTTCCGCACCGACAGTAGTATTATGGGAGAACAATCTTAGTTAATAAGCTTAGTTTTATATAAATACTAGCAGCGCCTCGCGGTTTCACCCGCGTAGTTCCCGTTCCCGTAGGAATTTCTGGATAAAAAGTAGCCTATGTACTATTCCAGACTATAATCTATCTCTGTTCCAAATTTCATCCAGATCCGATTTGCCGTTCTGGCGTGATAAAGGAACAAACATCCATCCATCTATCTATCTATCCATCCATCCATCCATCCATCTAAACTCTCACGTTTATAATATTAGTGAGATGAGATTGACCTGTATCTAAATCACATTATATTTAGACTTAGATAGGCAAATACAAACTGAAACTGAAAACTGGATGATATAACAATATCATCCAGTTTTCATCAATGGGGCCATCATACCATGCGAAAATACAGCGAAGTATTTGGGCATGACATTAGACGCGAAGCTACGCTGGAAGCTCACGTCAAGAAGAAAAAAGAGGAGCTAGAGATCCGCTACAAAAAGATGTACTGGTTGACTGGAAGAAATTCTACTTTGGCAGTACACAATACTACGTTTGCCGAGTCGCGGTCTCCACTCAAGAACACTGGACACTGGTGGAGACCGCGACTCGGCAAACGTAGTGTAGGACGCCCTCCGACCAGGTGGGATGACGATTTGCGAAAGACTGCTGGCAGATGCTGGATGCGGCAAGCTGAAGACAGGGCGCTATGGCGCTCATTGGGGGAGGCCTATGTCCAGCAGTGGACTGATATAGGCTGATGATGATGATGATGATGATGAGTACACAATAAAATCCTATTATATAAACAAGTCCTCATGCCAATCTGGACCTATGGAATACAGCTCTGGGGCTGTACAAAGAAGACAGCTGTAGCAATAATACAAAGATACCAGAACAAAGTACTCAGGTCAATTGTAAGCGCTCCTTGGTACGTAAGAAATGATATGATTTATATGATATTCATCGGGACCTGAATATTGAATTTTTCGAAACAGTCATTCAAAAATACATACTAGTGGTTTATTTTTCGCTTCTTCCACTAGTGGACAAAAAATTGAAGCGAACAAAATCAATAACATTTTGTTTCTTGTTTGTTAATTACTATTTATAAAGTTGTTGTTTGTATAAAATTTTACTTGTCTAAGTGCTTTTTTGTAAGCCTAAAGAAATAAAGTTAATGACTTTTGACTTTTTCGACCACTTTAGTGTGGTCCCAGGAATGCGGTACGCACGCGTCTAGAACCGCACTCACCCTGTAGAAGTCCCTCGTAAATAAAACGTTAGTGTTCTTCCAACACAAATAAGGTTCGTAGTTAACCCGCTTACATCCGTAATGAATTCGTCAAATTGCGATAGTTTTTGTACCAAATAGGATAATTCGTTTTTTGTATTCTTAATTGTCAGGACGAGGTTTGTTTATAAGATTAGTAAATAAAAACGGCTGAACTAATCTTAATGATATTTGGCAGTGAGGTAAATAGTATCCCGGGGACGGACATAGGCTACTTGGAAAGCGCGTGCAAAGCCGCGGGCATTAGTTGGTCATATAAACAAAAACCTAAATGACCTATTTGTTCAAATGGTTGTCATTTTTATGAAGTTTTTTTTACTTAAGTATCAGAGCCTTCGCCATATTCTTTTTTGAAATATTTGTTTTTATTATTTGTGTTGTCGTTATATACTTGTGTGACTATCAATAGACAGGGTGGGTTGGTTGCTTATCCCTTCGGACGGACCTTTTATACAATTATGATAGAACTTCACGTAGAGGTAAGTTCGTTTAATCAATAATTATACGTAAACATACAAAAAAGGTTTTAAAACTAATATCATACGGTTATTATTACTAAAGTGGGAATAATATATACAGATCGTACAAACCTTTTTTTCCGGCGGGAATCGAACCCGTAAACTCCTGCGTCGCAGGCGGACCTTCGCCCGCCGCACCACATCGGTCGTAGGTTAAAGGGATATAAAACTTACAGCAATAAATCCATCTGCCCGCCGGCGCCCCAAGAGTCGTATGATAGAAACGGCTTCTGTGTTCTGTTTTATAAAAATAATTTGCATCAATCACCCCCGAATGGAAGGAAGAAACTCAGATTTAACTTCAACTTCTTTTATATGGCACTGCGTCTCATAAAATAACAAATTATTATTTTGAAATTCAATCAAAAGATAGATAGATTATTACACCATCAATATTTACAAAAAACAAATAAACATAAACTTAATACAAACAAATATCTAGTGGCACAATCGGCGGCCTTATCACTAACAGCGATTTCTTCCAGGCAACCTTTGGAAGGACAGGATCGGTACGTATCAAAACTGACGGTGGCGTAAAAGTTTTCAGATTTTATTAATCTGTTCCACAGAGCATATGGCGTCCAGCGTTTCCGTCATGTTACGCGCGCAACTTGAAAATGTACATTTTAAACGCATATTTGGGCACTTTTCGATTAAATAAAAATATTTATATGGTTTATAAGTACTACAGAACCTAATTGAAACACTTTTAATAAATGGGTGTACATACAGCCTAACATAGAACCTCCTCAATTTTTCGAAGTCGGTTAAATTTTGAGTTTAATAGAACTTACGCATCTCTAAAATATCCACGCCGTCGTGCGTTCATTTTTCGTGAATTGTATCTCATTCTGATATTAGGCGGTATAGGCAGCATTGTTGCGCTGTAAGAAATAAATAAATAAATAATGCTAAACAATCCACTTCCACAATTTATTATTTCAATTAATTTATTTGCCTGAATGACCAAAAACTACTTAATTTTTAGGGTTCCGTACCCAATGGGTAAAACGGGACCCTATTACTAAGACTCCACTGTCCGTCTGTCACCAGGCTGTATCTCATGAACCGTGATAGTTAGACAGTTGAAATTTTCACAGATGATGTATTTTTATTGCCGCTATAACAACAAATACAAAAACTAGAATAAAGTAAATATTTATGGGGGCTCCCATACAACAGACATGATTTTTTTGCCGTTTTCATAGAATGGTACGGAACCCTTCGTGCGCGAGTCCGACTCGCACTTAGCCGGTTTATTTAATATTTTTTCCGTGTTTTATGATTAAAGCTAGCCCCCCCGGCCGAAAGTATGGTTTAGTTACACCCTATATAAATACACTCGAGAGCAATGAATCCGGGTCACTCAAAGAATCCAAAAAATCTCGGAAAGTAAGAATGCTAGGTTAATGCAATAAATTGTATTTAATAGACAATTTAATATATAATAGAGTGTATAGAAGACCAGGGGAAAGATTCAAGCAAGCATGCATCGAAGAAAAAGTAGCCTACGGTGGTGGGTCTGTACTTGTGTGGGCCGGAATTTCCTCTGAAAGTCGCACAGAGCTGGTGATCATAGAAAACGGCTCTTTAACTAGCGTAAGATATGTGGAAGAAATCATCAACGAACACGTTGGTCCATTTATGGTCAATTTGGGTGAGGATGCTATATTTATGCATGACAATGCCCGACCTCATACAGGTAGGATTGTGAATGACTACCTTCAAGAGATGAACATTACTTGTATGGAGTGGCCAGCGCGCAGCCCGGATATCAACCCGATCGAGCATGCTTGGGACGAGCTAGGGAGATGCGTAAAACAACGAAACCCTCCCCCAATCACGCTTCCTGAGCTCAAAATTGCTCTCACAGAGGAATGGGAGAATATTCCCCAAAATCGTATAAGGAACTTGGTGTACAGCATGCCAAACCGCGTAAACGCAGTAATGGAAGCACGAGGAGGTAATACGAAGTATTGAAATTCAAGAAAATCGTCATAAAGTTCAAAAATTTCATGTTTCCTATTTTTGTTTTAAGGAGAGATCAGCAGTTTTTTTCTTTATGTAATTTTGTGTAAATAAAATGTATGGTGACTCATATTTTTTTAACTTTCATTTAAGGAGTATTAAATTGTCTATTAAATACAATTTATTGCATTAACCTAGCATTCTTACTTTCCGAGATTTTTTGGATTCTTTGAGTGACCCGGATTCATTGCTCTCGAGTGTATATTACATTTCACAAGTACCTACATTACATTGACTATTATAAATTTACTCACAGTCCGTCAGGTGCGTCGTCATCCGCACCTGTACCATGTTGAATTTTCACTGAAACGTTATTTGTGTTTTGTTAGTCTATGGTTGTAGTGTGTGTGTAGTTGCATTGAATCCATTTTTATCAATGTCTCAAATTCGATTAGTACTTCAGCTACCAAATTCAGTACAGTGATTCACATAGTTCATACCTATTTCTTGGAGGTCCATTAGCTTCGAAAAGCAGTCAAAATAACGATTTTAAACGTAAAACCGTTGCGCCTGCAAAATCTGTGATACAAACCTGACCAGTTACTCGTCACCTAACCGCAGAGGATCGTATTATTTGGTTGATTAGGGCACTCCACGGTATCATGGACGAAATAAACCAAATTTATCTATGACGGTATGCTGAATCGAAAACAAGCACTCTTAGCTGCATATAGGCGCGCGGAAATGCCTAAGGTCATTTGCCTTACTATTCACCTTTTTATAAGAATATTATTCAAAAAAGTAAGTATTTGCTTAAGAGTAACATAGTGTAGGAAACTTTGTGTGTGCAGCAAGACAAAAAGGCCGTGGCTCAGTGAAATGTTTGCTTAAAAGCAAACACTGATTTTCGGCCAAAACCTGATCGAGACCGAGCAGAACGAGTCACAAGACAATGTGTGCCTAGCTATGAATTATTGTGGTACTATATCGGAATAACATTGCACGCTGCGGCGTCCCATAAGTGTGAAAACACATAGATTATAAGATTTTATAGTGTAATATTTAGCCTTCATGCTATTTTCACGTAGGATGCCCTTTTGTAAATAAATAAATAACACATATGCTACTTTTTATCTAACTAGCGGTCCGCCCCGGTTACCCACGGGTATATTCTACAGCCTATGTTACTCAGTGATAATGTACCTTTCCAACGTCTAAAGAATTTTTGAAATCGGTCCAGTAGTTTTCAGTTGATTCGTTACATACCTACCTACAAAAATAGAAATCTTTCCTCTTATCATTATATGATTTATTTACAGAAAATTACAATATACAATACAATAATAATTACAACTAATATTTACACTTAAATCTATTTTCTAAAAATCTAAGCCGTCACCAGAAAGCAAAGTGCCCAGAATGCTGGCAGCATTGCCGCGTTGAATGGCAATGCTAATTCGTTGACCGAAATAAAAGCCAGCATTCCGATCACCTGTGGACTCTATTAGGAGTTTTGTTAGGTCTTTGTATATTCCATGTGCCCCAGGACCCCAGGACCTAGGGTTTCCACCCCAAACGGCTCTTGTATTTCCTCTTTATGTTCCCATGGGATATAAATAATCTTAAAATAAAACCTGGAAATCTCGCGGGCGAAGTCACGGGCAGAATGTAGTTAATTATAAATAGAACTTACATCCGACGATTACGAAGAGTAAAATTGTAATGGCAACATTCATTTCAGGATGATTTTCACTTTAGGGAATCTGAGAAAAAGGATTTATTTCTCATAAATGTATCGGTCTTTGGTTCGAGCGACGCGTGACCCGAGAGCTGGTGATTATCTGGCGCAGCGCATCAGCATTCCCATACAGCGTGGGCAACCAGCGTCCTGGGGATTTCCCATAGAAAAACTTACTGTGTTTCTTATTTAGAAGCACTTAGTCATCTAGGTACCCTCAACTTTTAACTTGTCTTTGATTATTTTAATAATTTTTATTTTCTTGTACTGACTACCTAAATGGTTTTACCGTAAAAAATATTTTGTTAAGTTTTGGCTAATGTAACGAAAGAAGAGCGAAACCTCCTAGCACAAGTATTTTATACTTAAAAGGAGGCTTCAAAATATTATGCAAGATAAAAATGTACATTGTAAACGAAATAAAACATTTTGTATTTGTATTTGTACTTAGTGTTTCTATTTTTGCTGCTCTCTGATTGACTGTTAAAAAACAATCTACAGGTAGCTCAACTGATCCATATCAATAGTAGTCGGAGACGTCCCCAAGATGCTGGCTGCATTGCCCCGCTGTATAGCAATGCTGATGCGCTGCGCCAGATACTCACCAGCTCTCGAGTCACGCGTTGCAACTAAATTAACGTTTATAATTAACAATTTTACCATGCTTTTTGGCAAAGAGTTGTACTAAAGTTTAAAATATTTCGTTACAAGTTAGGTGATCTCAAAAATACCCGAGTAAGTGTAAATAATATTGTTGATATTAAAACTGCACGCCCTGCGTTTTAATAAGTGCCTTGGTTTTAATTTAGCAAGCAAGGTTCAAATTGTTGTTTCACCAAGGCAAAGGCGGATCCTCGGGCCGAATTCCACCAAAATAGTCGTTTCTCATTAACAAAACAATGGCTTCGTCTCTGAATGACATATTCTGGCATTTTACCTTTGCTATAAGAAACTACAGATGGAGCGATGCGTCGTGTATCAAGTGTCAAGGTATAAAACATTAAACCAATCTGAAAAGTAAGAGTACAAATTGTTTTTTTTGTTGCACAATTTAAACAATATAAATAAAGAACCAATCAATAACATTAATTAAATTACCAATTTGTCAATGTCTCCGTGCTAATAAAATTAAAAATAAAAGAAACTAGATGGTGCGTGCGACTCTCTTGAGTTTCTTTCATCTATGGACGAGTCTACGACGTTACAATACCATTGTCATAGTAAAGCGATTTTTTATATTTTTTAGGGTTCCGTAGGTACATGAAAAGGAAAAAAGAACCCTTAATGGATCACTTTGTTGTCCGTTTGTCCGTCTGTCAACTCTCTTTTCTCAGAAACTCGTGGAGGTATCAAGTTGGAATTCATCATAAAATATACTCAAGTTCGTTACCTCTTGGAGCCGCGATATAAATCAAACTTCTAAGTCAACGCTATCAAAAGTTACAGCCGTTTATACCCAACTTTTTTGAATTTTCCAAGGGAATCACATGCACAAAACCTATAGGGTACTTCGCGTTGACCTGGAACCGTGAAATCTGGCAAAAAACAAGGTCTAGCACAAGTAAAGGGAAAAATCCGAAAACCTTAAATAAATTTGTTGTTAATTCAAGAAAAAATATTTTTTTAAACTCGTTCAGTATAATTTTTTTCTTCTATTAAGCCACCGCTGTACCTACATAGGACTTCTAGAGATAAATATACATAATAGAATGAAATGAAACATAAAATAAAAATACAGTTTTAATTTAAACTTAAAAAATCACTGGCTCTACCATTTTGAAATTGCAGACAAGTTTAACAGTTCTTTAGATTTAATAGTATCTTTTTAAGCGTTTTTGCCTCACGGAGTGGCAGAAGAAGCTGGCCAGGACGATCGCTGTTACCTGGAAAGAGATTATACACATCATCATCAGCCTATGTTAGTCCACAGCTGGACAAAAGCCTCCCTTAATGAGCGCCATAGCGCCCTATCTTCAGTTTGACTTGACGAATAAGGTCAAGCATTACTACTATCATTATGCATGTAATTATTAGTAATGCTGGATAATTCACGCAGCATCATCTAGCCCCAAGCACGGTCGACGCCACTTTAATTTGGCGGCCCCACGTAAAAAAGCACCCAAGCACTCTTTCAGATTTTACATAAAAAAATTGACATCAGGAAAACGGCCCATTGCATGGTTTTTTTTTATTTGTTTTTTTTCTGAACCCGTTTTTTTTAAATAATCTTAGCCTTATAGCTACACCAGGCTTAGGCCTGGTGTTTGCAGAAGCTTCTTCTCCTATTCTAACAGCAGCTTCAATAGTGGGTACGCTGGAACAGCAGCTATCTATTAGTGAAAGTCACGTCAAAATCGGTTTAACCGGTTTAACATACAGGCGGACAGATAGACAAAAAAATAGTTTGATGTGGCATTTCCATCCGTTCACACGGTGGCACTACCGCCCATTTACCCGTGGCACTACCGGTTGGTCTATGTGTACTTGGACTTCTTACCTCCACGGCGATTATGACTATAAGGACAGCTCCGATCGCGCTTCCGAAGCTCTCGAACCAGTCGGCGACCATCACGTTGCAGCCTCCGAAAGAGTTGTTAACAGTGCACACATCGAGCTCTTCAGGGTTTTCCGACCAGATGGTATTGCAGCAGGTGAAGGGGATTTGCTGTGAGATGTTTGTGTAGGAGTTTGCGCCGGTTGTGCCGCAGCATTTGAACTGGGGAAAAGAAGAATAGAGCGAGTTTTGGTTTATATTTTTACGTACCAAAGCGATAAACGAAATAAATAGTGGACCAAAAAATAAAGTAAATAGAAAATCAAATAACACTTCATTTCTTATTCTCTAAACCTAAATTTGACAAGTCTATTAGCCTAATATTTTGTTAGCCGAAATAAATAAACGTTATTGATTTCCAAAACTCGTTTTAACCTAAGTCACTATGTTGGTTTTACGACTATGGTAGACCCTAATCAGGGATTATGCGAGTCTACCGTAGTCGTAAAACAAGTCCTGATCAGGCTCCAAACCAGTCAAGGAGTTAACGGATGGTTGTCCGCTCAACACAATATTAAACTCATCTATGATTAAATATCTTGTTGATGTCAGTTTGGGCCCACTACACTCTAACCGTAGCCCTCTACGGAAGTCTGTAGTCGACAGGGTATCGGATAGTAGAGGCGTGGTTTTCAACAGTAGTAGCCACACTTTAATTAAGCTCGCTGATAAGGCGTACGGGCTGTTAGTATTAGGAATTTCTATTTCGTCAGGATTTGCTTGGTCCTCTAGAAGGGCACAGCGGCGAAGAAAAATAGCATAGTAGCCTAAAAACGACAAGGCAAATATCATCCTCGGACGCATAGGTAATTATGGTACAACACGACAGACCAGAACCAGATCTTTAACGCTGCTAGGAAACCGACAAAATCAATATTTATAACCCGATGTACTACTAGAAAGTCCATGGGTAATTTATTCCCTGTTGTAGGACTAATTACCCTTGGTGCTACCAGTAGGTCTACGGGTAACGCATTCCCCGTGGTACCACTATACTTACAGAATGCTCCATAAGCTGGAAGGCGCGCCGTAGAGTATTATCGTTGAATGCGGACACCAGCCAGCGGTTGACAGTGCTTTGTATGCCGTTCAATCCGCTAAAGATGACAACTGACAGCCAGATCTTCAAAGCTGCTAGGATACCGACTGCGACCGCGTACTGTAAAGTAGTGTATCGAAAGGTAAGGATGTTTGATTGAATGTTTGTCACTTACTTCTTACACGATGAATCTACTCTGATTCTCTGAGTCTCTGTAATAGTTTTATTCTATTAGGTTTAGGCAGAATATCGAAGTTGCCCTTGGTGGCCACCAATATCTATTTTCGATTTTCTGGCTAAACTAAATAGAGTAAAACTATTACAGAGGCATTAAAAAAAGCTTATAGTTAATTGGTAAGTATCACAAACTGTACGATGCATTTTTTAAAGAATGATGGCAAGAATTATGAGCCATCATGGACATCGATCGAATGGGTATTAATCGATAGCTCTGGGAATTCTGAATAAAACTGCATATTTAGTTTATCCAGTTTTGTTCCATGAAAAATTAAATTAATTTTTGAAAATGTGGTTAGATAGCTATACTTGGGCGAAGCTAGGATGATGAAAACTCGTAGAGCCGCCATTTTGTTTTGACGTTGACATTGCATGTTCACTTGACATCAATCAAGAAATAACAATGTCAAACTGAAAACCAAAACAAAGCAAGTCAATTTGTTTCTTGTTTGTATTTTGTGTTGTATGACCATTTTGTAGTCGGTGTACCTTTGTTTATTTGATAAGTAGAGATTCTTTTCGTTGGCATAACTGAATCTTGTAGGTAGGTGTATGAACCCAAATGATAGGTAGGTACTTACCTGCGTAAGTAAAACATTACCTATTTATCATTATCAATTTATCACACAAAAGGTGACATCTGAATTTACACCATTGCAGTAGGTACACACAGTGCTATGCTTGCTATTGTACTTTGAAAATGATGCTAAACTTACAATATTAAGAAGGTAGGTAACTATGTAAAATAACCACCAACGCTGCCATGATGTCAGTTCGATTAGTGCAAATCAGAAAATAAGTTAGGTAAATAACCCACTGTCACCAACACCAATTATTTTTACCTGTTATTAACATAAATAATTAATAAAAATAAATGTGGTTACAGCATCTCTAATATTGCTACAATGAATGTTCTGTATTAAGTTTCATAATACCAAAGTTCAGGACCTGCAGTTAGACACATCAAAACCTAGCATTCATTATGATTAACCCATTCACAGCCCAGCCTCGCTCTAGCATGATCTGCCTCGGGGTGCTGGAGCTACATCTTGGGGAAGTTGTCCATATTTCTAGGTAGCAATGTGAAATGTCAGTATAATGTTATATGTGTGGAATGTATATAATTATGTGCCTGCTACCTTCTCAATAAAACAATATGAAGTGTCAATTGTATATTACCAATTATACTACTAAATCAGTTAAGGGGTTAGGGTACCTTTTTTAATTATACTAAGCAGGGTATAAAATAACATTGGCACTTAGCTATTAAAACAATGCACAAACACAACTCTAAAATAAACAGACAGGAACATGTTAAAAAAGTCAATCTTTATGAAGCTTTCTTTTAGTAAAATGTTCGCACTTTTAAAACCATCCTACTACCTATAACTCTGCCCCCGATAGTTAAAAAGGCGCATGTAACAACAAGTCAAAATCGAGAAAAAAATGTTTTAATGAATCAAACGGGAAATCGTTCGCTGTCTTTGCGTTTATTAAAATAATTACATATTTCAAATTGGATAGAATAGCCAGGATATGTAGTCGTTAAACTCTATTAAAAAAAATTGAATATTTTTATATTATTTAACTAAAAATAACAAAAAACCTTTTCATTTTAGTATAAAAATTAGAAAAATATACTGCGTCCTTAGTTAAATAGACGTAAATAGCCAGATGCGCCCTATAAATCTAGAACGCTTATTGCAGTACTTTTATTCTAAGTATCCTAGATATACTTATACTTATACGTTTATAAAAATAAGGCGCATTTGGTTACATCCGCCTTCTTTCTTAAGTATTCAAAACTATGTAGATAATCCTTGACTAAGATAAAAAGTACACACAGTTCTTTCATCTGAAGCTATAGGTAACCAAAAAACATACAGTAAATGTGTTTTACTGCTTAGTTATAACCTATGAACTCTTATTTATTTTTATGAAAAAGAAAACTATCGACAGAGTTAAGAATTTATTTTAAAAAATCTTATCTATGGCACAAAATCAAAATAAATGCTATGAGATTCACAAAAGAATCACTTCATTCTACTTATAGTAAGAAAGTAGGATAATTATTTAGGTACAATATTAAACTTTGCGCTTACGTAGCTAGAAATAATAAAACTGAAGCCAATTTTAGCTTAATGTTAATCACAGTCTTAGTTAAGTACAGTCTAAATGACAGTCCTGTCATGTATAGTTACCACATACATACTTAAGTACAAATTCTTTATTTATTATGAACAAAAACAAGTTTTAAGAATAACAATCGACTGCTCATAATATTTCTATTTTATACTAGTTTAATATCTACTTAAGTCATTATTCAGATAGTTATAGTAATCATATAAATATCTGAATAGCCCTATAGAAACAACATAGTACCTGTGTTATTGACTAAATAACAAAACAAATATCATTATGAACTCACAACACAACCCAGTACTAACAATTCTGAGATACCTTAATAATAAAATCGGAAAAACATTAATTTGCATTTTAATAACAACTAGATACCTTTACCTCTTAAAATCTAACTTTACTGTTGGATCACAGAAATTTATAAACCTTTGGACAAATCTTAAAAACTAGGTAGGAAGAAAATCTTACACACAGTAATTTTCTCGCCATCTTCTTTCGACAAAAAGTATGTAACCGTTTTTTCACGGTTAATTTGTTTTGAATTAATGTTTTTTCTTTGTGTTCGTCTCGCCAGTTTATTTTGAGACGTATTGTTAGCTATGAAAATGTGCTGTTCTCTCCAGGTGAAACTACGAAACTGCTTATTTAATATACCTCGCTGTTTTTCAGATATATTTGAAGTACACTTTTTTTTACATTCGTCGCCACAACCTGGTTTAACGCAATACTGGTTATTATTATTTAAAACTTTCTTCGTTTTCCTACGCGCTTCCAATGAAATGTCATAATGTTTGCGTTTACGTACAGTTCCTTTCTTGGTAAGTTGGATTATGTTTTCAGAAATCTGGTCTTGAGTTTCAGGCTCAAAATGTTCTCGTTCAGGTGACTCTGATACGCGAATGTTGTTTTGTGCTGAATTTTCTATGAAATCGTCATCTGAGTCGGAGACGAGCGCACTATTTCGGTCGTTTTTCTCTTGTGGTGGGACGTAATCTTTGTCAAAAACTGAATCGTCAGAGTCAAAATCACTTACTGTTGAACTGCTGCTACTGCTACTGCTGCTGGCTTCGGTTATGGTAAGGGCGTGGTCTTTACCAGAGGGAACACTATTAATACTGGCAGTTGTAGAGACTTGAGGGCAATTATATTGGATAATTTCGTTACCGTGGCATATTTTGTCTGCGTGACTGTTGTCGTTATTTGCGTGACATATCAACATTTCCTCTCCATTTTCTTCTGAAGTACTATTTGTATTTGTAGAAGCTAAAGCTTTGGTAATAAGGTCAAAACCTCGACCTTTCTTCATGTTTTTTTGCCTGTAATAAAATTAAACACATCATTAAATTACCTATTTCCAAGCGATATAATTTACTTTAATTACGAGTCGTTTTAAACTTTTGATTCTAACATTAAATAAGTCGCAGGTGGACCTTCGCCCACCGCGCCACATCGTGATTTTCGATTCGATTGTCGTTAATTCGATTTACGAGATAGTAAAGTCATTCGATTTTTTTTTGTGGAACTCGCACTCGGCACTCTGATCGGATCCAGATTCAATCGTTTTTTTTTGTAATTGTATAAACAAATCAGAAGGGTATGAAAACAAACGATGACGGTAAAACATAGGGCAATAGAAACGGGAAACATAACATACCTTGTGATAAATCCCGCAACGAAGAATTGCGCATCCGCGCGACACGACCTCACCCAACTGCTCGGGC
This sequence comes from Eupithecia exiguata, assembly GCA_947086465.1. NCBI lineage: Eukaryota > Metazoa > Arthropoda > Insecta > Lepidoptera > Geometridae > Eupithecia > Eupithecia exiguata. Next base: position 1,894,475 of record OX352254.1, read on the forward strand.
GCAACTAACAAAGGAAATGACCAACCTCCGTAGGAGTCAAACCCCGCGCACCTCCCCGCAGGATTCGAGATAAGAAGTGAATAAGACGTTTATGCTTACATGCGCCTTATTAATTAAGTACCGTCGGTATTATTCTTAGCAACATAAGGTACTAAGACGTATATGACAAATGCGCCTCGGCCAAAACAAACTATACGAAGTAGAAAGGGCGCAAGTGGGCAAATGTGGACTTTTTTTCTTAGTATGCAAAGTAGTTTCCAATTAGTGCGTTAGGCGCAAATGGTTACATGCGCCTTATTAATTTCCTCTTAGAAATAGGGTCACATATGCGCCTTTCAAATTACTGAACTCAAAAAAAATATGCAAGGCCTAAGGGCATATATACACAAATGCGACTCTTTAACTAAGTTTGAGCTGAATTCGTCTTTTTATCTTCAATTAGGTGTACAAAAGTGTGCAGAAGCTGCTTATTTCGTTATGCTAAAATCGCATCGAAGCAAGGTAGTAAAATATTAAAAACATAGGCAGATGCGCCTTTTTTTACTGATTCCGGCAATATATATAACTCAAATCCGGAAAAAATGTTAGATGCGCCTTTTTAACTATCGGGGGCAGAACTATGAAAGTATGAACTATGAGATGCATGTAAGTACTAAAATTATACATAAATTGATTGTAAACATAACTTGGTTTCAATTATTGGATTGTGCGCACATGAAAGACAGGAGCTGTCAGCGAGTTCCAAACTCATATTGCTCTGAGGTTCAAAACCTCAGACTCGGGTTAAAAATAATAAACATTGAGGAATACAAAAAAAAAAGAATGGCTTAGACCGAGTGGAAAGAATTTCTTCTCATGACAAGTGATCCGCCCCGGCTTCGCACGGGTATACTTTATCTTATCACCTATGTTCTTCAGGTAGGTATAATGTAGGATTCTAATAGTGAAAGTCTTATAGTATCTATTATAAAATCTTCGATTTCAGCGTCGTCGGTGTAGTCGCTGGTGGTTTGTTCACCTACATTATCAATTTGCATTTCTGGGTGCCGCTCATTTCGTTCATTTATTTCTACATGGCCATCTTCATCTTCGTCATTTTGAGATGTTGCAGCTGCTGTTCTCCTGGTTGCTTTTTTATGGCATGCATACTTTGTCATCTGCTGTAATCTGAAATGATAGATACCTAATTTAAATAGGGCATCTATTACACAGTTCTCCATATCTACTCAAAATGTATAATTCCTCATACATTACCTATAGGTACCTACACTAGCCAAACTTGATGTGAAATGTTTGTAAAGAAACCACAGCACAAAACGCAAACTCACTTGCTTGGCGTCTAATTCCAGATATTGTAAGCAATATTTATTGAAGGAACGATCTCAAATCGACAAGTTACCATCGCATATAAAGACGCGGCAACAGAGTGAACTTAAGTAGTATGGGTTTGTTTACAAACATTGTAGGTATAACCAATTCTGCTGGAAATAGGTACATAGATATATTCTGATACCTTAACACTACCAGCCTATGTACCTACTTAGTGAAAGGGTTGTCTAACTGATAATGTACCATAAACATTGAATAGGTAGGAACATACCTCATAGGGTGCAATTTCACTTCTTATATAGGTACTCAATTAATGGACCTTGTTATTGGGAAACTAAATACCTAATATCTTATCGCGACCAGGAACCGCCAACACATACAGCAAACAGAGACATGTTCAAGCATTCTTTGCGTTGAGCTAGGATTCTGTGCTAGATCCCTGCAAGCTCCGCAGATTTTGTCGTTTTCCATTACCTGTAAAAAGTTTCCTTTTAGTAGGTGGTTATCTTAGGTAGGTAGGTATCGACCATTTCACACATCCTAAAATATAGACACGCTTTTACAAGCTTGGTATCCATGCCTACTACCCAATAAAGAAAATGGAAGGGAAATACAGGTAAGTTTTAGGTACTTATCTTACCTTGGTAGATAAATACAGGTACCTAGGTAATCTAATAAGCTAGGTACCTAGGTGAGTCGGACACTTGTTTTACAAATTCATACAAAAATGTCGAAGTAGGATATAAAATATTTATTCATTACAGGTACTTACATACCTACCACCTATTCACACAGTGCGTACGCACCTAGTATGTACTGATCTTATTATCTTGCGGGCTTTGTCTTACAACGGAGGTCGAACCTGCATGCACGTCTGCCAGATTTTACCTACTCTACCAACTAATCGCGAAGCAGCTCATTAGCAACAATACCTAATAAGTAGGCATAGGCAGGTAAGTACTAACTAATATTTTGTAGGCACTCACTGAAGTAGGTACTATTAGTAATTTATGGCACTTACTATTATTGGTGTAATCCACTCTGAAATGATAGAGATAGTTCTGGCATCCTCTTCAAAAACAACACTGTTTGACTGTCTCGACCGATTCAAATTAATTCTGCAGTTTATACAGCGATTCATGTTTTCAATTATTTCAATCAACAATTTCTTTCGTATGAAAATGAAAAGCCCGCCAATGAGTAAATAATACTACAAGCCCGCTAACTTACTAACTACTCTATTCTACCTAACTTCTGAAACAAAGGAGGCTGGTTTTATTCCTAACTGAAACGAAACTTTTTTGTCATCCCGCCGCCATTTGCAATGGAGAGATGAGCTATGGAAAGAAAATTATTCCACCAATTTTCAAAAAAATATTTAATTTTTTCTGGAACAAACAAGGAAAAAGTAAAAATGTAGGGTTCCTCAAAACTTTGAGATGAATCGTATGGTATATTTATTATCGTTTCCCAAATTTTTGGGACAAACCATAAGGGAAACTTGCCATGGTTCTTTACTTTGTCCTACACGTAATAATAATAAGAAAAATTAAAAAAAAAAAACAGCTGACAGCGCTAGTTTGACCCATACCGCCTTAACATTAAATACGTTTTTTTTATTTTTTATTTATTTAATTCTTTATTGCACACAATTACACAAAAAGTATACAAATGGTGGGCATAAAATGGTGGGCATAATGCCCACCATTTGTATCCCACTATTTGTATCTTATTATTATTTATTTCCATATCATATTGTTAAACGCAAAGATTAGGTTTCAACTTTGGTTACACCCGCGGACTGGGGCATCTGGTGTAAATCCATCATCATCAGCCTATATCAGTCCACTGCTGGACATTTAATAATAATATATCCATACTATTATTATAAATTTGAATGTAACTCTGTCTGTCTGTAACTTTTTCACGCCTAAACGGCTGAACGGATCTCAATGAAATATGGCAGGGAGGTAGATGACATCCCAGGAACGGTCATAGGCATTTTATCGAGTAAGGTTCTCGAGTGGCGGTCGCGATGCAACGCGAAACGGAGTGTTGGGAGAACATTCACTCGATGGACTGACGACGTAGCGGTCGCAGAGAGCCGATGGATGGTGGTGGCTCAGGACCGCTCTATGTGGCGTCGTATGGAGAGGTCTATGTCCAGCGGTGGACGTGTATGAACTGATGATGAAGATACTTACAGAGATAAGCATGCACGGCGACTCCCGAATAGCTCCACAGCAAGCCAGGAAGGCCACAAGGAACACTATAATTCCGAGCACTAGAAGACTGATAGGTATTATGTTTACTGGCAAAATTTCGGTAATGTCCCTCAGCCAGACCAGGCCAGCGATACCTAGCCCGATGATGGCTAGGCCGACCAACTGGAAACATAAAATTATTAAAAAAAAACTATAAAACGACCTAGATCCGTATTATGAAAGCTTCCCCAAGCATTACTTAAGCAGTCATTACGTGATCTCTACTCAAGCGTTAATTACTCAAGTAATGCTTGGTAACCGTTCAATAATATGTCTAAGCAGTTACTCGAAGGCGTGGACGGAGGAAATCCGCTCTTGACGGCTACTTGAGTGAGTGTAGATTTTGACATGAGCTCCCAAGCATTGTTTGAAAATTAGTATTCACTCAAAACTAGACATAAGCATCACTCAAGCAGAGCTCGATGACTGAGCATGCTTTCATAATACGGGCCATAGAGTCAGTCGGTTTTCACACTTTCCAAAACTTTCATGGTGACGCGCTGGTTTATCATGGGTTTATCCGATGCTCCGTGTAGCGGCGGCGCGCTCCTACGGGTCGCGCCGCCCAAGCCGAGTTGGACATGCGTTAAACTGTTTTTTAAGTTTTGCGCAAGAAATACTTATCCCTAGGGAAAAAAATTGTTACGGGACTACCTTGGGATCATTCTCTAAGCAAAAGCGAAAAAAATCGTTTACGAAAAATCGACGAATAATACAAATAAGTACATATACAGGGTTATTGGAAAATTAGTAACACTACGTGCACTGCAGGTTCAGCCCATCATCACAAACACGTTTGTTAAGACGCCAGGTCTTAAATCTTAAATTTGGTATTGAAATAGGTACCCCCCGCAATTCAATAATCGTTCGTAAGTGAGGTTTTATTTGAAACTCAATTTAAAAACAGCTCTGCCTTGAATTAACAGAAGGTATGAGAGTGAAAGATCTGTCTTAAGTAACTCGTCGGGTTCCAGACAAAGATGCTTTTTCATTTAGTATAGCAGAGGTGATTTATATTTTTTTTTTAAGAATTTAGACCTGGCGTCTTCACGAACGTGCTTGTAATGATGGGCAGGACCTGCAAGTTCACGTAGTGTCACTAATTTACCAATAACCCTGTATTATTATGTACTTCCATAAAATTACATAAGCCGAACATAGTAAAAGCTCCGTTTTTGTCTTTTAATAAGATGTTTGCACTTACCGAAACAACCAAGTTCGCTATGAAGAGCACATATTTCGCTATAAACTCGGCGCAACACATTTTGGTAAGATTTTACTAAACACTAATGAAAACTAAATTTACGAACGGGTATTTTAACCACAATTCCAGGTATTTTTTAATAAAAAGATAACAAGATAACCGAATCTATTGATAAGCGATTATTTCATACTGTTTATTAGCTATCGCTGAAAAATCTGCGCGCCGTTTTTCTTCACGTGTGGCTTCCAAGGGGTGCCTTGCCTCCTTTCTGCTTCTGGCCACAAAATGTCAAAAATAGCCACCTGTTTGTCACATACGGCTAAAGTGGTAACGTATGGTATGAGAATGGCTTTGGTTGGCATTATCAACACAATATCAGTACCAGGGGATCGATAATGGTATCTTATCGAAGGTTAGTATGTATGCCTCTCAATGACTAATGTTATTATCAACTTTTACGAAATGTTATTACTGGGGAAAACCATTTTTTTATAATTAAAGCTAGATAATTCACAAGGCATCATCTAGCCCAAAGCTAAATAAAATTACCTAATATAAGGATGAAAATATTTAGTAACAATTCCGCGAAAAAACCTTCTCCGATAAGTTCTAACAAAATGTAGTCCGCGTTGTAGAAGAAAACGACGCCAACTACAAAATGAAAAAATACCTATCACAGCAAGACGTCAACTAGTTTCGTCTCTCCACGAGACATCATCAGGACACCACAATACTCGACCTTAACACTGAGAGCGGCAAGCAACAACGGCAGAGTCCCACCAGAGATGTTGCCACTCCGAGCTCCGCGCGCTAAGAGAAGCATTGGCCGCAAACAAAAAAAAATACCTAATCAGTGCCCAAGCTAAATACTAGTTTTAATTTAATTATATTATTTGATTGTAATTTTCTTTGTTAATAAAGATTTCAGCTAACCCTAGATGACTGATATTATCTTGTAGGTAGGTACAGTACAGATTTATATTTTTTTTAGAATTTAGACTTGGCGCCTTCACGAACTTGTTTGTGATGATGGGCTGAACCTGCAGTTCACGTATTGTCACTAATTTACCAATAACCCTGTATATATAACAAGTAAATTGATCTTAAGAGCTTTTAAGTTCTCCATTATTAGAGACCATAAAATTAGAAATATCTCACACCGATAAAACGATTTTCTTTTTCAATAACCTAGTTAGTGACTTTTCGCTTTACGGCCACGATATCAATTTATTTCCATGTTTATTTTTAGAATTTCACAAATAAAGTTATGCTGCTTTTCGTAGTTATAAGTCGCGCACCTAGATAAAAATTGGGATTGAAAATTACATTCTCTGTCATGGTTGTCCCACCAAGATCACATTTATATCATCTGCTTAGCTTGGGGCTAGATAATGCTGTGTGAATTGTCCTTCATTATTTCCGCCCGCACCGCCGGTCCGACTATGACTGAGGTAAGGGAACATAGTTGAACCTAACTTGAACCATACACTTTCGAGATGGTAATGCCTCATCTCCCATTTTTTACTTTTATCGAAGCCTACCTATTTATCTATTTTAAGTAGGATATTAAAAAATGACAAAACAACAAATAATTCTGTGAATCTAATAAAAAATCTTTTGTTATCTTTAACGATAATCAGTGTTCTCTTTAAAAAAACCTGCAATTCATAGTAAAGGTACACACTGATATCCATATCTGTAATTCGAATCAACAATGAGAAGCGAAAATATGTAGTACCTATGGGTGATACACTGATAAATATATCTAGATTCTAGATAGACGCTACGAAACTATAATAATCAGTGATAAAAATAGGAAGGGCTTATATAAGGGGCTTATCAAAACCGTCAAAACCTTTCTGTGCAAAAAGGCTTAGGGTACTACAAAATATCAGATTATTTAGAAGATAAAAAAACTTGGGACGGGTTTTGCTCCAACTCGAAAAATAACCAGGCTAAAGGTTCCTTAGTAGCTTCTTTACTTTAGTCTACATACCGAAGCGACAGAAATCAAAAGTACCACTTTATTTCCGTGTCAGTGTTTTATTTTAAGAATTTGACCTTTTCTAAGTGTACATTTTTGTATTTAAGGAAATAAAGATTTTTTTATTTAGATTTTTTGATTTTGATAGGTACCTAAACTTTGAGGAATAGGAAAGAATCGGAGACTTCCTCACAACAATATTTTTTTCCGGTACATCGGTCCCAAGTTTGGGATTACTTAGCTTGTGCTTTAAAAATTTATGTTAATCGGAATAAGTAGTTGCTCTATGTTAACCTAAAGTTTGCCACTAGACATAATTAACACAGAGTCGATTAACACAGAGTCGTACAAGCACAAAATTTTCTGAATATTAATTTTTTGGAGAACATTTTGTAAATGACGTGTTGATCTTAAAACTATCAAACTCTGTGTATAGTTTATACACGTTTTGAAGTAAATTATCTGCTGTCTATTAACAATGACCCCCGCACTAGACTTTGACGACCTCTGTGGCGCGGTGGGCGAAGGTCTGCCTGCGACGCAGGAGGTTGCGGGATCGGTTCCCGCTTCGGGACAAATGTTTGTACGATCTGCAGACATTTGTTCAGGGTGTTCTGGTCGTTTTCTATGTATTGTATTATATTATGTATATCAGTTATCTAGTACCCATAACACAAGCTCTGCTTAGCTTGGAGTTAGATAATGCTGTGTGAATTGTCCAGCATTATTTATTTATTTATTTACTAGGCTAGGCCTGTTTCGCGGGGAATCGAAAATATTGTTTGCCATCTTCAACAGAAAAAGGTAGTACACTAACAAATAAAGCGAAAACTAAAGAAACAAAGAAGATGAGTGCTACAATACTACTAAAAACTAAAAATCTACAAAAAAAAATGGACACGTCAAAGTTAAAACTAAGTTTACGTTATATTTTAACCTATATAAGACGAACCGAAGTGTGCATATCATACAGAATAATTTATTCATGTATACATGCTGATTCTTACTCTTTCTTCCTTTCTACAGGATGCTACAAAAAACAGTGTAGGTATCTACTACTAACTACACGCTAGGTCGTGCGAACGCGGTGTAGCGCTGTTTCGCACCACAGGTTCTCACTACAAATTCATTTTTACCGTTTCATACCAAAAAATGTCAGCTTTTCAACCCACAAAAAAATGATAGAGGTGATGATGAGGTTTCTGCCCATCTCGCCAGTTAGATCAACATAATTAATTAATAGGAAAGTCATTTCTAGAAAATAAAACAGCTTATTAAAATGACACAAATTTATTAAATACACAATATAATTATCTGCAAGTACGCAGTGACAATATTTAAAGATAGCAACACCCAGCAGTACAGTAAGCTGGTAGAAGTGTCTACTTAGGTGTGTGTTCTTTAAAAGATAATCGAGCGATTTTGGTTCATGTTTTTGACAGAAGTTTTCATAAGTTAATTAAACGTCAAAGTTTAGTAACGAAGCTGCTAATCGTTCGATTATCTGTTGGTGAACACCACTCTCAGAACCACACGTTAAAGTAAATACTTACCTAAAGTCTAAGGTGAACAGAGGTACTTAAATATAAAAACAGCTCAATGCAAAATCAAGCTTAGCTTTTGATTCTGTTGCCAAACTTGCATTTTAGCTGTCTGGAAGTACAATCTAATTTAAACTAAATTTAGTTATATTTTACCCTAAATTTGTGCTTAAAAAACCTTAATTGGGACTAAAATCTGAAAGTTCGCAACAGGTTTTAGGTAGGTAGGTATATAAATACTAATCAGCACCGTAATCTAAGCATTAGCTAAAGATTTAGCTAAAATTAGCGACCGTTTGTTATTCAGTTTTTTTAAGCACCTGACATTTTAAAGAGAGCTAAATTTAATGTTGGACGGAGTTAAAAATAAAAAATTAAACTTAAAATAAATAAAACTAATTCATTAATCAGGTAGGTTTTAAGAAATAAACAAACTTTTAAATACTTTTACATTATTAAAATCTGTTTTGATAAAGGTTTTACAGTTTAAAAACTTTTATATCCAAACATGCATTTCATTTATTGTAAAACTTATCAATATGAAAATGTGGATTAGAACAGAAATAATTTTGAAGTTATCTAGGTTAAGAAATGAAATAAGTCCCAAAAATTATCAGTTTCGGCGGGATTCGAACCCGCGCCCCACCCTCAGTACGGGTGTGCTCTAACCAACTAAGCCACGAAACCCTTAGTCGGTTCAACCGAAAATCTTTGGGACCTCTTACGGACTATAGCGCCGGTGGAAACCGATAATTTTTGGGACTTATTTCATTTCTTAGAGATACCCAGAGTGCGGGTTAGCACTAACAAAAAACCTTAGTTATCTAGGTTACTTTTTACATTACTATTAAACTGTTTTTTTTTAAACCAGATTATATAGTTTTTTTTATTATAATCATGAGAAAATAATGGTAATGATAAAATTTAAATGATTCATCGAGCCTCCATTATATACCCTGATTTATTTATTAATAAAAATAACACTGTACATTGTCAAAACTGTAAAAAAGATAGCGCCATTTTTATAAAAAGGTTTTTAAGGAATGATTGAACATTTTCAGCACTTAAATATTATTAAAAAATTAGATAATATTATTTATATTTTAATGTATCAAACCTAAATTACTGTAAAAATGGGAACATGGTTAGTATTTGATGTGCGTATTCAAAAGGCACAAAAAGACACAAGCTTTGTTTTTTTATATACAACGTTATCGGTAAATTAGTGACAATACGTGAACTGCAGGTTCAGTCCATCTTCACAAACACGTTTGTGAAGACGCCAGGTCTTAATTCTTAATTTTGGTATTGGTAATGGGTACCCCCCGCAATTCAATAATCGTTCGTTAGAGGTTTTATTTGAAACTCAACTTAAAAACAGCTCTGCCCTGAATTAACAGAAGATATGAGAGTGAAAAATCGGTCTTAAGTACCTAACTCGTTGGGTTCCACGCAAAGATGTTTTTCATTTAGTATCAGAGGTGACTTATATTTTTTTTTAGAATTTAGACTTGGCGCCTTTATGAACGTGTTTGTGATGATGGGCAGGACCTGCAGTTCACGTATTGTCACTAATTTACCAATAACCCTGTATATAACTAAGCACTCACAAATTCTTAACCTAACTTAAGACTACTGAGATTTCCTTATCTTGATCTGAAACCTTTATTTTTGTAATTGATCCAATGTTACTTTGATATTATTTTTCATTACTAAGCTATCTTTAGCTAACAATCTTTGCGATATTTTAACTACGATTATAAATAATGTTTTATTGATATTTTAAACTTAAAAAATAGCCTTATAATATAAACATTCCAAAATCGGTGGATTTTCAAATATTAGATTTTTCTGATGTAATAATCATAGGGTAGATGCATGTGGCTTAAAAAAAACTGATTATATTTATTTGTATTCTCTATTAATATAGAAATATATCATTCATGCATTTTTTTTTAATTTAAGTCATCATTTATTTTTTTCTAAATTTATTTATTGAAGGAACAGAAGCACTTTGTTTTGACAAACCGAACGATGACGCCACAGAAGCAGTGCAGCGATTTATCACTCAAAACTTAGATTTTCCTTTTCAATAAAAAAAATTGTGTAAGTTATATTTTTTCAGTAATGAAATAACATAAATAACCAACTTAAAAAAAATGCATGTACCCTATTCAAGAATAACATTAAACAAACATTTGAGTAAGCATTCATGGAATCATTTATGTTCTTATTAGTGTTTTATTTTTATTATATTAAATAATAAATTACTTTAAGACTCAAGCATTTAACTAAAGCTTTTTGCATAAAGTACACAAGCAAAATATTTCATTTAAAATATTTTGCTTCAAGTATTTTTAATGTGTTCGGATCACGTACGTTAAAAAAATCTTCCTTGATCTCTTGTGCTGGCAGCTTTGCCATTCAACGTGCCAAAGCTTACAGCAGTCTGGGCACTCAGCTTTCTGGTGACAACTTAGATTCTTAGCAAATTGATATAAATAGTTGTAATTTGTTTTGCGAGTTAACCCTAATGATGTTTAAGCAAAAATTATTTAAGATACTGACATTAAAATGCTACTATCATATCAATGAATTTTTCACGGACTCTAACATTAAAATTTTATAAGTCTGACATTTTAATTTTATAATTTTGACATTTGTAAACATAACTAATTGAAATTTTGCTAATCTTTTTGTTATTTTGTATGGACCAATGCTATCTTTCATACAAATAGTCTGACATTATTTTAAGTAATTTTTTTGTATCTGCATGTCTATTAATTTGTTTATATTATATAATTTTGCACACCAAAGCTGTTTAGCTGGTAAGTCATCGCAAGGGACATTTTAAAATAAGCATACCAACTTGTAACCCGTTGTCTGCAAATAAATGATTTGATTTGATTTGTCATTTTCTTGTTTTTGTGTCCGTGTGATGGTTGACCATTATAAGATTGAAACTTCTTTGCAGAGATCTAGTTTTCTTTGGCCTCTTTCTGCCCGCCTTCTGTGTAGAGGATCTCTGCATACTCTGCGAAAGCTGGTGGTGGCTTGTCCGGTTGCGTCTGTTCTGTCAGCGCCAGGCTCGCGTATACGACTTTGTCTTCGGGCTGGAAGGAAAGAAAAGCAAATCATCCAGCTGCGAATCTAAAAAAAGATTTACGCTCAGAAGTGGGATCTTTTCCTCAATCTCATAATTCCCCATGGATCCCTGCTTTTTAGAAAAAAAAAATGTGTATTTTTGGTAGAGCTTCTTTAGCTACGTAGAGATTGCTACGTAAGACCAGCTTAGATGTTTTAGATGTTTTATGTGTGCCTCCTACGGCGCTCTCCGTGTCGCTTCTGACACAAATGTCATGTACCTAGACTTTACCTTATCAGCTTTATCCTGCGGCGCAGCCTCCGTAGCCTGCACCTTGTCCTTAGCCCGCGGCAGCGCCGCTCGTACCCTCGCCCCAAGTTGTGCCAAGCGGGACCGCTCCTTATGTGTGCCTCCTACGGCGCTCTCCGTGTCGCTTCTGACACAAATGTCAAGTACCTAGACTTTACCTTATCAGCTTTATCCTGCGGCGCAGCCTCCGTAGCCTGCACCTTGTCCTTAGCCCGTGGCAGCGCCGCTCGTACCCTCGCCCCAAGTTGTGCCAAGCGGGACCGCTCCTTATGTGTGCCTCCTACGGCGCTCTCCGTGTCGCTTCTGACACAAATGTCAAGTACCTAGACTTTACCTTATCAGCTTCATCCTGCGGCGACGCCTCCGTAGCCTGCACCTTGTCCTTAGCCCGCGGCAGCGCCGCTCGTACCTTTACTCCAAGTGGTGCCAAGCGGGACCGCTCTTTATATGTGCCTCCTACGGCGCCCTTCGTGTCGCTTCTGACACAAATGTCAAGTACCTAGACTTTACCTTATCAGCTTCATCCTGCGGCGCAGCCTCCGTAGCCCGCACCTTGTCCTTAGCCCGCGGCAGCGCTGCTCGTACCTTTACCCCAAGTGGTGCCAAGCGGGACCGCTCCTTATGTGTGCCTCCTACGGCGCTCTCCGTGTCGCTTGTGACACAAATGTCAAGTACCTAGACTTTACCTTATCAGCTTCATCCTGCGGCGCAGCCTCCGTAGCCTGCACCTTGTCCTTAGCCCGCGGCAGCGCCGCTCGTACCCTCGCCCCAAGTTGTGCCAAGCGGGACCGCTCCTTATGTGTGCCTCCTACGGCGCTCTCCGTGTCGCTACTGACACAAATGTCAAGTATATTATAAATAAAATAAGTAATGTATATTCGGGGGTAAGCGGTCCTTATTAATAATAATGATTCATATGTTATTCATATGCTCATTAGGGGAGGCCTATCTCCAGCAGTGGACTGATATAGGCTGATGATGATGATGATGATGATATGTCAAAAATGACTGAACACCACTGCTACCAATTGCCACAGAATAAATGTACTAAGCCAAAAGATCATTCCTATTATGTAAGGTTAGTAGCAATTCACTGACACTGCGCGAACCAGGTTCCTTCCAGGCTCGTCATGACGAGCACGCAAATGAAGACGTCAAGGTCTTAATTTTTTATTTTTTGGAAATTATTATTTAGACATTAACAATTGTAAATGAACTCGTTTGTCTCTTTTCCCTTCTAAATTTATACACACGTTTATTTCAGTCAACCATAAATTGTAATACAGGTACAGAAAATAAAACCGGCCAAGTGCGAGCTATCTATATAAACGGCATAAAAATCACGTTTGTTGTATGGGAGCCCCCTTAAATATTAATTTTATTCTGTTTTTTAGTATTTGTTGTTATAGCGGCAACAGAAATACATCACCTGTGAAAATTTCAACTGTCTAACTATCACGGTTCATGAGATACAGCCTGGTGACAGACGGACAGCGAAGTCTTAGTAATAGGGTCTCGTTTTTACCCTTTGGGTACGGAACCCTAAAAAGATAAAGTGTCCATATTTAATGCAGCCCCTCTAATAAACGATTATTGAGTTGGGTTATTTAAACGGACTTCTCTTATCATTACCTACCAACTTCTCCAGCCGGTCCACGAACCTGTTCATGATGCTGAGCAGAACATGTAGTTCACGCAGTGTCGGTGAATTAATAGTGGTAATTATAAGCTTTGGTCTCTTGATCACCACGCAGTACGCTGCGTACAATACTGGGTACAAGGTTTTTTGTTATAGTGCTTACTGTATGTAAAAATGAAATAAGTTCCCAAAGGTGGAGCCACCGGCGCTATAGTCCGTAAGAGGTCCCAAAGATTTTCGGTTGAACCGACTAGGGTTTCGTGGCTTAGTTGGTTAGAGCATACCCGTACTGAGGGTGGGACGCGGGTTCGAGTCCCGCGAAACCGAAATTTTTGGGAACTTATTTCAATACTGAGTACATATAGTTTGAATAGATAAGTTATATTAACATAAGTATAATAAAACCGGCCAAGTGCGACGAATTTCAATACTGAGTACATATAGTTTGAATAGATAAGTTATATTAACATAAGTATAATAAAACCGGCCAAGTGCGAGTCGGACTCGCGCACGAAGGGTTCCGTACCATAATCTATAAAAACGGCACAAAAAAAAACACGTTTTTTATTTATTTTTTTTATTTATTTTATTATAATTATTTTATTCTGTTTTTTGTAGTATTACTCGCACCTTCCCATCTTCCTGAGACTTCCGTGGGGGCTGGTGCGGCGGCAGATTTGGCCGAAGATCTCAAGAGGCGCAAATATGCAGGTCTCGACAGAGCATACGCATTTGCTCCCCTTGGAGTTAAGACCCTAGGTCCGTGGGGTACCGAGAATCTCCGGGTTTTCAAAAAATTATCTGAGCGTCTGGTCGAAGCGACGCGTGACCCGAGAGCTGGTGAGTATCTGGCGCAGCGCATCAGCATTGCGGGGTAATGTAGCTAGCGTCTTGCTTGGGCACGCTTCCGACTGGTATTGATATGGATCAGTTGAACTACTTGTAGATTGTTTGCAACCGTCTGCTGTTAGCTCAATTGTTTCAATTGTTAATACTAGTTTTAATTTAATTCTTTTATTTGATTGTAATTTTCTTTGTTAATAAAGATTATGTTGTTATTGTGTACCCAGTAGTTTTAAGGTTAATAAAAATATCTTCTATCTTCTACTATCATGTCACGTTGACTGTCAGTGCGGCGAAGCGCTCGTTTAGTCTGTAATCTGTGTTATCATATCACGCTGCGGTGTGAAATCAAATGACCGCTTCTCAGCACAGACGTTGACGTGACAGTACGCAGCGTACTGTGTGGTGATTAAGAGACCAAAGGTTATAGGATTCCTACCTTATTTTTAAGTTTCGTCTCCATTTCTGTTAAGAATGCCTTGCCTCAATTCTACCAACCGCCACCCTTAACTATGTATCGGCTGGTATTCACCAAAATATAATCAGACAATTAGCAGCTTCGTCGGTTAACCTTAACGTTAAATAAATGAAAACTTCTCCATGAAAAGACAATTAAAATGTATTATGTTGCCCAATTATATTTTTGAAGACCTGTAGCCGCGTTTATGTTATAGGAACTTAGTTTGTGCAAACCACCAAGGTAAGTTTATATGAACAATGTCATTATCATAATTCTGTAACTCCTGAAGCTGTGTGTAAATTCGTGATTGTTCAAACATCATACGTAATCGGGACATTATTTTGACAAACTTCATTTGAGCAAAATCGGCCTTTCCGGCTTACAGGTTTATAGCTTACTTATAGGCGCCAGCAATTTCGATTAGGTACTTTCGTGTCTAACGGCCTTAGACAATCTAACCCGTTCAGCCCGCCCGTCAATCGTCAAGTTTACGGCCGGAATTTTTTTGAAAAATGTAAGTAAGAAACATTAGGAAACTCAGTTTGGACATACACCAAGGAGGTATGCGAGTTTGAGGTATAAAACCTCTTTCAAGTCAGTAGAATCTAAACTTTTTGAGAACGTTGAACGTTTGAACGCACAAGTATCATTCTTCAATAGTCTAAAATTATTTCAGGGGTATTTTTTTGTTGACGACCATAGGATGATGTCAATAACCTATTTTTATTAAGAAAATCTTTATTTGTTACTAAAATACAGTGACTTAACTTTAAGTAGATGTATTCAGTTAAACTTTTATACCATCCAAATGTATTTTACTATAAAAACTATCGTAGTTTGACGAATTCATTACAGATATAAACAGGTTAACTACGAAGTGCTCGAAGTGCAGTGTACGGGTGTGCTCGGAGGGATGCGCGCGCGCCGCACTCACCCTGAAGAAGTCCCTCGTAAAGGGATGAAACGTTGGTGTTCTTCCAACACAAATAAGGTTCGTAGTAAACCCGTTTACATCCGTAATGCATCCAAATGTACTACTATGGCTGTAAAACTTTAAAACATTTCTAGCAATTTTCGTAATTTTATTATGAAAATGTTTTTTTTTAAGAAATTAATAAATCCCAAAAATTTACGATCTCGACGGGATTCGAACCCGCACCTTCCCCTTCAGCGCAGGGTTGCTCTTTTTCCAACTAAGCTACGTGATCTTATCTAGTCGACCCGTAAATCTTTGGGAGTTCTTTCGGCACTTACGCCGTCAGCGCCACCTACAGAGGAAACAATGAAGTTATCCAATTCTGCTCAAAGACCAAATTTACATTTAGTTCTTTTGACGAGAGGTTTTGCCGTTGCTTGATTCTAAGTAAGTGCCGAAAGAACTCCCAAAGATTTACGGGTCGACTAGATAAGATCACGTAGCTTAGTTGGAAAAAGAGCAACCCTGGGCTGAAGGGGAAGGTGCGGGTTCGAATCCCGTCGAGATCGTAAATTTTTGGGATTTATTAATTTCTTAGAAATTACCCAGAGTACTATAATAAATAAAAACCTTAGAATGTTTTTTTTATTTAAATTACTCGCATAACTAGAGTAAAGCACTGTAAAAGCTTTGGTCCGCAATGACTGCCCTGTTGGCCACGCCATGATGGCCTCAATCTAAGCTATGGTTTCGGCAAGCTTGGTCATCATTGCAGCTCTAGCTGTCCGCGCTATAAAGGCATCGGCCTGCGGTCTTGGCCTTCATTTCAGCATGTCCATCGGGGGCTACAATGTAAGCCTTACTTATTTCCATATGATTTTTAGTATTATTGAAAGATATCGTATTATTACGTTGTTTAGGTATTTTAAGTAGGTAACGAATTAATATTTTTAAAATAATGGGATATTTTAAGGTATGTTATGATACAAGATAAGATAATACTATGATGATCTACGTATGGTACCTGTTTTTTAAGGATTTTAACCAACACCTGAGTTTAAAATCCTGTCAAATTAGTAAAATTTTAGTAATATTCATGCAAGATAATTAACTTTTAATCTAAGGACGTACTTTGCTGAAAGCGGGTTCCCTTCTAAAAGCACAACCCCGGCCGGTGTCCTAAAATATACTTGATTTATACTAGTGTAGGGTCTTAAATACATAATTAAAAACTGCTATAATTATTTATAAAATAAAACTTTTGAAACTATCATGGTTATTAACATAGAAATCAACAATGAATGAGACAAAGAATGAGGGTAGATCGGTATGTCTGCCAATAAAAACCGACTCGCAGTGACTTTAGTTCTTCCGTGATCATGGCGCATGAAACTGTGCCGAAATATTGGAAAACTCAAAAATTGAATCATGGTAAATATCCCGTTCTAAATGATTTCTATATTTATAAAATGTTAAATTGATTAAAAAAAAATACTTAAAGGTTTAATTTTAGATTATTTACTATGGGACAGGCATATAGACATTTTTACATTATCAAAATATCAGTAAAATAAATAATATAAGTACTTACGATTCTCCGGAGCTTTTAGGGTTGTCACGTCGCCTTCCTGGAATTTGTTTTAAATAAAAATAATTCAGACTAAATCATGGTTTTAGCTAAAAAACCTAATTTTTGTATTTTCTATAACATGTTATATGATCAGAGCCCGCAATTATTAATTCCTAGGATGAAACTAAGCTAAATTCCTACAGATTTTTAAGGATTTTCAATAAAACTACGATTATTCTTAATAAATACCTTTTATTCGAATTGTATTGTTTAATAACGTAGTGGTATAAACATTTAGGTACGTACTTTAAATGTTTGGAAAAACGTTATTTAAATTTTTAGATACTATTATTTTGTTTTTATATTTCTTAGCAGATTTTCAAAGCCTATGTATTTTTATCAATACGTATGAAAAAAAATGGATCAAAAACTTTTAACTGATTCAGACATTTTTATATAAGCATTTTATAAAAAGTGAAAATTGGCAGTGTTTTATTTAAAAAAACGTGCTAAACTAAAACTGGTACAAAAATAAATTCTTAAAATTATTTTTAAAAAAATACTAAGAATCACAACGTGACTTAAATCTAAATTATAAAGTTGAATACAAAATATTTTACAAAACGTGGTTAGACAACAGTTTTAACATTACAAATTACACAATTAAATGAAATAGGAATATAAATCAGGTTTTTCAAAATGGCCTTTAAATTTTGTAAAATAAACTAATTGAATTTAGCTTTTACATTGGTAGGCTGTTATAATATGTATCATGCAAGTATACATATACATGGAACTAAAAGAGCTATACTTAAATTTAAAATGGTAGAAATTGATTAAAATGCAGCTTTTGAGTGAAATTATCGTATAAAACACATATTTCTAAATTATTATGTACACAATAAAGGTGGAATAACACTTTCAGTTATACAATTTTAAATTAATTTACCTATTTAAGTATAAAATTGAAGCAGAACGTTTACTATTTCGTTCATCATTTTACAGACTTTAAAACAATTACTATTTTGAAATAATAATTTTTAACAGACAGTAAAACTAATCTTGTCTATCGTTCATTGAAATGTTTCACATTAGTTTTGTATTTATGTTACTTTATTATCATGGCTACAAAATCCAGACGTAAAATGACAAAAAAGTTCGACTTATCGCATTCACTGCCCAGCCTCGACGGTGCGACGCGGAGAGGTGCGCCCTAGCTACATAGAGCTTCTAAGGGCACATGCCCTTAGAAGCGTCATGGGCAATGAAGTGTTAACTGTAGTAAATATTACTTAAAACTAAATTGTGCCATATTCTAAATTTTAACGGGTTCTTATTATAATTTTTACGTTGGGATTCGTTGTTACTTTAGAAGAATTGAAGGTTAAAACATAAATGAGATTCGCACATCTTACATCTTATACATTGGTTAAATATAATACAATAGAGAAAAAAATTACGAAAACTATTGTTACTTTTTTTCATTTGTAACTTTACACAGAGATACAAAAGACAACATCAAGAGAGACAGGAAAATCGTAGAGCTAAACGCTTAGTCAAAACTGCTTTATATTAAGGTGATATCACGCGTGAAAAAAATATCGGATTTTTTACTATTTCTCACGCATGACCAACCTCCTTAATCTTTAAAGAAATGTGTATGTTTCGTTTAAGTTGATTAAGCTTTTAGATTTACGTATAAAATTTATAACTAGAGATGTTTTACTATTAAATTAATAGTGCGTCAACTTTAATAATCTCTATACAAAATTCGAAATATCTGAATGTAATGCGTTACATTTTAAATACATTTAATATTATTAATAAGTAACAATTGTTTTAAATACATCTGGCACTAGAATATAAGATAAGTGAGATGAGATTACCAAATTACTGTGTCACTCGGTCGCAATATATTTTTTTTAACGTTTTCGAAAAAAAAAGTTTTCCTTTTTTGAGTAACTAAAGAAACTATTAAAATTGCATCGACAAGAGAAGGTTGGCAGACTCTAGTATCAGAGACCAAGATCAACTACTACGAGTCAGATTTTAATTAAAACTAAAAAGCTACCAACTTCTAAAAAAAAATCGGGAAAAAGTAAGATTCTTTAAAACGTAATGGAACCTAAAAATCACGACGGAGTGTCACTTACAAGGTTAATACCACTTAAACCGCTGTATCAGGTTTTTTCTCAGGATGCTTGCTATCACCGTTGATGATATAGTCCCCATGATCGTGAGACGGGTTCTCGGATCCCTTGACGTCATCGTGCGATGGCAGAGGCGCCTCGGAGTCTGCCCCATCAGGTATATCGGTCCGGTGGGACCTCCCTGCCACATAACAGCATATTTTCAGCGATCAAGAACTGTCACCATTTCCCAAAAGAGTGTTAAGATCTTATACTATATAGTTAGTGTGAATCTAAGAAATATTTATGTGGAACTATTTTTTGCTGGTAAGTCTGCCTGGTGTTGTCTACAAGCTTTGTTTAGTTTAGGGATGAGTTTTTTTTTTGTGGGTAGACTGTACTGCGTTAATGTCGACTTTAATAAAATATAATAACCTACTTTACTGAACTACAAATCGATCTGACTATAAATCGTTGCGTGATGGGGAGCGATCAATAGGTATTGAGGGCATTCGTGCCCGGAAAGATGCTGATTGACCCTTCTCTTGAAGAAACCATAATTATAGGTATCAGAAAAACAGACAGAGGTTGTGAATTTCACGCCCTAGCCATTCGTTTGATAAATGAAGTGTTCGTGCTGTTGGTAAGTCTACCAAATGGTAGAAACTTTCACCTGTCTGGTCGTCCTGTGACGGAATTGAGAAATTAGGTAGAGCAGCTTCTTGGCGCACTCGCCGAAATAAATAGAAAATTTGAATTTTGGAAGCAATTGAGAATTTGGTATTGAGACTAAAGCAACCGAAGCTGCTGTGAAGATTGCATATATTTTACAAAATTTGTCTCTAATTTAATTGCATTTATAACAAACAGTACAAGACTGAAATGTTTTAGAAGAATTAAGAGTCTCACTATATTGGAACAAACAAGTAGATGTTCAATTTCTTTTAGTTTTTATTCGTAATCAAAATGCAGCTAATGACCGGCTCTGATAAAAGAAATACTTTGTATGAGTCACTCACGACTCCCTTTGAAAAATTATCATGGCCTTTACCCTACAACGGAAGAGGACGACACAAGGAATGTGAGCACGGACGCCGGTCGTCGCGTCTGGTGTAAAAAATCGGTAAAACAGTCTCTTTTTTTAAATTTTATCGACACCAGAGACAAAATGGGCACTTCCCGATCTACGATTACATTTAACGAAGTCCGTGCTCGAGTTCTAGGCTAATTTTAATGATACTTAAACATATACACGTGATGTTTTTTTTATTTGTGTTGTGCAAATGTTAGTCTAACCGTCACCTTGTGCAGCTGTTTTATGTGCCAAACCTGCCTGGATTGGGAATTGGGTGGGCACCTGTTTATTATAGAAACCTTATAACTTATAACCTTAGGTAGGTACTTCACCAAATAATGCTTTGAGGGATGCTCAAACCAAGTTCTTTATCTTGGTTTGAGCATCCTTTTTTAACATTTCAGCAGTGATGACTTAAAATTTCTTGGAAATAGGTGCTTACTTTTGTTTTTTTAAATTTATTAAGTATAGTATGAACATTGTACATGTCTAACACTTTTTTGTTTCTTAAACAATCTAAGAAAACCAGTTTGTAAACTTTAGGTAAAAAAAGAGTGCAGATACCAAACTTCAAAAACCAACCACCAAGATAGAACATATAAAGTGTTTTAACGTTTATGCAGTATTCTGTAAATATTAATTACACGATGAAGAAGAATTTAAGTTTCATAGAAAAAGTTCTGTATTAATATTATATAGTTTTGTCACAAGTAGGTCCTTTAGTAATTTGTATATTTATAAATAGAAAGAAATTAGGAGGTATTTAAATCATGCAAATAGAGGAAAAACCACGATGCAGCCAAGCTATGTTATAAAAACATTTAAACATGCATTTGAATATTAGTTTTAGTAAAAAAAAACATGCAATTTCTGAATATCTATAGTTCTTGATCGCTCAAACATTGCTATGTGGCACAGAATAAATCTTAAACTAGGTATGGTAAATATTATACTAATATATTTTAATAAATAAAATATCAAGCAAACACACTGCCATTTTCCACTTCATCAAGCCAAACATTTCAGACAATCAACTTTTTAACTAAATTTTGTTTTTTTGGTAAATTCTGCGGGTGAAAAGCTTCACAACTAGTGATTTTTATTAAACAATTCACCACTTTACCTACTTATAGACGAGCACGACAGCCTGTACGAAGATATACTGTTAATATTCTCAAAATAACAAGGTTTTATTGCATGCTTATGGACTTTATATTATACTTTATTAAAACATTTGAATGTTATTTTAAGTATATTGTAAAGTGAAAGAAGCGATCCAAAAAGCATGGTCAAAAGTTTTTAGACTTGACAAAAGAATTCAAAAATTTATGTACCTGTGTCAATATTTTTTAAATTACATCTTAATTAAAACAAAGGTCAAATGTAACTTGTCAAAGGGCAGTTTAAAAATTTGCATGGAATTCAAAATGTCCAGAAGAACATGCACATTGAAATTAAAAAGCCAATAACTTTGTATAGACATTAAGCAAGGTAGGTATTTACCATGATTTAAGGATTTCTAACAATATCCGGGTTGTCTCATACTTCAGTCAAATTCATTTTCAAAAGTTTGAAAAATTGGACCAACCCCTACTACAACTTTTTTTTTTTAACATGATTACAGAGAATTCGATATTCAACATTTCGAATCGCAGAGAAACAACAACATCTATCGCAGATTTGTTTATCTCTCTCTAAATTTAAGGATACGTTATATACTTGTTTGGTATAAAATTTTAGGTGGCTTGTGAGAAAATCTATATAGAATTTGACCGGAGTATAAAACATCATTCAAAGTAAAAGACTTTAAACTTCAAAATGTAAAAAGACAAAAATGTTACATACCGGCAAAACACCATCTGTCGGTGGCGAAGGCAAACACGACGAGAGAGATGGCAATCAATACGAGCAGGACAGCGATCACAATGCCCACGATGGCTCCGGTGTCCAGTTCCACGCCTTGGAAACGAAAGACCATCAACAAATTATAAAAAGTGAAAAAGGTGCTATTTTGTAGATCAAAAATATAATCGAAGGTAAAATTATTAACATTCACAGCACTTTTGCGTCTTGAAAATTTAAAATGTTGCAAACTTTTAATATGTAAGCGTATATTGCTGCCCATGATAGTAATAATTCACAAAATATAAGGAAAATAACTCATGCATAAATTCTATACAACATTCGGATTCGCTGAATAACATGCGATAAAAAATCTAATTCAAATGTTATAAAAATAAAGCTATTTATACCAAACATTGAAAATCTGAATTTCACAGTAAAAAAGTTTACGTTAGTACAATATTATTAATCGTGCAATTTATAAAAAAATCAAATTATATAAACGCCAAACATTTGAAATATCTTAAAACTAATCAACAAATAAGTTTTTTACGACTTCTTTAACAAAGGGCAAAATGCAATATAACTTACTAAAATTAACAATCTACCTACATCAAACGACAGTCTAAAAAAGGCAAAGTTATATCATTTATAATTAATTTCATAATTATAAAGTGGTTCCTTAAGCATTTTTATAAGACTTTCCTTTTTTTAAAGGCCAAAATGCAATATCTACATGACATACTATCAAATTTTTGAAAAAACAGGCATTTTTTTACAATCTAACTTATAGGACCTTACCATATAGATCGATAATCAAAAAGGACGCCTTTCGTGCTGTGTGACACAAGGAATACAATGTTAGTATTATTACTTATAATTTAAATAGTTTCGATTTTTAAAACGGTAAATGTGGTATTTTTAAAGGTACCTTATAAACAAATCTCATATTTTTTTTGGTGAGTATCTGGCGCAGCGCATCAGTATTGCTATACAGCGGGGCAATGCAGCTAGCGTCTTGGGCTCGCTTCCGACCGGTATTGATATGGATCAGTTGAGCTACTTGTAGATTGTTTGCAACAGTCTGCAGTTAGCTCAATTGTTGCAATTGTAAATGCTAGTTTTAATTTAATTCTATTATTTGATTGTAATTTTCTTTGTTAATAAAGAATTTTAGTTTTAAAACTTGTTTAACGAGTCGTTTTAAAAATACCATTGTTTCCTTAATTTCTTATTTAAGGTCAGATTTCGATTATTAAAAAGTAGTTTTCTAACTGCTACACCTGCAGGTCAGTTCAGAGTAGTCCTGAGTGTGTATCTCACACTATTTATCACTGCTTACGGGACTACCATACAACGCCATTTTGTGAAAAGGATAGGTATAGGATTTTGCGTTCATAGGAGCGGGACAGCGCAGAGCGAGTGTGCAAAAATCAATTGCAAACATCAAGATTTCTTCTTATTAAAAGAGTTCAAGGAATGAAATATTTATTTTGGCGAATCTGTTACCCTGCCTTTGCTTTATTCGAATATAAAAATCAAGTCATATTGGTACGGAGAAGACGGCAAATATGTATCAAAATTGAGATATTTTAGACATTATTTTCATCAAACATAGAATGATATGGGTATTAAGTAGGTATAGGAGTATATGAATCCTAGATCTCACTAATATTATAAACGTGAAAGTTTAGATGGATGGATGGATAGATAGATGGATGGATGTTTGTTCCTTTATCACGCCAGAACGGCAAAACGGATCTGGATGAAATTTGGCACAGAGATAGATTATAGTCTGGAATAGGACATAGGCTACTTTTTATCCCGAAATTCCTACGGGAACGGGAACTACGCGGGTGAAACCGCGAGGCGCTGCTAGTTATATATATGAACAACAGTAGGATCTCAAATATCAAGGAAATGTTATTTTTGTTCGAAATACCAGCCTTAGGAGTGTATACTACCTCAAACTGCTTACTTTCAACTCCGCCGGGTGTGAATATTTGACTGAATATTTAACTTTGAAATGTATACAGGGTGTAACTTGAGGGGTGGATCATCGGTGGCTGGGGGGTGGGGGACCTCAGTACCTATCGATTTAACCCCCATGTATGTTCAGCGATATTCAGTGGTTCAAAAGTTATTCGGATTTTGGTAAAATTTTTGTCAAAGTCCAAATAACTTTTGAACCACTGAATATCGCTGAACATACATGGGGGTTAAATCGATAGGTACTGAGGTCCCCTACCCCCCAGCCACCGATGATCCACCCCCCAAGTTACACCCTGTATATTCAGGACTTACTCTATCCGTTATATGCTTCGAAAACACTATTTCATAAAAATTTCTCGTTGGGAAAAAATATTTACAAAATTTTCCCAAAATTTTTACTAAAATATGAATTTCTCAATAAATACATAAGTCAAGATCTTGAGAATAAGCATGGTAATTGAACTAAGTTTACAGAACATTCTAAATACCGCGTTTTTTTGTCTTCAAATAATGTTCTGATTAATAGATATTAAGCTAAAACTTGATATTTGCGCTTACGCAGCTTTGCTCTGTCCTGCTCCTATATGAACGCGAAATCCTATAACTATCCTTTTCACAAAATGGCGTCTTATGTCGCTCCCTATTTTGATTACGAATAAAAACCAAAAGAAAATGAACCGCGTTAAAATAATACGAGTTTACACACGAGTACATCTGCTACCTGCCATTAGGTTGGCTGGCCTGGGTTGCCCTTTTGTAGCTAGGTACCTCCAAGTCGTGAAGATAAAGAATGGCATTGAAGATGACAGATTTGACATTGACGATGACAGCAACCGGACAGCATGCTAACATGCTGTCATTTTACAATCCCATTCTTTTATAAACATGAGATATCAAAGAACTCACCAGCCGGTTCCTCCATTGTACTGATCCTGAGAGACACCTCCTCACGACCCTGGTTGTTCGTCAGATGCAAGTAGTACGTCCGGTCTACATCGTCCTTCGTTACCTGATTTATTACCAGGGTGACGTTGTAGTAGCCTCCTCCCTAGAAATAATAATTAAATACAATGGGAATTGTCAGAACTAGGGGCCCCATTCTGTAAAACGAATCGCTTTACTATGATAATGGTATAGTCCACCTTAAATTAAAGAAACCACAGATAGAGAGATGCACGTTCAGTTTAAACCATTCTCCGATTTAGCCGTACAAATCGCGCCCGCAATATATGTACACACTTTAAGATTGATTCCGTATCTATTAGAAGAGATTATATGAACCTCATGGCCTCTAGGCGCGTGCGTTCCGCGTCTCTCCGAGCACACGACGACGCGAGAGGACGGGAGAGACGCGGAACGCGCGCGCCTAGAACCGCACTCACCCTGAAGAAGTCCCTCGTTAAGGGATGAAACGTTGGTGTTCTTCCAACACAAATAAGGTTCGTAGTTAACCCGCTTCACATAATTGATTTAAATCTAGATCTAAATTGTAATTGCCGATGGTGAGGACGATGCGAGAGCGTATACAGAAGTGAATGCAGAAGAATTTGACAGCTTTCAAAG
Organism: Eupithecia exiguata; assembly: GCA_947086465.1. Classification (NCBI taxonomy): domain Eukaryota; kingdom Metazoa; phylum Arthropoda; class Insecta; order Lepidoptera; family Geometridae; genus Eupithecia; species Eupithecia exiguata. Next base: position 1,920,220 of record OX352254.1, read on the forward strand.
GAAATATCGCGCATTTACCCGACAAGGTCCTCGCCATGTGCTCGCTAAGTCTAACTCCTTACCAAATGCTGTGGTTCCTGAGCAGAAAACATGGCGTCGTTGCTCCTACCAGGTGCCTGCAATCTCTCTGACCCCACGACCCATTCCGCGGATGGAGGTGGGTTAGCGCGGACGGTCACGTTCAGACGCCCTTCGGCGTTCAGTTGCAGCCCGAAGATGGTGATGGTGTTGGATTCCACTTTGGGAGGGTCTGTAAAGAGGAAAAATGGTATGTGGTCAGGTCACCATGGGTTTTCGGACCCGCAATATCCTCCAAGCTCTAAGTTTTAAGGCTGTGGTATGGGTCAAATTAGCGCTGCCACCTATTTTATCTTATTATTACGTTGTACAAAGGAAATTTTAAAAATCCATCGTACAGTTTGTGATAGCTATTATAAGCTCTTTTTTAATGCCTCTGTAATAGTTTTACTCTATTTAGTTTAGCCAGAAAATCGAAAATAGATATTGGTGGCCACCAAGGGCAACTTCGATATTCTGCCTAAACCTACTAGAATCAAACTATTTACAGAGGCATTAAAAAAAGCTTATAACAGGTATCACAAGCTGTGCGATGGATTTTTGAAATTTCCTTTGTTCAATGTAGTAATAAGATTTAATAGGTAGCGGCGCTAGTTTGGCCCATACCACAGGCTCAACAGGTGGATTCAGATATGTATTCGTGGGTATCCCTCATATAGTATTTTCTCCGCTGGTTGGTTAATTTTCTTTTGTTTTTCAATAGCTATCAAATGCAGCCAAGCGAGAGTAATGCGACGTTCACCGCTCATTGGCTACATTTTGATCATCGACTCATAGGAGTAGACAATCACGGATACATCTGAACTGGCCAGCTGTTCTACTTACACTGCACAGTCAGCTGTCTCTTAGCCTCCCTAGGCTGTGACAGCGCTGGATGCTCCGCCTTGCAGACCAGCGTCCTAGCTCCATCATCAGCGGACAGACGCCTGGTGATCCTCTGGCTGATAGTTTCCAAGTCACCGTCGGATGTCAGATTGGCTTGGTGTAAACCTTCTAGCAGGACCTCGTCATCTGAAAGGGATAGGTGATAATGTTAAACTTATTGTTAAATAGTTTTGCAGAGTAAAATACTGTCATGATTATTAGCATCTGCCTGCGACACGCGTTTTATCTGATCATCCTGGGCCCTTGCGGTGTTGACGTAGAATATGCAACATCCCAATTAGTGATTCCGTGATTCCCGTGGGTGTTGTGAAACGCGACTAAGGGATATCTACCGGGGGGAAGGCAGCAGCGCTTCTTGTATAACAATTTCAGCACCGAACTGCGATTTCCAACCTGCATGCCCGTCGTGAGGATTATGGGCGTTAACCCCCATAAGAAAAAGTTAATAATGCGGTTATCCGGGGATGTGGAACTGTGGACGAGTATGGGCTGTAGACGATAATGATGAACCTGGGCCCTTCACTTGGACTACTAATCATTTACTTATTCCAGACCATAAAAAACTAACAGATATTAATGAACTTCTGACGTAATCATCGTTACGTATTCGTTGGGTTGCCTGACGTGACGCATCTAGAATACAACAAACACCTAACACCGCAGTAGATCTTCACTCGTTAAATATTTAGGTATCCCATTCAATGCCCAGCAACGGTGTCGAAGGCAGCTACGACACGCTCAACATGACACTGAAAGTACTATGGTAGGTCTATGTCCCGAAGTCAATGGGCTAGCCAAAGGCTGGTGATGATGCAACGCCTCTGTGGTATCACACTCCTTTCCTTCTGTAACGTAACGTAGACGTGTAGATCTGATGCGTCTAGAACAATCTAGAAACTCCTTACATAACTCTCTTTTCCACAACTCCTGACATATTATGAGGAAGAATCAACTTAGGTGGGCCAATGTCTTTGCCGAAGCCAGTAGATATTCGCCTCAGACTCTTTCTAGCTCTGTGATCTCCAGGCTCTTTCTTTCAGTGTCGTCAGGACTCCATCCTCGTGTGTCGTCATGATTATTATGTATCTAAGAACGATGTAGGCTGAAGCTTCCTGTGATGTCATAAGACGTGATGCGTCTAGGTTTAGTCCTTAACCAATAGCCAGGAGAACATTGAAACACACTCTTTCCTTTCTGTCACGTTAAGACACCCTCCTTTTTGTGACGTTATGAGACCTGATGCGTCTAGAACAATATAGAAACTTACCCAGCAGCCAGTAGATCTTCGCAGCGGGTCTACCGCCAGCTACCACGCACTCTCCATCGAACTGCTCGCCTTCCTTGTACTCGGGTCTCTGACCAGTCAGATCCCGGTCAGTTCTCAGGATTGGGTCTTGAGGTGCCTCTGGAAAGTTATTTGTGGGATTAGTAAACTGATTATCCTATCTACTAATATTATCAAGGATATGTTTGTGCCATTGTGAAATCTTTGAATCTTCGAATGTGTCTTTATAGTATCAGTGTATTATTGTAACTTCTCTTCTTGTTTTGCATATTTGAAAAGGTAAGCAAAGTATGAGTTTAAATAAAATAGTCCCTAAATAATATTTATAAAGAATAGTAAAGTCATAGTAGTCTAATTTTTCATACTTAATAATGTTTAATTATAGTTTTAATTTTGTTTTCTATACGAACGTCAGATCTCCTAGAGCCCGATTCCGCCAAACAAAAATGTTATAAGCATTTACGAATTAGTAAATCGAAAACTCTATATTAATGTGAAACCATGCTTTCTGTTTGGTGAATTCGGTCTTAACCATATCCTGAGTTTGGGCGCTGGGAGATGCGACACAGTTTTTAACTTATGCGCTTTCCAGTGTTCCGTTGTACTTTAGACATAACAAGTTTTTGTTCATTCTAAATAAAATGTATTATTATTATAGTTATAAAGTCATAGTTAAATATAGTTTATATTTTGTTTGTGTGGTTCAAATTTCAAGGTGTGTAGGAAAGGTGGAAACATGTTAGAGTGCCTAAATACATTTAACATGATGTTTCCCTCTGTTATTTTGTAAAATAGCGCACAACCACAGATGATCGTGACGTGACTTGACTTCTCTAGCTTGCACTGAAAACCAGCGCTGGGTAGACACGTCAGTGTCTTTCCAGCACAATGCTGAGTGTAGGCCATATTTGTCCTCCCTGCTGCGCACAAAATAAGCAGCAAAGCCTAGATTTAGCCTAGAAAGCCTAGGACAGCTGTTAGTTTGTTTATATGTATGTGTGGCTGTTCTTGTCAAATAGTTAAGTTATTTAATTTATTTATCGATCATTGTTTTTATTCTGTGGAAGATTACCTTAATTTTAAATTTTGACGTAGTGAGTTCAACAGACAATTCATTAATACTTGCGCTCGTCTAATGTAATGACATCTAATTTTAATGTTCGTAATTTCTATAACTAGTTAAGTAAGGAATATTCAGGTGCCTGTACTCGGGCGAGATATGCAGCTCTACTGTATTATTCCACCAATGTTTATTGTACCATGTCTTGTGTGAAAAAATATACTGAATTACTGAAAAAAATACAAAAAAAATGACTTACTAGCCACTGTAAGTCGCATCATCCCCGTAATCTCGATGGGCCCGCTTGGAGGAGGCAGCGTGCATGAGATGTTGCCGTTCCAAGCCTCTTGGATGTTGCGGATCTTGGCTCCGCATTCTCCGCGCTGGAAAAGAAAAAAGTAATGTTCAAAAAAAACCGAGCGTCCGATCGTAGCGATGCGTGACCTAAGAGCTGGTGAGTATCTGGCGCAGCGCATCAGCATTGCCATACAGCGGAGGAATGCAGCCAGCGTCTTCGGGACGCGCGCGACTGGTATTGAATTGGATCAGTTGAGCTACCTGTAGATTGTTTGCAACAGTCTGCAGTTAGCTCAATTGTTTCAATTGTAAATACTAGTTTTAATTTAATTCTATTATTTGATTGTAATTTTCACATTCATTTCATTCCGATCACCTGTGGACTCTATTAGGAGTTTTGTAAGATCTTTGTATATAACGTGTGCCCCAGGACCCCAAGGACCAAGTGTTTCCACCCCAAATGGCTCAAATAGGTAACCTCGGTCAAGATAAGCGTATTATCGCCGTTTGTGGGACTCCGCTGATAACTAAGCTATATTTACTAAAAATCTCTAAGATTTTGACTAAAAATCTATAAGATTTTGACTAAAAATCTATAAGATTTTTAGTAGATATAGCTGATGATGATTCATCATCATCAGCATCATCATCAGCCTATGTTAGTCTACTGCTCTGGACATAGGCCATCCTAATCAGCGACATACGCGTAGAAAAAATAAAACCGGCCAAGTGCGAGTCGGACTCGCGCACCAAGGGTTTTTTAGTACTTGTTGTTATAGCGGCAACAAAAATACATCATCTGTGAAAATTTCAACTGTCTATTTAGACAGTTGAAATTTTGACAGGCGGGCAGCGAAGTCTTAGAATTGGGTCCAGTTTTTACCCCTTGAGTACGGAACCCTAAAAAGAACTACTGACCTGTAATCCTTCACCGAAGTAAGTGACGTCACCATTGTCTTCGCCGGGTTTCAATCTGTAGGACGTGCCTCCTACCAAAAACCTGAAATAGGGAGCAGACGGATTAGATTCACTTATTTGATTGGGTCGAGACGGCTTGATGGAAAAATAACAAACGACAAATTGCTGTACAAAGGGTCGAATCGAAATAATGTTGACTTAATTTTATTAGTTGGTGGGGCAATTTCGGTTGGCAGTGACACATTTTGACAGCTTTCAAGGGGAAAACAATAGGCTACTTAGCTTTTGGCTCTTTAGCGATAAGACCGCCAATTGACACATATTCTTACTTCTTTTATCTTTGTCTGTAATATTAATTTATGTGTGCAATAAAGAATTTTCTATCTATCTACTTGGCTACTACTGGGAAATAGTTCTAACGTATTGTCTGATAAAAATAATGCGAAATGTAATTAATATTTCTTCAAGGCCAGTCGTATAAGTTATAAAAACTTTTACTTTAAGCTGACTTTTCCAGGATGATATAATAATAAAAATTAAGTTTAAAGTTTGAATAAAATAATGCCACGCCAAAACGATAATCTCTGTCACGGCTCCCGTGCTCTGAGCAATGACGTCACACGCCACACCACACGAAACAAGAACTCACTGAAACTGTAATCTGTAATAGTGTGACGTCACCGGCGATCCAACCAAACGCTGAGCGTTTTCGGTCACGTGATCATAATATATGGAAAAATGTGTAATTTTAGTCCCGTTTCTTTACCTAAAATAGGCATATTTTTTATAAAAATCACCTGATTACGCTTTGTTACGTTGTCACTGACTAGGATGAAATTTGAATGAGATGAATTACGCTTTGTTACGATATCACTGAACAATTTGGAACTAATTTTTAATGTAATCAAATAGCCTATTAATCAAACCATGAAATTGTGAATTCTGTACTTCACAGCGGTCAGCACGACACTCAAACGACTCGCACTGACGACGGTCGGTGCTGACCAGCTACGCGTTGAGCTCTCAGCGCCGATGATCAGCTTAACACTAGAACCAGCCTGACGCGTGCGAAGCTGATTTCTTCACGATGATATAATAAACGAGGATATTACTAACCGACATGAATCGATGGGGAAAGACACTCTGCAGACCACCTCCAATTCGCTGCCCACTGTCCGCACGGCACTGGGGGGGTTGATCTCCACGTGTTGACCTGAAACAAATAATAAATAAATAACATTTTGTTTCTTATTTAATAATAATTACTATAATGTATAAAAAGCTGTTTATGTATAAAACTTGAGTTGTTTAAGTGCTTATTTACGATACAATACAATACAAAATTCTTTATTGTACACCACAAAATAAAGCTAAAAGAAACGATATAAAAATTAAACATAATAGTACAATCGGCGGCCTTATCGCTTAGCAGCGATTTCTTCCAGGCAACCACAGGCAGGCAGGTACTTTATTTTGTAGGCCTAAAGAAACAAAGTTATTGAATTTTGATTTTTAACAATTATTTTGAAAACCAAACAGACCCGGGTTATGCTGCTCAGTGATTAATGCACTCCACCCTGTATCTAAGCCTCGTCTCGGGGTACATCACCCTGTATCTCAATAAGCCTAGGACTCCGAGCTAGGCTCCAGTTAGCCGGTTCAATGTCCAGTCAGCACAATCACTATGCGTACAGTCAGCTGCAAATCTTTCCACTTGAATTCTTAAATATTTATATTACTTGCAAAACAAACTGAGAAGTCAACTCACTATTTATAAAAACGGCAAAAAAAAACAAATATAACTAAATTTTCTGTGTTTTCTGTAATATTTCCAACATTTACCTGTTGCCGTTATCAATATCGAGCAATAACGAGCAAAAAAATCATATTTGTTGTATGGGAGCCCCCTTAAATATTTATTTTATTCTATGTTTTAGTATTTTTTGTCATAGCGGCAACAAATACACAGAAATACATCACTTATGAAAAATTTCAACCGTCTAACTGTGACGGTTCATGAGGTACTGCCTGGTAACAGACAGACAGACGGATAGCGGAGTCTTTCTTTTAATAGGGTCCCGTTTTACCCTTTGGGTACGGAACTCTAAAAAATACCAATACACGTGAGTTGTTAACTTCTTGGGCTGACTGTACCTAGACGGACACTGTATCATAGGATTACCTTGCTTTGTACTCTACGTGCGTCTCTGGAATCTAAATCTATATCATCCTGAGAAAGCCTTGTTGGCATAGTGGATGAATGGAATGAATGAACTAAAATAATGACAATTATTTTAGTAAATAAGCCAAAAAGTATTTAGTATTTTAACATAATAAATTTGTCGACCTCTTTGGAAAAACGGGCAAGTCCGCCTGCGAGGCAGAAAGTAGCGGGTTCGATTCCCGCCTCGGGACAAATGTTTGTACGATCTGCAGATATTTGATCAGGGTGGTCTGGGTGTTTTCGTACCTTTAATAAAGAATATATACAACGCACTTTTATTATATCAATGCCGCATACGATTTTTTAAAGTGGATAAACCTTCTTTTGACCACAGTTTCACTTGATGGAAAGTGAAGACGTGGCCGACGATGTATCACGAAGGTCTAGAAGACACCTATTCACTCTTGTCTTGAAGAGACCCAGGTTGTAATTGACCGGAAAAACAGCAGCAGGGAGCGTGTTCCAAACCCCAGCGGTACGAATGATGAAGGTGGAGGAGAACCGCTTAGTGCGAGTGGACGGTATATCCACCAAGTAGGGGTGGTAATGCGCTGTGCGTCTGCTTGTCCTGGAGTGGAAGAGGGATGGTGGAATCAGATCATGTAGCTCCTGTGAGCATGCTCCGAAATGTATCCTATAAAATATCGATATAATACCTATACAAGCGACCTTGCGGCGGTGTTCGAGACTGTGGACCTTAGGCCCGTATTATGAAAGCTCGCTCAGTTATCAATCGATGCTTGAGTAACGCTTTTCTATGGCATAAACGTCACTCAAGCATAGATCTATAACTGAGCAAGCTTTTATACGGGCCTAAGTCTCTGCAAGGTACTGCTCGTCAAGGAGTCTGAAGGCTCTTCGTTATATCGAGTCTAAGGCCCGTATTATAAAAAAATCGCAAAGTAACCTCTACATTTTGACTAAAACCTTAATTTCTGAATAAATACAGAAATTAATAAATCCCAAAAAATTTTCTTAGAAATTACCCAGAGTATAATAAATAAAAACCTTAAATACAGAAGTTAAGAATCCGGCGACAGCAGCTCGCAACTTCAATTCGTGAATTATTGTGTTCCGTAATACCAAAAATGATGACTGAAAAGTTGTTGAATCTTCGACATTGTGTTGTTATTCTGTAACTAGATAATGTAAGCTATGTTCCTTAACAAATAAAACGTACGATATTGTTGTTTTTAATACAAAACAAATAGGACATGTCATTTTAGACGTAAAAATATGTTAAATTCGATTTTGCATATTTTTGCTTACTTTTTATTATAGGTGTGTATTATTGAGAAAAAAACAACCAGGGACCTAGATATATACTATTCGAATACAAAAAACAACATGATATGGTGGAAATATGCTCGAATTACAAATCATTTTTACCCGACTACCGACAGGGGAGGGTTATGAGGTTAGCACCCTATGTTTGTATGTTTGTATGTATGTGGCCGATTTCTTTGTTCCCACGTAGCGCTGAAACTACTGGTTCGATTTCAACAAATTATGTATCGATTGATTCGTCTCAATACCCCGATGGTTATAGGATTTAGGGCTCCGCCCCCGAATAAGCCAACAAAACGCGTATTAAAGTTTACGTAGCCGCAGGCTGCAGGCCCCATAGAGAAAAATTACAATACCTGCGACCTATTTTCATCAACATAGAGTTGATCTATCAAATATATCAAATATGACCGATACGTCCTATCAAATATGACCGATACGTCATTCTATTTTGTCAATGTAAATGTTTCAAACTTTTATAACTTTCACGTAGTCGGGTTGTAGTTTTTAACTTTATCTTGTGGTAGTACGTTTGTATGGGCAAATCATCATCCGCAGGCCTCTTAAGAACTTGAGAATAAGCGTGGTAATTGAACTAAGTAATTATAAAGGACATTTTATATGTTGCGTTTTTAGTTGATTGTGATTTTAAATTGTGTGGACAGAATTGCGCAATTTTGTCGAGGAGCCCCCTTAATGTTATTTATATCCCATTGGCCGTGCCATAACGCCCCGGTCAGATTTCACCCCTATTTTGCTTTGGGTAGCGCTATGGTGCAAGTACTCCTGTATCCGCATTTGGACAGCTTTGGGTAGTTCTAAGCTATAATTTATTCTCACTATAGTGAAGCCGCTGGCAATCACCAGGCTTGTTACTTGAAGCCATAGAAATAAAATCAATCATGTAGGAGGCAACTTGGTGGCTTCAAACAAGCTCTATAACATTTTGTTTCTTATTTGATAATAATTAGTATTTATAAAACTGTTTATGTATAAAATTTGACTTGTCTAAGTGCTTATTTTGTAAGCCTAAAGAAATAAAGTTATTGAATTTTTGACTTTTGAATTTTGAGTTTCTGCTCACTTTGGATAGATCATCATCTTCATCATCAGCCTATATCAGTCCACTGCTGGACATAGGCCTCCCCTAATGAGATAGATAATGCTTTGTAAATTGACCAGCATTATTTATTCATTTATTCGATTGGCGAAGTAACGTTACTTAGTCTGTGGCGTTAGGTTCATTTGTATACAGGATGTTTCATTCAAAATGGATGGAAAGAAGTGGGGTCTTCGAGAGACCCCATTTTATTAACCACTAGATGTCCGCCCCGGCTTCGCACGGGTATATTCTATAGTCTATGTACATTAGGGATAATGTAGGTAATGAGTACAAGTCAAAAGTTGTTGTTATATCGTTAAATCATCTGTGAAAATTTCAACTGTCTAACTATCACGGTTCATGAGATACAGCCTGGTGACAGACGGACAGACGGACAGCGAAGTCTTAGTAATAGGGTCCCGTTTTTACCCTTTGGGTACGGAACCTTAAAAATATATGTCAACTAGTTTAATCTAACAAAGGTCATTTTTCAAGAAAATCCTGGTTTTGCATCAATTTAAAGCGCACGGGATTCATACAGCGTGTTTCGTTGATTTAAGATCAAAGGATGTTGAAGGGTTCGAAATCGACCCCATGTATGTTTTGCGATTTTAAAGGTTAAGAAGATAAAAACGGATTTCTTCAGAAATTTCCAACCGCTATTCCTTTTATTTATTTCAAAGTAAAAACGAAACCAATAATAAAATTATCCAATCAAATCCACTCCACGTCCCCAGGGCTGGCAGCGATCGTTTATCATAGTAAGAGCGCAGCAATTTGTTTTTATTACCTACCCTCGCAATTGGTTTTAAAGCTAGGGTTGGTGGTCAAGTCCTTTTATTTGATTTTGGAACAAGTACCTGAGAGCGTTTACATGACAGGACATTCTTGTACTAACGTATTGCTGGTTTTAATTTGTATGCTTACAATTAATCCACTTTCAGTTTTAATGGATTTTTATTACGCTACAACAATATTTTGCTCGCGATATTTCTTTGAAAACTTTTATATATTTATGAAAACTTGATAAGATTCATAAGAATATCAATCGGTTCCCTAAAAATAGCGATATACATAAATTTAATACTAGAAATAAGAATAAACTCGCTGTGCCCACAACTAGGTTACACAAGATTAACGTATCTTTTAAAGGGCAATGTATACGCTTCTACAACAAAACTCCAAGTGAGTTGCAAAAATTGTCAATAAATAAATTCAAACAAATTGTTAAACACATCCTTTGTAAAAAGGCCTACTATAAAATATCAGATTATCTAGAGGATAAAAAAGCTTGGGACGAGTTTTGCTCCAACTCGATAACTAACATTCTAACAAGGTAAAGGTTTCTTGTTACTTTACCTTAAAAAGATTGAAGTGGTCAAAAAATCAAAGTGATCACTTTATTTCCTAGTTTTACTTATGTAATCTGAGTTTTGTGCACGTCACAAAACTCCAAGAGTCCTGTAAGGTCTAAAGGAAATAAAGCACTTTGAATTTTGAATTTTTAAAGATGCAAACGTTTAGGGTAAAGGTTTTTTCAGACCCATGGGAAGTGATTTAGGGGATAGAAAACTATGTTTTACAATACAATACAAAATTCTTTATTGTACACCACAAAATAAAGCAAAAAGAAACAGATATAAACATAGATAGATAGATAATTCTTTATTGTACCACACAAACACAGGAAATAGTACAGAAATGAAAGCTACGAGAAGAAGTACAAAGGCGGCCTTATCGCTATGAGCGATCTCTTCCAGGCGACCTTGGGATGGACTGGACATATAAGAACAAAAAAGACGGTGGCACTTGAAAAGAGAAATTATAAAATAGTTATATAATACTAACTCTACTAAACATTTACATAACCTACAATAAACTAATACGAACAAAAATAATTTGCTTAACTTTGTAACGATAGGTAATGCTGATGAAGCAGTTTTTTAAAGATAGGGGTTTTAATATTATAAGGATAAAAAAAGCAGCCGACATGAGCGGCGTACCTATATCGAAAATATTTAGTAAAAGTAACGTAATAAACCAAACAGACCAGCAGGGATCCTCGGCATCATCAACAAGCAGCGCGCCCCCCACCAGCCCCGCCTCCGGCGCTCACGGCCCGTGCGCAGCGAGCGATAGCGCGCAGTGCTCGGAGGGACGCGGAACGCGCGCGCCTAGAACCGCACTCACCCTGAAGAAGTCCCTCGTTATGGGATGAAACGTTGGTGGTTCTTCCAACACAAATAAGGTTCGTAGTTAACCCGCTTACATCCGTAATGAATTCGTCAAACTACGATAGTTTTTATAGAAAAAAAAGACCAGACGGGGTTTAAGAACTGTTATTAGTAATTAATTAGTAATAGCCAAAACTGCTGTAAATTTTCCCGAAGGCTTGCTATTTGAATACAATAAATGAGCCATTTCTTATTACATTCGTACATCGAGTTGGCAATCAATAAAGAATTATATGGCTTCAGATATAGAATTGGGTTTCGAAGAGCGATTGAAATACAGGAAATTTCCTTATTTTCTCTGTTCCATTATTTTTTCATTTGAAAGGCTTCCAAATTAGAAGAAGTAAAGGGTAGACGGGCGATCAAAAGGTGACAAAAGTTGCTGGCTTCTAAATTATAATACAAAATCGTTAGAAAAGTATTGCCTATCCGTAATAGGTGTCCAATTTATACACATTGTAAACCGAATTTAGATTTATCTGCTCAAAACGTTTTCTTTTTTTTGTTCGAGGCTTCCGTCAACTGGGACCGCTAGGTATTGGGACCGCGGTCCCAGTCGCCGGATAGATTTAAGTTTATTATTTTTCTTCCGGCAACTGGGACCACTCTCGAAACGATCGAAAAAATCTATTGTTCAAAGCAAACTGGGTGTTCTTATCGTTTTCAATGTATAATACAAAATATATATCTATGTATTGTATTGTGTATTATGTATATCAGTTATCTAGTACCCATAACACAAGCTCTGCTTAACTTGGGGCTAGATAATGCTGTGTGAACTGTCCAGTGTTATTTATTTATTGTAAAAAAAACATTCTAATGTTAACGTGACAACCCTAGATCAACCACAGATAATTCACAAAACGATTTTAATAATAATTGTCAAGTACCCCACCGAATTAGTTTATTAAAAACTGGACACCTGTTTTATTACTAGCAACCCCTCGCAGATTTTCATGCAATTTGCAGATGAAAAAACATATAATTTATGGAAGCTATTGAGAAAGATCTCAAACGAAAAAAAGAGAGGCAAAGCACTTTGAGTTTGAGAGGTTTCGGGTTTCTGTACCTGGCACTTCTTCTTTTATAATTGTTGTAAACCAGGTTGTCTGGCAGAGATCGCTCTTGAGCTATAAGACCGCCAATTGTCACTTATATTGTTATTGTTTAATTTGTAAATTCTTTTTAGTTTTAAGTGTGCAATAAAGTATGTTCTATCTATCTATCTAATTAAGCCTGTTTTTAAAAACTTAAACCGACTTCAAACGGTAAATAGTATTCATCTATGTCTCGAAATGTCACATTAGGTGGTTGCTAGGGTGGTTTTTTAAGTACAATACAATACAAAAATGATTTATTGTACACCATAAAATAATATTACAAAGAGACATCACATAAGATAAATACAATGGGCGGCCTTATCGCTAAGAAGCGATCTCTTCCAGGCAACCTTTGGATGGAAAGAATTGTGAATTTAAGAAAGGCAGGGGGTGTACCAAAGATAATCTTAAATACAATTTAAGTTTTACGGGATAAGTTCTAAATCCCTCGGGATTAATTATATGGGACCACCTCGGGATCATTCTCTATACAATAGTGAAAGAATTATCAAAATCGGACTACTCTGTAAAAAGTTATGCGTGGTCTAACAAAAAATACGGAACCTCCTTAGTTTTTCCGTCGGTTGAAAATCAACCCACAAAGCCTCGAAATGACACAAAAACAAATAAATTCGAAGCCGTCATAACCCCTTTATTACACAGGGTGTTCTGAAACTGATTTTATTGAGTGCGCACGATATACAGGGTGGGTCGATTAGCAATTACGGCGCCCAAAGGGATGAATTCGTTAGGGTCGGAATTTTATATTGGCTTATTAGCTGGTACTTGTGTGTAGCCCTTTTGTCCTTAAGGGAGATATATTATATGTGAAACGTACAAAGATATATATTTATGTATTGTATTGTATTAATAAATAAATAAATAATGCTGGACAATTCACACAGCATTATCTAGCCCCAAGCTAAGCAGAGCTTGTGTTATGGGTACTATATGACTGATATACATAATACAGTACAATGCATAGATAGATTTTTTTTTTATTATACATAGAAAACGACCAGAACGCCTGCAACAAATGTCTGCAGATCGTACAAACATTTGTCCCAAGGCGGGAATCGAACCCGCAACCTCCTGCGTCGCAGGCGGACCTTCGCCCACCGCACCACAGAGGTCGTCGTATTGTGCAAAGATATTACGAATTGACGCAAAATAAATATAATAAAATATCTATCTATGTATTGTATTATATTATGTATATCAGTTATCTAGTTCCCATAACACAAGCTCTGCTTAGCTTGGGGCTAGATAATGCTGTGTGAATTGTCCAGCATTATTTATTTATTTATTTAAATAAAAACAGTTCGGCAGAATTTAACGCATTCACTGTCTAACCTCTGCGGTGCGACCTGTAGGGAACCTATAGCGCGCTTTCCGTTGGGTGCAGAAAAAATTTAAACCAACGAGAAGAATTCGTTTAGTAAAATCGCGTGCGATAAAAATTGAGATAGAACTATTTCAAACTGATATAGACGCGGTCGGACATGCTTTGACAAGGTCCTAACCCGTTTTCACAAAGCGTGGATCAGAGAAATCCGACGTTAAATATTACTACTGTGGTAAAACCGTATTATTTACATACCTACCTAGGTTAGTTATATTCTAAGATTATTTTCGCGAGAACTCATAATAAAACACTGTTTTTACCGGATTGATCGCGTATATTTTATATTTTGTTAATAACCTGACGTTTCGGAGGCTTTTCAGCTTCCATGGTCACAGGCAGACTATTATTATTATTATTATTTACATACCTATCAAAATGGGAGTTCTGGGTGCAGGGAGACTCACATCACCATGTTCCTCGTGGGCACTAAAAGTGTTAAGATAACCTTCTTCGTAAGTAAGTCAAAATCATTGAAGTATTAATATATATAATGTTTACTAACAAAGAAAATTACAATCAAATAATAGAAACAGATTAGAACTAACAGGTATTTAAAATTGAAACAATTGAGCTAACTGTAGACTGTAGCAAACAATCTACAGGTAGCTGAACTGATCCATATCAATACCAGTCGCACGCGTGCCCAAGACGCTGGCTGCATTGCCCCGCTGTATAGCAATGTTGATGCGCTGCGCCAGATACTCACCAGCTCTCGGGTCACGCGTCGCTTCGACCAGTCGCTCAGATAATTTTTTTTAAACTTGGAGAGCCTCGGTACCCCACGGTCTCGACTCCAAGGGGATTATTAACTATTACATATACACTTATATTATAAATGCGCAAGTTTGTATGTTTGGATGGATGTTTGTAATCTCGTCACACCAAAACTACTAAACAGATCGGGCTGAAACTATGCACACAGGTAGTTTTAAGCCTGGAATAAATCACAAGCTACTTTTTTATAAAGTTTTTTGTTATAGTGCTTCCCGCACTTTGGGTATCTCTAAGAAATGAAATAAGTTTTCGGTTTCGGCGGGACTCGAACCCGCGCCCCACCCTCAGTACGGGTGTGCTCTAACCAACTAAGCCACGAAACCCTAGTCGGTTTAACCGAAAATCTTTGGGACCTCTTACGGACTATAGCGCCGGTGGCTCCATCCATTTTTGGGAACTTGAATTCTTGACTGTACATAAATTTGACAGACTGCGAAAATATACACGATATAATTTAATAGCCTACAAAACGCTACTGATTGCATGAGCATAGCAAAAATCGGCACTACGCGAAAGTCGTCGATAAGCGATTAGTTGGATAGGAATTTTGTAAAGTCGGCACTCCGCTATTACTTACATTGAATCTCACTAATATTATAAACGTGAAAGTTTAGATGGATGGATAGATAGATGGATGGATGCTTGTTCCTTTATCACGCCAGAACGGCAAAGCGGATCTGGATGAAATTTGGCACAGAGATAGATTATAGTCTGGAATAGGACATAGGCTACTTTTTATCCCGAAATTCCTACGGGAACGGGAACTACGCGGGTGAAACCGCGAGGCGCTGCTAGTATTGCATAAGTTGGCAAAGTACGAAAGTCGGCACTCGGCGCCGACATCACTAATTTCATTTACTTTTTTATAGTTTTTATCTCATAAATTAGTTTCCATGGAATATAAATAACCTTAAACAACGCGTGCGAAGTCGCAGGCAGACACTAGTTGTTACAAAAGCTTGGTCAAAACCGCTTTGACCATCCAAACTCATCCCGTTACAGATACGATATTGGTCACCCCAAATCCCTTTACGCAAATCTGCGAAGACACCACAGTACCCCTGGTACTGGGGTAAAAAAACACCCCAGTGACCACAAACGAGATCTCGTTTTAAAGTGGGGTCCGCAATTATGCACGCGCTAATCCCTTGCCAAATAACCGCATATTATTATTTGCGTTGGGGTGCAGGAGAACCCCGGGGGTTAGTCATACGGGGTGACTATGGGTTTTGGAAAAAAAGGGATATCAAATCAACCTCTAGTGTGTTTATTTGTGTGGAGAAACCAAGATTTGGTTCGTAAAAGAAATAAACAAAACTTAATCAAAATATAAGGATGAAAATAATTTAGTAACAATTCCGCGAAACAAACTTTCTCCGATAAGTTCTAACAAAATGTAGTCCGCGTTGTAGAAGAAAACGACGCCAACTACAAAATGAAAAATACCTATCAAAGCAAGACGTCAACTAGTTTCGTCTCTCCACGAGACATCATCAGGACACCACAATACTCGACCTTAACACTGAGAGCGCCAAGCAACAACGGCAGAGTCCCACCAAAGATGTTGCCACTCCGAACCTCGCGCGCCAACTTGGCGCGTTTTCTTTGTAGTTGGCGTCGTTTTCTTCTACAACGCGGACTACATTTTGTTAGAACTTATCGGAGAAGGTTTTTTTCGCGGAATTGTTACTAAATATTTTCATCCTTATATTTTGCAATGGATTTCCGCAAAGTAACGCCTGAATCTATTATTTAAAACTTAATCAGGATAAGACACAAGCAAACCCACTAGAGGATATGATATGACAAATAGGAACGCTGTTTTCGAATGCCATACTCGAAGATTACTAATGTTTGTTTGAAACAAATATAAAAGATGTTTAAATAAACAATAACGACGACCAATGTGGCGCGGCGGGAAAACGTCCGCCTGCAAACGCAGGAGGTTCCGGGTTCGATTCCCGTTCGTTTCAATCTAAAAATATTTTTTTCGAGTGTTTTGGGTATTTCTATGTATAATAAAAATGTCTGTATGTGTGTATGTCATTTCTATCCCATGGGAACTGTTTTATGGGATAAAAAGTAGCCTATGATTGATTATATGCTTAGAGCTAAATATATGCAAAATTATAGCCCAATTGGTTCAGTCGTTTTAGCGAGAAGAGGAAACAAACATCTATCCAAACATCTAAACATCCAAACTTTCGCATTTATTTATTTATTAAAGGAAAACCAGCAGCACATACAACAAATATAACAATAAAGAAAATGGAAACAGAAGGCTATTAAAAGGTTTTCACGTGTAAGAAGAATAGTAGATACATAAAAAGTGTGAACAAGCAAAGTAAACATATAACCTACAAACTAATAGAATTGACATACATAGCAAAAATATCTATATAATATATTTATAATATATTTATAATATGCTTAGAGCTAAATGTATGCAAAAGTTCGGCCCGATTGGTTCAGTCATTTTGGCTTGAAGCGGTAACAAACATCTATCCAAACATCTAAACATCCAAACTTTCGCATTTATTATATTAGTGTGATAAACCGTACGGCAGAGTTTCATAGATTTTTTACCTGTCGCTGTCATGTTCTAGAATCTAAGCGAATATTTTTCCAGGCACTTAGATTTAAAGGCGATCGGTTTATTTTTTGTATTGTCCTAGTTTCTCCAAAATCCTTGTCACCCCCCAGTAGTTCAACATCGTTATTAACAAAGGACAGTAGGGTGTCATTGTATTGCGCATTTAGATCTGTCACGCGAATGACAGCTGCATGTTGATGATTTTGATGATTATCTTTCGAAGAGGAAATTGATGATCAAAAGTGATGACTGTGTTATAAACTTCAGCGACATATTGCTTTAAAGAAAATTACAATCAAATAATAGAATTAAATTAAAACTAGTATTTACAATTGAAACAATTGAGCTAACTGCAGACTGTTGCAAACAATCTACAGGTAGCTCAACTGATCCATATCAATACCAGTCGGAAGCGTGCCCAAGACGCTAGCTGCATTGCCCCGCTGTATAGCAATGCATGCAACGTATTGCTTTTCTTGAATCTTTAAATAAAACCTATAGTTTTCTACGAACAAAACATACTTGTATAAATGTATTTGTTAGGAACATGAATAATTATCCTTACTTACAATTTTTTTTTATTGGGCTCTGATATGATAAACGTTTAAGCGCACTACGCGACAGCGGAACTGCGCGGTCGCGGCACTGCCCGTCAAATAAGAACAAATGACGAAAAAGGCCGCGCGGCTTATTTGGTTATATTGTTGTTATATGTTTTATATTATAAACGTGAAAGTTTAGATGGATGGATAGATAGATGGATGGATAGATAGATGGATGGATAGATAGATGGATGGATAGATAGATGGATGGATAGATAGATGGATGGATAGATAGATGGATGGATAGATAGATGGATGGATAGATAGATGGATGGATAGATAGATGGATGGATAGATAGATGGATGGATAGATAGATGGATGGATAGATAGATGGATGGATAGATAGATGGATGGATAGATAGATGGATGGATAGATAGATGGATGGATAGATAGATGGATGGATAGATAGATGGATGGATAGATAGATGGATGGATAGATAGATGGATGGATAGATAGATGGATGGATAGATAGATGGATGGATAGATAGATGGATGGATAGATAGATGGATGGATAGATAGATGGATGGATAGATAGATGGATGGATAGATAGATGGATGGATAGATAGATGGATGGATAGATAGATGGATGGATAGATAGATGGATGGATAGATAGATGGATGGATAGATAGATGGATGGATGTTTGTTCCTTTATCACGCCAGAACAGCAAAGCGGATCTGGATGAAATTTGGCACAGAGATAGATTATAGTCTGGAATAGGACATAGGCTAGGTACTTTTTATCCCGAAATTCCTACGGGAACGGGAACTACGCGGGTGAAACCGCGAGGCGCTGCTAGTTTGACATAAAGTGCCGCGGCCGCGCAGTTCCGTTGTAGCGTAGTGCGTTTCCACCTTAAAGCCCATTATGTAGCAATTTAAATGACTTCACATTTTATAAAATAAATAAATAAATAATAAATAATGCTGGACAATTCACACAGCATTATCCAGCCCCAAGCTAAGCAGAGCTTGTGTTATGGTACTAGATAACTGATATACATAATTATAATACAATACATAGATAGATATTTTTTATTATACATAGAAAAACGACCAGAACACCCTGAACAAATGCCTGCAGATCGTACACACATTTGTCCCGAGGCGGGAATCGAACCCGCAACCTCCTGCGTCACAGGCAGGCCTTCGCCCACCGCGCCACAGAGGTCGTCAAAACAATGTTTCAAAAAAATTATGTTTCAAAGATTTTACTTGAAAAATTACCAGTTTATTCAACCAAAATCTTACTCCAACTTGAATATATAGAAGTAAAATGAATATCCCAGTTTTAACATTCAAAACCGACACAATAAAAATAATAAATAGCTACCTATCGCATTTCAAAAACATAATACCCACAAAAAATCACAAAAAACGCCATCTGTGCTTCAAATACTGTGGTTAGTGAAGTGGTATTGTGACATTTACAATAGGCCACAGGGTGTAATAGAACATGTTCTTAATCCCAGAACAATCTACAGATTTCTGTAGTATTATATAAACTTCTATAAGTAACAAATATATGGCAGAAACACTATTTTGCGTAGTAGTATTTTGCGAACGTCTTTTCTAAATAAGTAGAAAAAATCTTTTGATATATATTACAGTATTTTCTGTGAGCGTAATAAAATACAATACATTTTAAATTATCAAGAGTGCAAAGAGGGAATTGTATTATTTATTTTACTGAACCTTTGATACCTATCAATTCTTTATTAAGAAATTTACAATAACAGAATAAAATAATTAAAACTAATATAACAACTTGATTTTTGCACCGATGTTGCTTTGTTCTGTCCCGCTCCTATGAACGCGAAATCCTATGCCTACCTTTTCACAAATTATTGCATTAGACCCCGCTCTGAACTATAAATTCTAGGCCACCCTGTAGATACACAGTGCCCTTAAATAAGGGGATCGATTAGTTTTGGATACTGTCAACTTAATCCGAAGTTCATGCTACCGTTACGTATAAGTACTTTGAACGTATTATTATTTTATTAGGGTTCCGTTCCCAAAGGATGAAAACGTTTATTATACTATTACTAAGCCTCTGCTGTCTGTCCGTCTGTACCAAGTTGAGTACCGATCACTGAATTTTAGCAACGCGTTCCTAAAATTCAGTGATCAGGGGTTGATTTAGTGGTCCTACAAAAGTTTGACCTTCAAGGAATTGATATGTGCGCCTATCATTTTTTTATCAACAAATGCGCAAGCAAAGCAGCGCTCAGAAGCTAGTTTTGAATAGGAAATAACATAGCTATAGATAACTACTGCATTATGTTTGTCGGTCCGTATCTCCTAATTCGCCACCCCTGCCCTCTGGCGGCGACGATGCGTAAACTCCAACGGAGTGGCATGTCCGGTTTGGAGGGAACTTTGAATATTAACAGCTACCTATTTTGTGTTTGGATAATATAGTAAGTACGAATTTGTTTTGACATTTGTTTTTGCGGGTAGTCGCTGATGCTGGCAGCTCAAAATCGATCATAGTAGAGATCTGGGGAGCCCTATGTCCAGTTGTGGACGTCGATCAGTTGATATGATGACGAAGTTTTTTTTTTAATTTGAAGTTACTACGTAAAAGAAACTACTCGATACTCTCTATACCAATATTATAAAGAGGAAAGATTTGCATTTTTGTATGTAACGAATAAACTTAAAAACTACTGGACCGATTTCAAAAATTCTTTCACCATTAGAAAGCTTACTTTTCAGGGAGTGACATAGGCTATGTTTTATCCCGGAATTCCCACGGGAACGGGAACTACGCGGATGAAACCGCGAGGCGCTGCTCAAAATTCAATAACTTTATTTCTTTAGGCTTACAAAATAAGCTTACTTAGACACTTAGGCCCGTATTATAAAAGCCTGCTCAGTTATAGATCTATGCTTGAGTGACGTTTATGCCATAGAAAGCGTTACTCAAGCATCGATTGATAACTGAGCGAGCTTTCATAATACCGGCCTTAGACTTACTTTTCAGGGAGTGACATAAGCTATGTTTTACCCCGGAACGGGAACTACGCGGGGACGGGAACTTCTTTCTTCTTCTTTCCCACAGGGACGGGAACTACGCGGGTGGAACCGCGAGGCGCTGCTAGTTATTTATAAACTTCACTGTAGGTAGGTAGAGGAGACAATCATAGTTTGTTTGAAAAAACTAGAACCCTTCTGAGTTAAACTTTCCTTAATTTTTTTACGCTGTTTTTTTATATATTTCGGGATAAACAGTAATCCCTCGGGAATAAAACTTTAAAGGGATCACCTCGGGATAATTCACTGTATAATAGCATTATCCAAATTAATCCATAATTGACGGAAAAATCGACGAAAATACATAAATAAAACCGGCCAAGTGCGAGTCGGACTTGCACACGAAGGGTTCCGTACCATTATCTTTAAAAACGGCAAAAAAAACACGTTTGTTGTATGGAAATATATATTTTAATCTGTTTTTGGGTATTTGTTGTTATAGCGGCAACAGAAATACATCATCTGTAAAAATTTCAACTGTCTAACTATCACGGATCATAAGATACATATACAGCCTGGTGACAGACGGACAGCGGAGTCTTAGTAATAGGGTCCCGTTTTACCCTTTGGGTACGGAACCCTAAAAACATCGAAACATAGAAACTTCCCCTTTTTCAAAGTCGGTCAAAACCGACTTTAAATGCCTTTGTAACTATACTGTCTTTTAAGGTTTGCAGGACAAATATTAAACCCTCGGAAATTATATTATTATATATTTATATATAAAATTTATTCTTTAACAATCTCTGGATCATTCTCTATACTAAAGAATTATTCAAATTATTGACGAATAAAATTCTCGAACATACATACAAAAAAAAAACAACCGAACATACCTCCTACTATTTTCAAAGTCGGTTAAAATCTACTTTCACTGTCGAAACAAAATAACCCTTTGAGAGTGTGGTTTGTCATTTCCCTTTGTGAAAGGATTATAACCCCTTATTTGAAGTAATACAAAGGACCCTTGTAAAATTAATCCGATTTTTATTACATCTATACTTTTATTAGATAGACTAGTGGTCGTCGGTCTGGTTTTACCAGATTTCGAAAAAGGGAGGTGATTCTATGCTCAACTATGTGTGTTTATAACCAACCAATTGATCAAAAGTGTCTTAATAAGGTTCTAGTGTTTTTGAACCACAAAAAATACAAAAATATATTCAATCGGTAAGTGCCTTAAATTTAAAATTTACATTTTCCTGTTGCGCGCGTAACTCGGATGTTAGCAGGAGATATTAACCCCAATATCTATATTTCTTTTTGCTGTTCTTTTCTCATGTTCTAGTTACTAAGTATATTTTTTTATTTTCTTCAAATTTCCACAATTAGGCACAAAAGCATTGTAAAATTTAAGTCTAACTTTTAATAAATCTTTGCAGATTGTTACTACTACAGTACTACTATAGGTAGGTAGGTACTTAGAGCTTTGAATTTGATAATTACGTAAAGTTAATAATGATACTAGTAATGACCATCATTGGGTGGTGGTGATGCTTAGTGGTAGATAAACCACAGATTTGGTTGTGGTGATAAATTATACCTTTGACGTTCACTGTACTTACAATAATTTTGGTATGAGGGACGAATCTGGACAAATATTAGCGCGCGGGACGAACAAAGACTTTTTAATGAAGTGGGCCGAACATTCGGGACGAATATGGCATAAATCGTCTAATCTAACTAACTCTGTGGAGGGGGCACTGGTGACTAGTAACACAGGTTTTAAAACCTATCACTGGCACCAGTCTCTCACAAACAGGTACCTATTTGTACTATTATCACTAGGTATAACAATTAAACGATAAGATGACCTTTTGTGAAGAGAAAATAAACGATTTATTATTATTATTAACTTGACGAAAACGCTGGACGCAGTAGACGCCATATTGATCACGATCATTTTCGAATTTCACAAATTCATTCGGACAAGAGGTTCCTAAATAACTTCTTCATTCATTGAAATATATATTGTAAAATATCGTTGAACATTTCAAAATTCAATCCGAAGTATTTAATGGAAGCCACAGAAAAGACGGACTGGGATGTATTGAGCGGAAATTAAATGCATAACTTTGACGGTTGTAGAGCTGAGAAGGTTTTAGAAGTGGCATCACAGTAATATTATCAAAACGAAAGTATGGATGGATGCATGTTTTATTATGTTGTTTGTATGCAGTCTTTAATGTAGTGTTTTAGTGTAAGAATGTTGTTTTTACTTTACCTCAGTTTTTTTGTGAGTGTGCTTAGTTATTTTTTGTCAATTTTTTTCTATATTAATATCTGTTAATTACTTACGCCAAAACAGAACGTAAAAAAAGAAAGATAAGCTAGACCTGGAATAACACAGACTTTGGACTTTTCATCTCATAAAACAGCTCGTAAAAACCAATAATTTAACGTCTTTTTCATCATCATCATCATCCACAACCCGACTTCACCCACTGCTGGGTATGGGCCTCCAAACTCTTGTGCCACTCCACACGGTCCTGCGCCAATCTTATTCAGGTTCGCCCCACGACATTTTAACGTCATTTTACTTAACTTAATTAACATCTTCAAAAGTAACACTGAGTACCAGTGAATGAGTGTACTGAGTAGGGTTGCTGGTTCTAGTCCCGTTAATGTCTGAAATTTTTGGGATATTATTTAAATTCTAAAGCTTCTAGCTTTCAAAGGCACATTTTTACTGGCACAAGACTCAAGCAAAGAGTTGTCAACTCTATTAGATTTATAACACCGACTCCATTCTAAGTCCAACTCTAGCCGCAAGGTGGCGTTCAACAAGAACTTTGTTATGTCGTCGCAAGTACAAACTACAACTCTCACAAGTTATACACCGGGTTATTTGTAAACGAAGCTTTCGTGTTCCGAAAACTATATAAATCTTTCAAATTATCTAATCGCGCATTTACAATTATGAAGAACCGTGTCTATAACAAAAATAAAAAATGTGCAAAAAAATAATTTACTGTTCTTGTTGAGTCAAATAAATGTATGTTTATCTTTATCTTTTACGGCTTGGGTAGTTCGCTGAATATTAATCTATGGTAGCAGGTGGATAACCTACATTTAATTTTTAATTAACATTTTTAATGATTATTTATCAGGTATTTATCGCGTACCTTTTGGTTTCTTTTCTCCAACGTTTCAACTACGTTACAACGATCGTGTTCAAAGAAAACAAAAGATACGCGACAAATAATCATTAATATATATTATATGACCTTCTTGTACCAATCTGCTACGGAAACTCTACTAGGCACTTATTTGAATCTTTTCCATTTCTTCTCTCTGTCATCCTGTAGAATTGATCCAACGTCAAAACATAGACGCTTGAGATTCGCATAGAGTAGAATAGGCGCATTGCAAATAGTTAAAGAGAGAAGGAATTAACTCCGACAGAAGGATTTACCTCCGACATATTATTATAATGTAGTTAGTATATATTTTAAAAATCAAAGCTTAACACGTTTATAAATAACATCCTTGGTGTAAAACGACGAGATCCTGGTTCTTTGCTGAAACTTGGACGTTAGTAATTATTTCGCAAGTTCGTTCCTCATCGAGAACAAAAGGTATTGTGTGTCAACGAAATAATGAATCTGTTTGTTGTTTGGCCAAATATCGTATGAACTAGCGATGCAAAAATAATTATGATAAGTAATAGGTATAGTTAGTTCGTAGTTGACGACCTCTGTGGCGCGGTGGGCGAAGGCCTGCCTGTGACGCAGGAGGTTGCAGGTTCGATTCCCGCCTCGGGACAAATGTGTGTACGATCTGCAGACATTAGTTCAGGGTGTTCTGGTCGTTTTCTATGTATAATAAAAAAAATATCTATCTATGTATTGAATTGTATTAAGTTTTACTAGTAGATATCTTTACTGATATATCTTCTAGTATCTGCCTCTTCAGATTTCACAGCAGAGGATGGGCAGTAGATGTGTTAAAAGGAAAATGCTTTGTTAAAGTGATTTTTCAACCAGTAGCAATAAAACTGATTTTTTCTTGTCGAATAAATTGAATAATGTAATAAATAGCATTATTACCTGAAGATGGGCCGCATTCTTATAACGCGGGACAATTTGACAGAGATTTATTATATTTCTATTTGACTGAGTTTACACTAACGGCGGGTTCAATTTCTAAGACCAATCTGTCTGTGTTCACCAAAAGATAAATCAGACAACAGGCTACTTGACTACATTAAAAATAAGTTCCAAATTGTTTTCATCCTAATCAGTGACAACGTAACAAAGCGTAATCAGGTGATTTTTATTAAAAATATGCCTTTTTTACGTACAAAAACGGGATTAAAATTACACATTTTTTTATGATCACGTGACCGAAAACGCTATGTGTTTGGTTGGATCGAAAGTGACGTCACACTTTTACAGATTACAGTGTCAATGAGTTCTTCTTGTTAGGTGTGGTATGGCGGGGTGACGTCATAGCTTGGAACACGGTAGCCATGACAGAGATTATCGTTTTGGCGCGGCATTATTTTATTCAAACTTTTTCTCACATACTTTGTGTCGAGCATAACAGAACACTGCAATTATACCTAAGCTTTGTTTATAATGAAACGGCTGTAACGTTTTCTATGTAACTTTGGCCGTTTTCACAAGTCAATGAATCCTAATTTATATCCTACAGGAAAATGCAAGAAATGTCTTCAGAATCTTCGAAGCGAAGGTAGGAAGAGGGGTGGAGATTTGACGTAGGAATAATCTAGTCAAAATTATTAAATTTACTGATTTTAATAAAAAAAATGCACGACATTAATACTTTCATTGCCCACGATGCACATGTGTTTTTAATATACGATATGATAGAAGCAACTTTGATTCAATTGTATTTTGGGAGCATTTTTTTTTTATAATGATCATGGACAATTCACACAGCATTATCTAGCCCCAAGCTAAGCAGAGCTTGTGTTATGGGTACTAGATAACTGCTATACATCATAATACAATACAATACATAGATAGATATATTGTTTTAATATACCTACATAGAAAACGACCAGAATACCCGGAACAGAGACACAGTACACTTATGGAGGAATCCGCCCCGAGGCTCAGTTGATATTTTGTTTTTAGGGTTCCGTACCCAAAGGGTAAAAACGGGACCCTACTACTAAGACTCCGCTGTCCGTCTGTCCGTCGGTCACCAGGCTGTATCTCATGATCGATGATAGTAAGACAGTTGAAATTTTCACAGATGATGTATTTCTGTTGCCGCTATAACAACAAATACTAAACAACAGAATAAAATAAATATTTAAGGGGGCTCCCATACAACAAACGTGATTTTTTTTGCCGTTTTTATAGATAATGGTACGGAACCCTTCGTGCGCGAGTCTGACTCGCACTTGGCCGGTTGTATTTAAAATTGTATTTAAATTAGCTTCAGATTGTTAAAATTATTATTTTTAGGTCCAGAAAGATCATGTAGACAGGCCATGAAGGTTCATACACACATCCATCCTATAGCTTGCTTCATATCACTCCATGTCGCCAAAGGCAGTTCAGTTATTCTTCGGGCTTTATTAGCGAGAAATTCGTTTCTTTGTGGTATTTTCTCGTCTTTTTATGAAACAGAAATTTAATTTTGAAAAGATTTCTGAGATTTGTATTTTGTTATTTCTGAGGCATCATCTTTTACTCGGTAGAAGTAAAACGATTTGATGGCCTCTGTGGCATGGCGGGTGAAGGTCCGCCTGCGACGCAGGAGGTTGCGGGTTCGATTCCCGCCTTGAGACAAATGTTTGTACGATCAACAAATATTGAGTTGCTGTCGATTCGGACAAAATATATTGGGACGCTATGTCCCAATATTTGTTTAAAAAATTATCAGAATCAAAAATTCTTTATTTCAATAAATACAAAAATGTACACTTAGAAAAGGTCAAATTCTTCACGATAGCACAAGCTTGATGATGCTGTGTGAATAGGGTACTTTACTATTTAAGAGAAAAAATATATTAATGCTTTGGCAAAAAGAAGTCAGAAAATCTGACAAAAAAAAACATGAAATAGAATCCGCCATGTTATAACAATGTTATAAATGTTATATGTATATGTTATTTCAATATAATTATTAAGCTATGTACACTATCGCATTAGGGGTGCCTGTAAGGATAGGTGGACAATATTTTAAATAAATAAATAAATAAACAAATAAAAATAAAAAATAACGACACACGGCTGTGTAGGTAAACTAAAAAGTGTCAACTGTCATCAGCAGCATCAGCGCATTTTGTTTAAGTACTCGGGCGACTGGCGTCATAACCACAGAGCAAAATGGCGTCTACTGCATCCAGCGTCTAATTACGCGCGAAATTAGATACTGTTAATTTTAAATGCATTATTGCGGCACATATCGATTAAATAAAAAAAAAACTCAAATAGATTTCATATCTCTCTCCATAGCTCGCTGAGGGACTTTAAACTGGTGGACAAGCCCTACCGTGAGTGTCCACGTCTCAGCCCCGTAAGTCATGACGGGTAGGACGCACTGATTGAAAACTTTCGTTTTCAAGCATTGCGGTATGGATGACGAGAAGACTCGGCGTAGTTTTCCAAACGCTACCCAACCTAGCTGGATCCTCCTCTTGGGCTCCTTCTCGAAATTGTTTTTACCAATCTGCAGAATCTGCCCAAGGTAAGTGTACTCGGAAACAATTTCGAGAAGGTGGCCATGTACGACGACCGGTCCCGGATGAATGTGGCCATTGATCATGACCTTGGTTCTTTTCACATATCATCATCATCATCAGCCTATATCAGTCCACTGCTGGACATAGGCCTCCCCTAATGAGCGCCATCGCGCCCTGTCTTCAGCTTGCCGCATCCAGCATCTGCCAGCAGTCTTTCGCAAATCGTCATCCCACCTGGTCGGAGGGCGTCCTACATTACGTTTGCCGAGTCGCGGTCTCCACATATAATTCACATACATATATCATATATTCATATATATTTGGTTTTCACATATAATTGCCATAAATACACTTTTTACTTTAATTTGAAATTGAATCTAAGAAAGTACCTATTCCTTACTACAAACGTAAACAAACATAAGTACATCGACTTCCGACACCGGAAGTAATTGATTTCGGTCCATCTCCCCTAGAGAACGTCAATGGTAATTTATAAGTTCACTGGTAATTTATATGTTCCGTGTCTATGAACGCATTGTCATCGCTCTATACTCTATGGCAGGAAGTCGTCGAAAGCTATTTGGAGTGAGCTTCGCAAAAAGATGTCGTAAAAATATTAATGCGTTCTCAAATGGGGTAGGTACACTGTCTTCCCCTTCTCTTTCAGACATTTTGATTTAGCATGTATAAATAAACTAGCAGCGCCTCGCGGTTTCACCCGCGTAGTTCCCGTTCCCGTAGGAATTTCGGGATAAAAAGTAGCCTATGTCCTATTCCAGACTATAATCTATCTCTGTGCCAAATTTCATCCAGATCCGTTTTGCCGTTCTGGCGTGATAAAGGAACAAACATCCATCCATGTATCTATCCATCCAACTTTCCGGTCGT
This sequence comes from Eupithecia exiguata, assembly GCA_947086465.1. Classification (NCBI taxonomy): domain Eukaryota; kingdom Metazoa; phylum Arthropoda; class Insecta; order Lepidoptera; family Geometridae; genus Eupithecia; species Eupithecia exiguata. Next base: position 1,948,656 of record OX352254.1, read on the forward strand.
TGCTGATAAGTAGGTAATTGTAAATTGTAAACCTACGAGTATGAGTAATTGTATCTTTCATGCTCAAGACTGTTAGCTTAGATTAGTAGTTTGTATAAGAGTTAGGATTATTTTTGGTTATTATCATCAACATTAAAAACTTCAATGCTAGGTAGTTTAATGTCATTATTATTAAATGTAAACTACAGTAGTCAAGGTACATTAAATGTTAAGGAGAACTCAGTGCCTAGACAAACCTAACATAGGCTTTAAGGCACTACTAACCAATTTATGTAACCAATGTTTTTATGAATAAATTATATATATATATATATATATCCATCATCATCATCAATATTATAAACGTGAAAGTTTAGATACGCCTGCTAAAGCAGGCTCTTGTGCGTATGTATGCGTCCTTATCCACATGCCCTGCTGGCATACAACCACAGCAAAAGTATACAAAGTCGCGGGCTTCAGCGAGTCGTTACTCAGAACTCTATAACTGTCACAACACGTCGACTGACTGCTTGGTCATAATACCGTTAGCGCGTTTCCATTGACATACGGCACGATATTGAAGACGATTTACATGGTGGGCCTTGGTTTATGTACCCGTTTGTTGTTGGTGAAAAATATTATTAATTTATTATTAATATTATTAATTTATTATTTACGCGGGATTAGAATTTGTTCCGCCAATACATAAAAACATTTAAAAAACAGTCGATTTTAGTTTTCTCAAAACAATCATACTTAAAGAATTTAAATGATGATTAATTATAGTTTTTTAATTTTGATTTTTTTTCGGGATAAATACTAATCACTTGTGAGTACATTTTTATGACCTTGGGATCATCCTCTTTATAATCTCAGATTCATTAAATCGGCCCATAAATGACGGAGAAACGACGGTTATACTATCAAAAAATAAAACCGGCCAAGTGCGAGTCAGACTCGCGCACGAAGGGTTCCGAACCATTATCTATAAAACGGCAAAAAAAACACGTTTGTTGTATGGGAACCCCTTAAATATTTATTTTATTCTGTTTTTTAGTATTTGTTGTTATAAAGGCAAAAGAAATACATCATTTGTGAAAATTTCAACTGTCTAACTATAACGGTTCATGAGATACAGCCTGGTGACAGACGGACAGACGGACAGCGAAGTAGATAGGGTCCCGTTTTTACCCTTTGGGTACGGAACCCTAAAAACTTACATACAACCGAACATTGAACAACAAACTGGGTAATGTTACTTCGTAACATGTTAGAACCTCCTTTACTTTTGAAGTCGGTTAGAGAAAATGTATAACATGAAATGTACTAACTAGTACGTATTTCGATTGAAATATGAATTATTAAATTATCTGAACATGCGTTAAGTACCTATATGTTATGAATTTATTTAATATGATTTAGTAGATTGTTTGCAGCAGCGTGCAGTTAGCTCAATCGTTTCAATTGTAAATACGAACTAGTTTTAATTTGTGTCTATTAAGTTTCTGAATTCGTTATTTAACTATGAACAAAATTGGTCTTAGCCATATATACATTATAATCGTTATCTTATTCGCCAAAAAATTCTTAAAAAGCGAGGACCGAGCCGGTTATTAAAGAGTTTTAAAATAATCACAGGTTAAAATACAACTTCACTTCATACCACGTTATCGTATCGTATAACAATGAAAACAGTCCAATCCACAAGCCACCGTGGTGTGTTTTCATTACAGTTCCGAGAAAAAGAATGATAAACAACTTATCAGACCTTTCACTATCTTCGCAAGGAGCGTGGGACCCGGAGTAGTTCCAGAGTATATCTGCTGGTCTTCATAATTATCATCAGTCCTTAAGGGGCCCGCGGATGATGATTTGCCCATACAAACGTACTACCAAAATGATTTGTAATTCGAGCATATTTCCACCACATCATGTTGTTTTTTGCATTCGAATAGTATATATCTAGGTCCCTGGTTGTTTTTTTTCTTAATAATACACACCTATAATGAAATGTAAGCAAAAATATGCAAAATCGAATTTTTCATATTCTTACGTCGAAAATGACATGCTTTCGTCCTATTTGTTTTGCATTAAAAACAACAATATCGTGCGTTTTGTTTGTTAAGGAACATAGATTATATTGTCTAGTTACAGAATAACAACACAATGTCGAAGATTCAACAACTTTTCAGTCATCATTTTTGGTATTACGGAACATAGTAATAATTTACGAATTGAAGTTGCGAGCTGCTGTCGCCGGATTCTTAAGTGAAGCGGAGGGTATTGCCGTACTGCCGGTATAACCGTAAGGTCAACTTGGTATAAAATAGTAGGCATTATACTCAACAGATTCGAAGAAAATGATGTTTGAAGTTGGGTGAAGTTAGGTATACAGCAATACCCTCTGCTCCACTACGTCCACACGTCGTATTTGGAGGCCTATGTTCAACAGGCCTCCATATACGACTCCACTAATAGCGGTTCTGAGCCGCCTGTGTCCATAGACGCCCTGCGACGGCAATATCCTCGATCCATCGGGTGGGAGGTCTTCCCACACTCCGTTTTATATCGGTCAAAACGATGATAACAAAATAATATGTTTATAAGCACCCACTTTACATAAATACCTACCTACTAAAAAAAAAGAAAAAAATACAATCAAAGGAATAGAAACAAATTAGTATTAGCAGTTATGATCGAGCTAACTGTAGTCTGTTGCAACTTTTACATTATTTTCTTTAGCTTTGCAAAAATAGTGAATCTGGAACATTTCTATGGGAAGTTAAGTAATTTAGTATTTAAATGTTGATCGTTATGGTGCCATCTAAGTTATAAATAAAATAACATAAGCTTATTCACAAATTAAATTTAAGTTAAGTCTGTTTTGCATAATATGTTATACAATAAGATTATCCTGTATTTCTCTGTAAGCGAATGTATATTCTTTTGAGAAATATCTTAAACCGTAACCCTTCGTGCGCGAGTGCGACTCGCACTAGGCCGGTTTTATTAAAACTGTTATTAAAAGCAGCAATTTGAGTAATATCTTTTCCTTTAACAATAAAAGTGTCTTCGGCGATATAATCATGACGTTAACACTTTTAATGCCCACGACACATCTACACACAGCAGACTTCCCTAGCTGCGTCCCGCTCGCAGTCCCTTCGGATCGTTCCGCAGAAGCTAGGCAGTGAATGCGCTAATTTCACCGCGAGACATTCTGGCCCACGGTGGGTCAAATGCTACTGGGCCACGGGTCCGATGCGGTCCAGTTACGGCTCAAATTACTTCCCAGTGAGTCACAGTCATTCACATCCGTTGTGTAATAATAAGTGATATCTGCTTACCAGAGTTCATAATAAACAAGGTGTATATGCATATACAAATGTTTATTTGACTTGATTCAGACGACCTCTGTGGCGCAGTGGGCGAAGGTCCGCCTGCGACGCAGGAGGTTGCGGGTTCAATTCCCGTCTTGGGACAAATATTTGTACGATCTGCAGGTATTTGTTCCACGTGTTCTGGTCGTTTTCTATGTATAATAAAAAATATCTATTACAAACTGTACGATGGATTTTTGAAATTTCCTTTGTTCAACGTAATAATAAGATTAAATAGGTGGCGGCGCTAGTTTGACCCATACCACAGCCTTAAGGTAAACTTTTAGATTTAGTGATAGTTAACTTTTGTTAATAACTAAAATCACAGAGTGGATCCCAAGGAATATGAAGAGACCCAGAGGTCGACCGAAGAAGAGATGGCAAGACATCTTCATGAAAAGAGCTGGTCCAAACTGGATGACAAAGGCCAGAGACAGACAAACTTGGAAGGAGCTAGGGGAGGCCTACGCCAAAAACGGCGACTACTAACTAACAATCAAATTCGTTTTTCGTCCTATTTGTTTTGTACTTAAACAACATCTTAAGTTTTGTTTGTTAAGGAACATAGCTTATATTGTCTAGTTACAGAATAACAACACTATGTGGAAAATACAAAAAAAATTCAGTCATCATTTTTAGTTTTACGGAACATAATAATTTACGAATTAAAGTTGCGAGTAGCTGCCGCTGGATCCTTAAGTGATAGTGAATAAATAAATAAATAGTCGCGACCCGTGGCTTTGTTTAAATTACAGTATTTTTAACACTAACGACTTTCAAACTCTTCCAAAAACGCACACAGCAAACGAAGGTTTATAGTAAAACACTGTTTTAACCGGATTGATCGCGTATGTTTTATATTTTGTTTATAACCTGACGTTTCGGAGGTTTTTCAGCTACCATGGTCACAGGCAGACATCAATCCGGTTAAAACAGTGTTTTATTATGAGTTCTCGCAAAAATACCTTTAGTATATATATGAAGGTTTATAGACTATAAAAAAGCTCGTGCGAAGCCACAGGCAGCAGTTTATACCTATATTAAGTTATAAACTCAATTCGATTCGACTCTGAATAAGTTTTACGGTTAAGCGTGAATGAAGATCGAACGCCTTTCCTAAACCACGTCTGCATATATACGACTTGTTTTAGTTAGGAATAAAATCCAGTGAGATTTTAGAAATGTGTTTCGTTTCTCTCCTCATATCGTACAAGTAAAGAAGAAGTAGTTTAGTTCACTTCAGAAACTCGGATTACATTGCATTCATATCAATTTTACTATAAAAACTATCGTAGTTTGACGAATTCATTACGGATGTAAGCGGGTTAACTACAAACCTCAATTGTCTTGGTCGAAGCGACGCGTGACCCGAGAGCTGGTGAGTATCTGGCGCAGCGCATCAGCATTGCTATACAGCGGGGCAATGCAGCTAGCGTCTTGGGCACGCGCGCGACTGGTATTGATATGGATCAGTTGAGCTACCTATAGATTGTTTGCAACAGTCTGCAGTTAGCTCAATTGTTTCAATTGTAAATACTAGTTTTAATTTAATTCTGTTATTTGATTGTAATTTTATTTTTATAAATTTTATTTAATTATGGGAATCTTTCTAGATTTTCATACGCTTCCGCTGTCCACTAAAACCTAACCCTTACAGCTTATTATCTTCAAAACCACACCACGATTCACGGCCCTTAATTTGCTAGTGGTAGCAGCCTTACCCGGAATATATCGTGTTCATTAAAATTTCATGTTTGAGGAATTCCCACAAATTGCTAAATTTCAATTTATTTCTGGGTACGGTATGTTTGTAGGTTTTGCCGGGAGGTTTATGGTGTTAACAAGTTAACAAGATTTGACGACCTCTTTAGCGTAGTGGGTTAGGGTTAGAAACGCAGAAAGTTGGGGAGGTCGGTTCCCACCGCGAGTTAATAAGTGTATTTCGCAAGAAATGCCTACTTTTAGTACAGGTGTTTTGTAAATGAATTGCCCTTATAAACGTACTACCAAAATGTTTTAAATCGAGCATATTTCTACCATATCACGTAATTTTTTGTATTCGTATTTATTTAGGTCCTTGGTTGTGTTTTTTTTTCATAATAGGTACTCACCTATATGTGTGTAAATGGTCCAGCATTATTCATTATTCTAGATATATATGTATTTAAAGAAAATTTCAATAGCAGAATACAATTATTACAACTAATATTTACACTTAAATCTATTTTCTAAAAGTCTAAGCCGTTACCAGAAGGCAAAGTGCCCAGAATGCTGGCAGCATTGCCACGTTGAATGGCAATGCTAATTCGTTGACCGAAATAAAAGCCAGCATTCCGATCACCTGTGGACTCTATTAGGAGTTTCATTATTTATTATTGTAATGAAATGTCTAATGGAAGCAAATCGCAATTTGCATATTTTTACATCGAAAATGACATGTTTTCGTCTTATTTGTTTTGTATTAAAAACAAAAATATCTTACGTTTTATTTGATAAGGAACATAGCTTATATTGTCTAGTTACAGAATAACAACACAATGTCGAAAATACAAAAAGTTTACAGTCATCATTTTTGGTATTACGGAACATAATAATATTACGAATTGAAGTTGCGAGCAGCTGTCGCCAAATCCTTAAGATGTTGTCACTGCAAAATCTGCGCAAACGCACCTAGTTTCACTCTTGAGAGGGCACGAAACGGTATAAAGTACGTGTAAAAAGTACAACTGTCAAACATTACGTGGTCTGTGAACAAACTTAACAATAGAATCGTACGTGTGCCCTACTTTAATGGAGGTTACATTATGTTATGCAATTTTAGTGTTTAATAAAATACTGTTAGTTTTTGCAAGGTATGTTATTTTAGTAAGCTGGCCGCCACACAGCCCGTGGATGTTGTAACTGTAAGAGTCGACTTAGGGAACCTACCAGAAGGGCAGGTTCTTTTTTTAGGGTTCCGTACCCAAAGGGTAAAACGGGACCCTATACTAACACTCCGCTATACGTCCGTCTGTCACCAGGCTGTATCTCATGAACCGTGATAGTTAGACAGTTGAAATTTTCACAGATGATGTAGTTCAGTTGCCGCTTTAACAATAAATACTAAAAAATTGAATAAAATAAATATTCACCAGCCAGCCCTGTGAAGAGTCCAGGAAGATTCTGCGCTTCTGGATGGAGTTAGGTTGGCAATGCTAGCATAAACAACGCATAACGGACCTAAAATGCGTGATGTCCCGTTCGTCCCATGAGCGGGAGAAGTTCGGCAGTGGATGTCCATTTATGTTTCTCAAATATCATTGTAGAATTATAAACCAGTTCCAACTATTATGACTATTACTGATATTACGATAGAGGTCAAAATTGCGTGAACGATTGTTTGGCAACATTTTTTGAAACCGTGGGACAAACGCAACTGGGTCATCTTAACTATCAATTACATTCAATTAAAGTCGGTTTAGTGTCCATATCACAAATTTAGTTTTAAACGCTGTCTTTGTATATGTCGTTAGTGAATGGGTTTGTGATCTTGAAAAGTTGTTCCGTACCATTATCTAGGTATAAAAACGGCAAAAAAATCACGTATGGTGTAAATATTTATTTTATTCTGTTTTTTGGTATTTGTTGTTATAGCGGCAACAGAAATAAATCATGTGAAAATTTCAACTGACTAACTATCACGGTTCATGAGCCTGGTGACAGACGGACAGCGAAGTCTTAGTAATAGGGTCCCGTTTTTACCCTTTGGGTACGGAACCCTAAAAAGCAACTTTGCACTCTTGTCAAATAACTATTTAGATATTTTCTCGTATAGTGTAAAATACACTATACGACAGCAAATTACTCGTGAATCAGCCCACTCTGACTAAGTGGTCTTCCAGTTGTTATTGATAATGCGACAAGAGAAGTCGTGTGTTGAAATTAGTAACTTGCGAGTTCCAAACCGAGACGTTGACTAAAACCCTCTAACTAAATCACTTTTGAGTTACTTGTGGTAACCATATTTTACTTCTTTTTCAGGAAAATTGCCGAATTAATTATTTAACAATGGTTGCAAGAAGTTGACTTTCAAAACCAATTTTTCATTAGTATAACCTTGTTTTGTTTTGTAAAAAGTTAACAGTTTTCTTACATCTGTATGAAATGTCCACATTTCCAGGTTTTTTTTTAAATCATTTATTAAGGTTTTGTTCAATTATATGAACATGCCACCCTTGAAAGTATATAAATTATAACAAAAAGAACAAAAAAAAAAATCACCTTTCCAGTTCCCTAAGCAAAATTTCAAGGGAACACATTAAGCGTAAAAGAGCCACAAACATACGAAAAATAACAGTGTGATCAAATGACACTGATGACATCATTATTGTGGCATTTTCTCCCATATTTTTGATCCAGTTTTGCTTAATTGCCAGTTTCTCGAACACAGATAATCTTTCTGACTAACTGATCAGTAAGCAAATCTCTTATCACGGGCTTATTGAACTGTTTTAGAACTTAGATTACCGGCCAATCTTTCAAGACATTGATCAAAATATCTTGCCAATTAATCGTTTGAGTTCTTAGCAATGCTGATTTTACTAGACACTTTTCTGTAGCCAAATTTATTTACCAACTTTTTTTGTTCCTGTCACTCTATTTAAGTCCACATATAAGATACTTGTAAATATTGATTAGCTTAAGTTACTATGTTATCCTATGGGACAGACATAGTCACTGTAAAAATTTTTTTTTTTAATATTCGTTATATAATTGCTTAACCCACTGTACTAGATATTCATTAAGACGAATAAATAATTTCTTGGTGTACAATTTATAGCATTTCGAGACGCATTTCACACGAACGATGTGGCGCAGCGGGCGAAGGATCGCCTGCGACACAAGAAGTTGCCGTGTTCGATTCCCGTCTTCGGACAAGTGTTTTTACGATCTATAAATATTTGTTCCGGGTTTTCTGGGTATTTGATATGTATCATAAAAAAGTATCTATCTGTGTAATGTATTGTATTCTGTATACATGTGTAGCTAGTGCCCATAACACAAGCTCTGTTAAGCTTGGGGCTAGATGATGCTCTGTCAATTATCTAGCATTATTATGATTATATTATTATTTCTACTCTAAACTATATGACGATCTTTAAGTTACATTAATTAATAACAGTATAAAATTAAATTTAAAAAAAATCCTTCAAAATCAAAAAGTATGGACACTCCAACAGGGTAGGGTAGGAGATGTGACACAAAGAGGTCCGTCTGAATGCTTTAACTCGAGTTAGCCCAACTTGTAGGTACCTACCTGAAATAGTTCACCAGTTCGCACACCTAATACCTACCATACCAAGGCTTCAAAGGACCTTATCGTCAGCATTATCGTACACACAGATATCTAAAGTACTAGGTATTAAGGCCGTATTATTTAGATTTCTGTGGTCGTACACGTGTACCAGGGTGAAAATACGATACGATATGCGTGCACATTTCCCTCAGGATAATAAAAAAAAGGTTTTTTTTTTATATTTGCTTACATGTACAATTCATTCTTGGTCTATGTGAATGGCTAGGTATAGGTGGTCAGTACATGCACCCTGTAAGGGCACTGCAAAAATTAAGGCACTTGAAAATACCTGGCAGGTTGAAAATACCTATAGCAAAATACACTCCGCAACCACGACAGGCCGACATAGCTCGAAGAATTAGCAAGCTGAAGTGGCAGTGGGCCGGCCATATCTCGCGAAGAACCGACAACCGCTGGGGTAAACGTGTTCTTGAGTGGAGACCGCGAATCGGCAAACGGACGCTGGCCAGGTGGGTCGACCTGCGAAAGACTGCAGACAGATACTGGATGCGGTAAGCTAAAGATAGGGCGCGAAGCTTCAGTTTTGTGGTGGAGAAAATATCTTAGCTTTTGTTGACGATGATACTCCGGGTACACCCGGCTAAAAGTTGGTAGGCACATCGCACACTAGGTTTCTGAGGAAGTCGTCCACGGATATACAGGTTGTTTGGTATTGTGGGATCGACATAATGTTTTGGGGGTTTGGAGCTACTTATATTTTGAGGGTTAAACAATCAAGAAATCAAGATGATGTTTGTTTTGTTCAAATGTAAGTGTATTCTGTATTCCAATAATTCTGTCCCAGTAATAATGAAATACAGTCTGAACAATAGGGTATTCGACTACATTGAAAATAAGTTGCAAATTGTTTTCATCCTAGTCAGTGACAACGTAACAAGCGCAGTTAGGTGATTTTTATTAAAAAATTATGCCTATTTTAGGTAAATAACCCTCCCCTGTTGGTAGTCGGGTAAAAAAGGGTATTTTTTTTTACATTCATATGTAAAAAAAAAACCCTTTTTTACCTAAAATAGGCATAATTTTTCACGTGATCATTCATGTGACCGAAAACGCTCTGCGTTTGATTGCATCGCTGGTGATGTCACACCAATCACAGATTACAGTGCGTGTTGTTGTTCTTGTTAGCTGTGGTGTGTCATCGAGTCATGTCACCGGAGCCATGACAGAGATTATCGTTTTGGCGCGCCATTATTTTATTCAAACTTTAAAATTACTTTTTATAACTTATACGACTGGCCTTGAAGAAATGTTATTTACACTGCATTATTTTGGTCAGACAATACGTTAGAATTTTTTCCCACTAGTATTCAAGTATAGCCTATTGTTTTGCTCCCACAAAAATACCATTACCTACTGGGTAACCTGATTATTTGACAGAATGTCATAAAAGAAACATTACCCTTATTCCGTGACACACCTCCAGTCGGGTTAGGGGTGAATTATGGCGTCCATTAATATTGGGGCGAGGCACGACCTACTTCACTAATTGTGTTAATTACAAGGTGTGAATGTTACGTATTTGTGACCACTAGGGCTGGCAAGTGGTTAATACGCTTCCTATACAATACAATAGTGTTCGTGACCACTAGGACCGGAGTGGTTAAAACGATATACAATAGCGAAAGAATTTTCAAAGTTGATTCATATTTGACGGATAAATCGACAAAAATACATAAAAATAACATACCTACATATAGCAGAACATTTTCTATGTTTTGATCTGACACTGCGTGAACAGCAGGTTCTACCCTTCCCCTAAGACTTGGTGTCTTCACGAACGTGTTCGTGATGATGAACACGATCATGAAGACGCCAACTCTTCATAAAAAAAATTTGTACGTCACCTCATATAAAAAAAATATCTGAAATATCTCAATTTTGATACCTACATATTTGCCATCTTCTCCGAACCAATATGACTTACCGACTTGATTTTTTTATACTACATTTTGTTAGAACTTATCGGAGAAGGTTTTTTTTTCGCGGAATTGTTACAAAATATTTTCATCGAACTTGTCAAATAAAAGGTTACAAAGGAGCGATTTGGTCACCAGAGTGAATTCGTTCGAATTCGAACTTTACAGCATGAGTCTACAGAATACCAATTGTACGTCATTCTTTAGCGTAAATGTCAAAATCTCACTCAACTTAGTTCATTCATTACCACGCTCGTCATCGAGGGGCATTATCGAGTTTTACAGAATACAAAAGTTTAAACTCACTGCGGATTTAGCTTAGTGAGGTTCAAAATGATCTGCCTGGTGCAGTTCACGCAGTCAATGAATTACCAGTAACCCTATATATAAACTACTAGCGGTCGGTCCCGGCGTCGCACGGGTATATTCTTTCGCCCATGTTCATCAGGGATAATGCAGGATTCTAATGGTGAAAGAATTTTGGATTCAAATCGGTCCAGTAGTTTCGGAGCCTATTCGATTCAAACAAACAAATCTTTCCTCTTTATAATATTATAGTGTTGTACAAAACCTTAAAGGATTAGCAAGCTGAAGTGCCAGTGGGCTGGCCATATCGCGAGAAGAACCGACAACCGCTGGGGTAAACGTGTTCTTGAGTGGAGACCGCGACTCGGCAAACGTAGTGTAGGACGCCCTCCGACCAGGTGGGATGACGATTTGCGAAAGACTGCTGGCAGATGCTGGATGCGGCAAGCTGAAGACAGGGCGCTATGGCGCTCATTGGGGAAGGCCTATGTCCAGCTGTGGACTGATATAGGCTGATGATGATGATGATGACGATGTACAAAACCTTAGTACCTAACTCTAAACTAAAAACCTGAGGTTAAATCGAAAGAAACGTAAAAGTAAAAACAAAACCATACATTTTTCAAAGTTATCCACTAAAACTCCATTGTTTTAAAACTTTTAAAAATCCTTTTCATTTCTCACTATGTTACGACTCGCTATTTTTCGCCCACATCTGAGACTTAAGGCAGCGCACACTATGCGACTGGTCGCAGCGACAAAATTTTTGTCACTGAATAGAATGGAATATCAATTTATTTGTTAAAAGACTTACACATACTTACACTAAAATACACAATAAACTTAGATTAACATACAAAAATGTAAGCCCAGTAACAAAATGGCTCTGCCTCAGCATGAGTTGGTTGACTAGCAAGCTAGCAACCAACGCTGGTCTTCCGTCAGAGCCACTTGTTGGCTTTACGGACTACTGCGACCAGTCGCATAGTGTGGACTGATTTTCAAAATACCTCTCTGACCCCGTATTCGTAATGGTCTTCTAACTTAGTTATAACAGTTGCTAAACAGTGTTAATTGAATAAATAATAATACTAAATAAATAAATAATGCTGGACAATTCACACAGCATTATCTAGCCCCAAGCTAAGCAGAGCTTGTGTTATGAGTACTAGATAACTGATATAATATAATACAATACTATACACAGATAGATATTTTTTTACTTTTATTTTATTACTAGCAGCGCCTCGCGGTTTCACCCGCGTAGTTCCCGTTCCCGTAGGAATTTCGGGATACAAAGTAGCCTATGTCCTATTCCAGACTATAATTTATCTCTTAGCCAAATTTCATCCAGAGCCGTTTTGCCGTTCTGGCGTGATAAAGGAACAAACATCCATCCATCCATCTAAACTTTCACGTTTATAATATTAGTGAGATTACACCTTTCTATGTCCAGTCAACTGTCGTCGCGCGTCGCTGTCGCGGTCGCAAGTCGCACAGTGTGCGTCGTCACTCTTTCCATTTTTCGTCCACATCGGAAACTTTACAAAGCAGTACAGTCGCGTTTAAAAGCGTTTCCGTGTACGTTCGCTCGTTAGTGATCACAAGTGGCGCCCACTTTAACGCTCCGGAACATTGTACTTTTGTTCCTGTACTTTAAAAGGTGGATTTGTAAAAAATACTATGACCGAATAGAAAAACGACAACCGTCTTCATCAGCCCACACTTGTCCACGATATAGGCCTATGTAATAATGATGATGATGTATCCAGCCAGTTCCGCACCGACAATAGTATTATAGGAGAACAATCTTAAGCTTAGTTTTATATAAATATTGACCTGTATCTAAATCCCATTATATTTAGACTTAGATAGGCGAATAACATTGTATTAAATTTTAAGCGTTATACACTTACTAGTGGTTTATCTTTCGCTTCTTCCACAAGTGGACAAAAAATTGAAGCGAACAAAATCAATAACATTTTGTTTCTTATTTGATAATAATTACTATTATTAAGCTGTTTATCTATAAAATTTGGCTTGTCTAAGTGCTTATTTTTTACCCGACTACCAACAGGGGAGGGTTATGAGGTTAGCACCCTATGTTTGTATGTTTGTATATTTGTATGTTTGTATGTTTGTATATTTGTATGTTTGTATGTATGTGGCCGATTTCTTTGTTCCCACGTAGCGCTGAAACTACTGGTTCGATTTCAACAAATTATGTATCGATTGATTCGTCTCGATACCCCGATGGTTATAGGCTATAGGATTTAGGGCTCCGACCCCGAATAAGCCTTCAAAATGCGTATTAAAGTTTAGGTAGCCGCAGGCTGCAGGCCCCATAGAGAAAAATTACAATACCTACGACCTATTTTCATTTTCAACTCTATGCCTATCAAATATGACCGATACGTCATTCTATTTTGTCAATGTAAATGTTTCAAACTTTTATAACTTTCACGTAGTCGGGTTGTAGTTTTTAACTTTATCTTGTGTAAGCCTAAAGAAATAAAGTTATTGTTTTTTTATTATCTTTTTTGACACCAAGCACAATGTGCATCATCAACAATGCTCCAACACTACACTAAGTAAATAGTTTCTTGCCCATAATACCAGAAGGATTATGGACAAGAAAGTGGTAAACGAAGAATAATGAACTGAACAAATTAATTTACTAACGTCTCGGTTTTACGGATAGCGGTTGCCGTCATGTTACGGACGTAACTCACATTTTTATGTACAGTAGCGATCATTGTTGTCTGAAAATATAATAAATCTTCTGTTACTATTTTTTGTCACGGATATTTTTAAACAACGGTTTGTAAACTTACGTAATCAGAGCACATTAAACCCACGGGTATTTTATTTTTAGACTTTATTTACGTGTTTTTCCGACGTTTCGACAGGTCATACGGTGTTGGTCACTTAATGTCTTTATTTAAATAACTTAGCTTGATGGTGTAAGAAAATGTGAAGAAGCATAATTTATTGCACTTAATATTATGATTTTGCTACTGCATGATAAAAATAATGCTGGACGATTGACACAGCATAGTTTGTTCTATTATTATTTCTGTATCTGTTATCTGTTGACGCCTAAACGGCTCGACGGATCTTAATAAAATTGGGCATAGAGATAGATGATATGCCGGGGTTGGACATAGGCTACATTTTATCTCGGAAAAACGCGGGTAGCCGCGGGCAGAAGCTAGTTTATTTTTATAGCGGTCACCGCTACAATATAGACTGGTTGTTTACTCAGCGGTGTTCTCACATCTCGACTAATGGACCAGAGAACGTAGAAGAATGAATGTGGTAATTTATTTATTATTATTGTGCTTATTATGACCACATAAAGAAGAAGAAATACATAACTATATCTAAGTAGGTCCTAGCTTAATATAGATAAGTCACATCTGTTCATTTGACGATTTTTTAGTGGCACGATTGTCTTTTGTTTTTTCGTTAAATAGGGATGATGACAGTAAATTATAATAATAAATATATTTGTATTCTACTAGTGGTTCGCCCCGGCTTCGCACGGGTATATTCTATCACCTATGTTCATCAGGGATACTGTAGGCTTCTAATGGTGAAAGAAATTTTCCAATCGGTCTAGTAGTTTCAGAGCCTATTCAATTCAAACAAACAAACAAACATCTTTCCTCTTTATAATATTATTGGTATAGATTATATAAATTGAGTTAATCGAATTGCATTGGGGTTTTTCCCTCTGGACTACAACATGGGGTTTTTTAAAAAGGGCCTTCTAAGGCATTTAAAGGGTCGGCAACGCGCGTGTGATGTCCCTGATGTTACAGGCGTCCATAGGCTGCGGTAACCGCTTCCCATCAGGTGGGCCGCATGGCAGTTTGACAACTCGGTGGTATAAAAAAAAAAATGGCAGATGTTGATAATGACGCTTGTTTGATTCGAAGAAATCACTTGAAATTTTGACAGTTCTTGCCATATTTATCGAGTAGATATATTGCCAGAAATACCCTCCGTCTGTTAACTCTATTCTCAGTCTAAGTTTAAACAAATAAATATTTTTTCCGTACAACATGGCGGCTATATAACATTGATGTGCCGACCAAAAAATATAGCCAGACATTACTTACTTATTATTATTTATTCATAATTACAATCAGTGAGTATGGAGAGAGCTATGCTCGGAGTTTATCTGAAGGATAGGATTCGCAACGAGTACATCCGACAGAGAACCAAGGTTGTCGACATAGCTCAAAGGATTAGCAAGCTGAAGTGGCAGTGGGCTGGCCATATCGCGAGAAGAACCGACAACCGCTGGGGTAAGTTCTTGAGTGGAGACCGCGACTCGGCAAACGTAGTGTAGGACGCCCTCCAACCAGGTGGGATGACGATTTGCGAAAGACTGCTGGCAGATGCTGGATGCGGCAAGCTGAAGACAGGGCGCTATGGCGCTCATTAGGGAAGGCCTATGTCCAGCAGTGGACTGATATAGGCTGATGATGATGATGATGATGACAATCAGTGATACCTAGTTCTAAGCACTACTTGTTATCCGTATTGGTTTATGATTGTAGTTGTAAATAAATATATTTTCTTTCTTTCAGACTGACGTCGCCACAGAATAAGAAGCGTCAATCATGTTCCAAAGGGGTTTTTATTGGACAATTACGTCACGGTAATGTTATCTATACAGTATTCTGTCTTCATACAAACGGCCGGAACACGAGTCATAACTGTCACCTCATGTGAGGGCGGGAACGTGGTAGGTACAACCAGTCGGGGATGCGCCGCGCGCCGCAGCGCAGTGACGAACGAACTTTTTGGTATGAAACTATTTTTTATCTAATTTGAATGTTTTTTTTTTTGTTTGACAGAATTGTCATTACGAATGATAAGTTATTGATTTTTCTTTTCAATAGGTAAAAAATGTTGTAAGCAGTAAGCGTGCCATTTGAGAATTTTTTATTTAAATAAGGTACTTTAGTTTTATATTCAGCTTAGAAATATATAATAAAATTAAAATAAAACAAATATTAAATAGCTTCGATACAACAAACGTGTTTTTTTGCTGATTTTATAGATAATGGTACGAAACCCTTCGTGCGCGAGTCGGACTCGCACTTGGCCGGTTTTATTATCATTTATATTATATATAGGTATTAAAATATATAATCTCAAAACTAGAAAGAAATTCAAGTAGGTAGGTACCTAGATGAAATTAAAATACTGCAGGCGGGCAGCCCTATCGCGTGCTTTTGTTTTGTTTTGGTAGGTAGTTATTTCAAGGACATGGCCGAGTTACAATACTGTATAGATAACATTACCGTGATTACGTCGTCCATTTTTCGTAGATCTGTGACGTCACAAACCATGATTAGCAGCGCTCCCATTACCGCAGTAGGTACCTACCCTACATTAGAGCTTTTAATTACACGTGGCTGCATATAGTAAATCTTTCACTTAACATGTTTCACCTCATATTTTATTTAATCTGTAGGTTTTTATTTAATCTGTAGGTAGTTGGTACTGTAGCTACTACCGGTACCAGATTTTTAATGATAAATGAATACATTACGGATGTAAGCGGGTTAACTACGAACCTGATTTGTGTTGGAAGAAATAAAAAAAAAGATAAAGAATACATGATAAATGAATAATGATAAATGAATTTTATTTCTGTTAAACTAGGTGGTAATGTGTACATAGGTCTTCAGTCAATCTCTGGTATCTCTAGTCTGCTATGGTTAGGCTTACAGCAGGTAGTTTAGGTATGCACCCCTTGGTTCGATTCCCGCCCCCTGGTTCGATTCCCGCCTTGGGACAAATATTTGTACGATCTGCAGGTATTTGTTCCGGGTGTTCTGGTCGTTTTCAATGTATAATAAAAAATATCTATCTATGTAATGTATTGTATTATGTATATCAGTTATCTAGTACCCATAATACAAACTCTGCTTAGCTTGGGGCTAGATAATGCTGTGTTAATGCCTAGTTTTTTTTTTACAATCTTTATTAACAAAGAAAATTACAATCAAATAATAGAATTTAATTGAAACTAGTATTTACAATTGAAACAATTGAGCCAACTGCAGACTGTTGCAAACAATCTACAAGTAGCTCAACTGATCCATATCTGATTGTATTGTCTATTAACATTTTTGTTCTGTGCTGTAACAGAGTTTTTCAATAAATGCTTCTCTATCTATCTATATTATACTTTTCGGGACTGGATAAGTTTTCGGTGGTCACAGCTGGGGGCGTATTCGACAGTTCTCAAAAATCTCGCGCCCGGTGGGCAAAAACTCCATTAAAACTATTAAAGCTCTCTGTGCTCACCGAAATTACATCCAAGTTAGGGCATAGTCTAGAACAGCCGTGCGATTACGCTAAAATGTCTCATTCAATTTCTTCTTCTCAAATAGGCTACTTGACTACTGCTGGGAAATAATTCTAACGTATTGTCTGATAAAAATAATGCAAAGTGTAATTAATATTTCTTCAAGGCCAGTCGTATTAGTTATGAAAACTAATTTTAAAGTTTGAATAAAATAATGCCGCGCCAAAACGATAATCTCTGTCATGGCTACCGTGTTGTGAGCAATGACGTCACCCCGCCACACCACAAGAACTCATTAGCACTGTAATCTGTAGATGTGTGACGTCACTTGCGATCCAACCAAACACAGCGTTTTCTATCACGTGATCCTGTATGAAAAAATGTGTAATTTAAATCCCGTTTTTTTACCTAAAAGGCATATTATTAATAAAAATCAACCTGATTACGCTTTGTTACGTTGTCACTGACTAGGATGATAATAGGAGAATAACAACGATTTCAATTTCCAATATGTAAGGTACTAAAAACATACATACAACTTTCTGGGGATGAGAAATTTTAGACTAATCGTACGGCAGATTAACAAAGGACTAGGGTATCCAATCCCGCAAGCTTGCGGGATCGAAATCGTTAGCCCGGGTATCCGCGAGATTTGCGGAACTACAGTAAATCATAAATACGTGTATAAAGTGTTTGCCTTTGTGCGCCAATAAAAAAAAAAAAATATTTTTTTGCATTTACACTGAAATTCTTGTACTCGTGAGGACTTGGGATTCTCCTGTACTCTTGGGACACTCGGATGTAGCATTTTTTTTTAAACTTACCCCACTACATCTGCTATTTATACTAAACGAAAATAGAGCAGATCCAACTACTTATGTAAATAAACTGAAACGAAATCATCCGTTCCATGAACACAAAAGTAAAGAACTTTTTTTACAATCAACAAACCTTGGTTTGACCACAATTTCACCCCATGGAAAGATGTGGTCGACGATCTATCACGAACGTCTAGAAGATACCTATTCACACAGTCATGTCTTGAAGAGGCCGGAAAAATGAAGGCCGGCAGCGAGCTCCAATCCCTAGAGTAAGTAGTTAAATCGCCAAATGTTATTAAGGCATTATTTTTTAATTTCAATATTTTTTTCAAACACGCGGATCCCGTGGATGGAACTTTTGTACACACACTACTGATCCTGCAAAAAAGTGCGGGATTCCACGTTTGCGGGATTGGATTCCCTATAGAACCTTAACTCAGGACATCGACCCAAACCATACCTAGCTCAAAATCCCTAAGTAATATGTCACTGCCATATTATTATGCTGACAGCGTGCTATATTGTCTACGTCACACTAATGTTATAGCTATGCGAAAGTTTGGATGTTTGAATGGATGTTCGCAACAACGCCAAAACTACTGAACGGATTGGAATGAAATTTGCATAGAAATAACCTGACGCGAACACCTGACAGCATGGTGTTGGCGATGTCTCCCAGCTGATTTCGACTACGTTGACTAGGTCCCCGGGCAAACTAGTTACATGCTATTCATTGTCTATTTTTTGGTGCGTTCTTTGGTGGCTTGCATAACCAACATATAAGAATGAAAATATTTAGTATCAATTCCGCGAAAAAACCTTCTCCGATAAGTTCTAACAAAATGTAGTCCGCGTTGTAGAAGAAAACGACGCCAACTACAAAATGAAAAAATACCTATCAAAGCAAGACGTCAACTAGTTTAGTTTTGTCAGAACTTATCGGAGAAGGTTTTTTTCGCGGAATTGTTACTAAATATTTTCATCCTTATATTTGGCACTGGATTGGACCGCAAAGTAACGCCTGAATCTATTATTTTGCATAACCAAGTTTATAGCTAAACTAGCAGCGCCTCCCGGTTTCACCCGCGTAGTTCCTGTTTCCGGGGGAATTCCGGGATAAAATATAGCCTAAGTCGCTCTCTGAAAAGTAAGCTTTCTTATCAATCAATCAATCAATATAACTTTATTAACAGACAACAATGGTCCATAGACAAAATTACAAACTAACACAGTACAAAATTAATGAAATTAAATAAATAAACATCAAAATACGTGTAGATCTAAACTATAACTAGTTTCACCCAATGGTGGAGAATGGGACAATCGAACTTCACTGATCTTCTTTTCAGAATGCTGTTGCGACTACTTCTCACGCTGCTCATGCTTGATGCGAAAGAATTTTTTAAATCGATCTAGTAATTTTTAAGTTTATTCGTTACATATAAAATTACAAAAATTTAAATCTTTCCTGTTTATAATAAGTAGTGTAGGATGTACGGCATATTTTGATTATTTAATCAGTTTAAATTTCGACAATAATTGTAGTTTTCTGACAGTATCTGTCATAATGACAGTTGTCCTCGGGAATTTAAATCATTCAATTATTTAAATATAGTCGAATATTATAACTATTCATAGAGCAGTTCGAAGAATTCATATCATTATTACTTTAAAACTATTTATAGAGCAGTAGGACCACAACACAACGTCCCTATAAGTAAAATATGCAGTGAAAACGAATCCACCCGGTGCATGGATCAGAGTGGAATAGATTTAAGCAGTGAAAACGAATCCACCTGGCCTATGGATGGGTTAGTTCCACTCAATACCAAATTTCTTCCCAAAGAATGCCACGGAATACTTTAACAGCAGAGTGGAATAGATATAAAGTTAGGTAGGTAGAATGCTGGCTTTTATTTCGGTCAACGAATTAGCATCGCCATTCAACGTGGCAATGCTGCCAGCATTCTGGGCACTTTGCCTTCTGGTGACGGCATAGATTTCTAGAAAATAGATTTAAGTGTAAATATTAGTTGTAATTACTTTTGTATTCTGTTCTTATTACTTGCTGCAATAAATGTTATTGTTTATATTATGTTTAAGTAGATTTGGTAGGTAGTACAGAATTATTATGCGGGAACGTGCGAGCCCGCGAGATGTCGCTAGTGCATAATATGAGTGACTGCCTCGTATATATGTAAAATAGTTCTTATAAACAATAAACATGCAAATAGAGATTTTACATTTGAATTCTGCAGTGAAATATTTACACTGGAAATTAAATTTGACGTCCCGCATTTGAACAAAATGTTGTAAATAAGTCGCGTAGATGAGAATTGGGATTGTATATGACCACCTCACTCAAGCTGTCACGATTATACGATCAAATATAATAATCTAAGCGGGACCGCAAGAGAGAGGCGGTAATTTTCAATCTCTATCTTTATTAACGCGACTTATACCGACCTACACTAGGTAGCCTGTAATAAACAATGCCTTACATCTCATCAGCACTTTCTTTCCGCTGCCGAACATGAACATTCCTCGCAGTGAAGGTGTTAAAAATAAAGAAAAAAGCTGCTGCCTTTCCTCTGGTAGCTTTTACTCGACTCTTACGACATCCACGGACTGAGTTGGAGGGGTCGATTCTTACGACGCGAACATAGAAATCTATCAAAATGCCACAGACTCGTTACAATACCTTCCGATTCGTTCGCCATTTTCATAGTTATTGATTTTTACCTGAAACAAAATAAAATTATAAATTAGTTTGCATCATTTCATTATATTACCACTCTATGTCATATTTTTTTTATTACGCGATGACAAAGTAGAGAGAAAGAAATTATATTTATTTTTGACTAGGTACTTCAATCATAAATCACACACACTAAAGTTTGGAGAGAGAAATAGAGAGTTATTAAGCATCTTAAAGTAAAGTAAAGATTACTATAGTTTACACTTCGATCAAAAATAAGTTGTTCGCGGCCTCCGGCAAAGCCGGAAATTTTTGATCGAAGAGTTTACACCACGTTTACACCATAGCTTCCATTATGTAAGCAAAATAATATAGGTAATCAAAACTTCCCTTTTCCTCTTCTCCCTCCCTCCCTTTTTCTCCTCGGCCTCAAGTCGGTAACTTCACTCTACACAAATGTAAGTGTCGAATATGTTGCAGTTTACTTGTTCTGATTTTGTTAGTAAAACATACAAGGTGGCAAAAAACAGATATACCTACACTCTCACAAAGTGCTGTCAACCTCAAGGGAGGTGCTCGAGCGACGAACATAACACTCCCTAAGCGCGAAGTCGGTAAAGTTGATCATGTTACCCGAGTTCTTAAAAATACGTTCGTTTTGTGACTGCCGTTACATAATTCTTACTTTACTCAAGTAAATAATCTACATTCGAGAGTTTCGCTGGTGAATTATTTGAATATTATCAGCTAGTACCAAACGCAAGCTCTGCTAAGATTGATAAATGTAGGACAATTCACACAACATCATCAGTAGATGATGTTGTGTGATTTGCCGATTTGTTAGACTCTACTCAAGTAAATAATCTACATTTGAGAGTTTCGCTGGTGAATTACCTGAATATTATCAGCTAGTACCTTAAGCAAGCTCTGCTAAGCTTGATAAATGTAGGGCAATTCACACAACATCATCAGTAGATGATGTTGTGTGATTTGTTAGATAATTCTTACTCTACTCAAGTATCTAATCTACAACTGTCCTACATTCGAGAGTTTTGCTGGTGATTTATTTGAATATTATCAGCTAGTACCAACCGCAAGCTCTGCTAAGCTTGATAAATGTAGGAGAATTCACACAACATCATCTAGATGATGTTGTGTGAATTGTCGTGCATTTATTAATTTGCTAGCGGTCCCGCGTGGCGTTTTTGTGTCAAACGGAGAACAATATGGACATCGAAGATTGAGATTAAGATGGGTTAGCACTATAACAAAAAAAAAATTAAAAAAAACCTTAGAATTGATATGTTTTTTATGAAATTATGTACCTATGAACCAGGGATTCGTTTTTGATACAAATTTCATAAATTTATTATCCACTAAGGAAGTACCTTCTTTGAAAATAAAAAATACATGTTTAATTATTTATTTTTTCGTTTATTATACAGAGTTTTGAGTGAATCGAAAATTGAACCAAGGAATAGTAATTTTATACAGAAACTTTACCACCCTTTAAACCCTCAGAGGCTAAATTTTAAAATAAGTTTAGCCTATGTATTATTCGACAACTTAAACTATCTACATGTAAAATTTCATCTAAATATATTAAGTAGTTACGGAGATACGTGGTAACAAACGTTCACACAAACTTTATCATTCATAATATTAATTAGTAGGATTTATTATCTTTATGTTAATTCGTAGAGCATTACCACCGTTACATAGCGGTTACCGTCTTCCAGAAACCTTCCTTGTCAAGACTTGAACAATATGTAGGAACATGTAGGTAACGAATATTTTCAGGTTATGTTTCATAGCGAGATACGGTACAGTCGGGGAATAAAGTATTTAAATTATTTTTAGTGTATAATAAAAAACTATACAATGTTTTAAGTACATCAGTCATCTAGTAGGTACCCATAACACAAGCTCTGCCTATGTTATAAATAATAAATAAATAAATAAATAATGCTGGACAATTCACACAGCATTATCTAGCCCCAGCTAAGCAGAGCTTGTGTTATGGGTACTAGATAACTGATATACATAATATAATACAATATATAGATAGATATTTTTATTATACATAGAAAACGACAACACACTGAACAAATGTTTGCAGATCGTACACACACTTGTCCCGAGGCGGGAATCGAACCCGCAACCTCCTGCGTCGCAGGCAGACCTTCGCCCACCGCGCCACATCGGTCGTCATGTTGATGATGCTGTGTGGATTGTCTAGCATTTTTGTCACGTTACGTATTGCACTGTTTTGCAATTGGCCTAGCGATTCTACAAACGGACTGATTATCGTTTTCTGTGTATAATAAAAAATATCTATCTATGTATTGTATTGTATTATGTATATCAGTTATCTAGTACCCATAACACAAGCTCTGCTTACTTTGGGGCTAGATAATGCTGTGTGAATTGGCCAGCGTTATTATTATTTATTTATTTATTATATGATCCGGCGCGGCGCGGGGCGGTGACATGTACTATTTGTGTTTTCTTTTCTATTACCTACATTTTTCCACGCTGTTCGTTCACTTCTTTAGCCTAAATAGGTATAATGGATAAGCTTGAATTCTATCGACGACTGTACTACATTAGGATATTGGATTTTTCATCGAAACCGTATATTTCAGTTATTTCTTATGACAACTGTCAGAAGGTCGGAGTACTGAATAAATAATGTATTAACTCGTTCTTTCAAGCTTTAAGGAACACACCTTTCGGGGCCGAACGCGCCGAGGGAGCCGAAAGAAACGGGTCAAATTAACTAGGACATTTTACACATGAGACATTTTGCATCACAGACATTATGGTCAGTGGACGTTTTGCAACTAGGGCATCTTGTATCCGAGATATTTTTCGTTCAGGACGTTGCGTTTTGTGTATTTAGTATGTAATTTTGTATGAAATGTCATTGTGTATGAAATGTCATTATATCTTCGCCGAATCTTACAAAACACAATGTCACAACACAATTACATCCTTCGGTGTCCTTACAACAAGTAACCTCTGTCGCCGCCGAATCGTAGAAGCAGCCAGTCTGT
This sequence comes from Eupithecia exiguata, assembly GCA_947086465.1. NCBI lineage: Eukaryota > Metazoa > Arthropoda > Insecta > Lepidoptera > Geometridae > Eupithecia > Eupithecia exiguata. Next base: position 1,972,499 of record OX352254.1, read on the forward strand.
AGAAAAGCTAGGCGGATTACAAAATGAACGCTGATTTGTTGGGGAGACCTACTTCTTTCATTCTACGAGATGGCTAGCAGACATTTTGCTATATTTTTGAACGTTGGTCGTTCTGAAATTGGCGTAGGCATTTAATAGGCGGTTTTTGCAATACACCTAGCTCTTCTACAAACTGGTTGATTCTACTATCAGGCGGCGGCAACTCCACCACTACACCACGCAGGTCGCCATTAAAACAATGTCTAGACAATGAATAACTGTATATTCAAATATACCCTATTCCCTGAATACCTTGCGTGTCCACGGCACCCACACCCATTTCGCATCACGCGAATATAAAATAATCATTTTATGGCGTCTGCTAAAGGTAGCGGTTCGCGCTGCGACCGCGACCGGAGACCGAGACCAAAGACATAGACCGCGACCGATACTAAATAAATAATGCTGGACAATTCACACAGCATTATCTAGCCCCAAGCTAAGCAGAACTTGTGTTATGGGTACTAGATAACTTATATATATAATACAATTTTAATAAAATAATTAATGTCAGTAGAATCAAGTAATGAATTTTATTTCCATCTGGAGCACCTGCAAAGAAGAAGTTTCTTGTGATGTGGTTTTTATAGTAACTACCTGTAACTTTGCAATACATCGTTTTAGAACTACAGGACTCTTGTCTTGCCTCTCTCTCTCTCTTTGGTATCTTGTCCCTGTCTCATGTCTCTGTCGCCGCGCGAACTGGCGCCCTAAATATACCTTATGGGAATTTAGGGATATAAAAGTATGGGGTAGTTGGAAAAAGGGGTGGATGGACATAAATTGATAGTAATTGAAAGGATTTGTGGGTTTTAACACAAAGTTATAATCATTTGATTGTTTTTTATAAGAAATAAAACCGACTTCGGATTCTTTTTTTATGTTTTGCGGGAGTCATCGTAATCAATGTTCAATAAGAAGCTTTTTTTCCTAACATTTTAAATTAAATAATAGAATTTAATTAAAACTATAAAATAATGTATAATTACATACTAAAAAATATAAATGTTTAATGCTGGGATCATTATCTGTAAAAAGCCTAAAGAATCATCAAAATCGGCGGAGGAGAAAACCACTTAAGGCGCTACCCCAACTCAAACTAGCGCGGCCACCTACTTTATCTTATGGTATGATGAACGTACTAGGTTCATCATCATCATCATCAGCCTGTATTAGTCCAATGCTGGACATAGGCCTCCCCTAGTCGTACTAGGTAACTAGTACGTTGAACAATGGAAATTTCAAAAACCACAGTGATACCTTGTGATACCTATTATAAGATTTTTTTTAATGTCTCTGTAATAGTTTTACTTTGTATAGATTAGACAGAGATTCAATGTTGTAAAGTACAGGATATTTAACTTATCAAAATTTAAAAGAGTTATTTTGTATATTCCCTTCCGGGAACAATGGAAATTTCAAAAACCACAGTGATACCTTGTGATACCTATTATAAGTTTTTTTAATGTCTCTGTAATAGTTTTACTTTGTATAGATTAGGCAGAGATTCAATTTTGTAAAGTACAGGATATTTAACTTATCAAAATTTAAAAGAGTTATTTTGTATATTCCCTTCCGGGAACAATGGAAATTTCCAAAACCACAGTGATACCTTGTGATACCTATTATAAGTTTTTTTAATGTCTCTGTAATAGTTTTACTTTGTATAGATTAGGCAGAGATTCAATTTTGTAAAGTACAGAATATTTAACTTATCAAAATTTAAAAGAGTTATTTTGTAAACTAAAAAAACTAATAATATACCCGTATAGAAGCTACAAAGAGGAATAGAGGAATCTTTGTAGCTTCTATACGGGTTCAACTTGACCACTTCCTCGTTGGTTTAAAAATAAATCACGGTTTACGGTCAGAGCTAAGAGGTTAACTATATTTTATTTCATTTTAATTATATCAGTGCGCTTACGAGGGTGTTGCGCAACATACGTCTACTTACAGTCACTTAAGTTGCACGTCCACTGGGTTGGTCGGAACCGGAGCGTACAAGGCGTCATTATTAGACAGGGTGTGTCTACTGCTTTCGGAAATAATCATCATCATCATCAAATATTTTAAACTTACGCGCAGTCATCCCGTGACTACGGCAGTGTGTAAACCTGTCGAAACGTCGGGAAAGTAAGGTAATTAACGCGATAAATACCCGTTAAATAGTATTTATAAATATATCATCCTCATCATCATCAGCCTGTAGTAGCCCTGTCTTCAGCTTGCCGCATGCAGTATCTGCCAGCAGTCTTTCGCAAATCGTCATCCCACCTGGTTGGAGGGCGTCCTACACTACATTTGCCGAGTCGCAGTTTCCCCCAGCGGTTGTCGGTTATTCTCGAAATATGGCCAGCCCACTGCCACTTCAGCTTGCCTTTCACCTATGAGCTTTGCTTTCGGAAATGCATCGGCAATATAGGTACATATTTTCAAAGCGGTCGAGTTTGCTGAAGACGTTATCCACAACAAGTACTCCTCGTAACGACAAAGATATTGTTTCGGATAACGTCTTTGGCAGCAATACCGAACTTTGTCATCGATCGTTACACGCTGTACCATAGAAATCAATAGAAAGCAACAAATCCTTACGCCCCGTGCGCTCTGATACCGATTCAGTGGACGCGGAGCTTTAAAGTCGCTTAGTCACCCTATCATTAAATCTAATTTAGGAACATCACTCTATTGTAATATAATAAGTGAGTAGTTTAATAGATTTTGGTTTGGTTCGTTTAAGGGCCCTACGACACCGGGATGACGCCGCGCCGGTTTGATAAAGTCGCGCGTCGCGGTGTCGTCTGCCATAGTTTGGATACGTTGCCAGCTATGTAGCCGTGACATCCCGTTGAGATTGCTATTCTTTTACGCTTCGCGCAGGAATAACTCCTTGAATAAGGCGTTTACCGGAAAACAGGACTGAAAAGCCTAATAGGGGCAGCAAACCTGTCCACATCCACTGAAAAGCTGAAACGAAGCTGTCAATCACCAAAAGTCCTGCTCCGGTACTTCAAGGAGCTGGGCTGGTTAGGGCCTAGTTAGGCAGGGGGACAATGCACAATACACTCCCATGCGAGATAGATAGATAGATAGATTATTACTTTATTGCACCATCAACATATACAAAAAACAATTAAACATAAACTTAATACTAACTATATCTAGTGGCACAATCGGCGGCCTTATCGCTAATAGCGAGATGTCAGTGCAGATCCCAGTTCCCCCACTTTGAATTAGAATTAGAAGGCGTTTACCAAATAAGAAAAACGCCTTTGAACTAATCGATGGCGTGGATCGGAAAAGAGCTAGGTTGTCAACGGGATGCCCTGTACAAATAAGTACGGGTTATGCCCCTTCAATTTGGCGGCCCCAAGTAAAATCCCTGGTTACAGTTGGCTCGAACTATTTTTGACATTTTAAGTCTCTGCATACGTGTAACGTGTCCTGACATTTTTTTTATCTCAAAATTTTACTAACGTAGAAAATTACTATCAAATAATAGAATTAATTGATTCAATTGTAAATACTAGTTTTAATGTAATTCTATTGTTTGATTGTAATTTTGTTTGTTAATAAAGGTTATCTTTCACTATTTATACGTACATTTTATTATATATTTTATCGTAATAATAGAATTAAATTAAAACAACAAGTTATATTTATCACTAAATATCACACACATCATTAAACACGCCCGTCGATTGTGGATGAGACGCGGTTTATTCTTTTGTATGTAAATTGGTACGTCCCGTTCGGAAAACGTTACGTAGGCAGTGACCTTAAGAAAACGGTACAACCCGGAGCTGGAGTATCGTCTTTAGACAGTCATATTTATTTACCACTTCTAACCACATGTTTGCAAACAGAGGGTATTTTATTTACAATCTTAAACAATGGCTTGTTGATTGCTTAATTGATGGAGGCATTGTTCTTTTTATAGGTTAAAATATGAGAGGGCAATGAACGGTCTGAGTGGACACACGGAGACTAGACTTGACACACGGATACTAGACTTGACACACGGATACTAGACTTGACACACGGATACTAGACTTGACACACGGATAGCTGACGATACAGATAGCTTTAGTAGTAGTACTGAACAGATAGCTTTAGTAAGATGTATAGGTAATATATACGTTGATAGTTAAGGATGTACAAGTATTGTTTAGTTATTTCTTTTTTTGTATTTCGCTGTAAAAATCTTAGTAGGTATTAGTACCAATGAACTTAAAAGTCGCCGGAGGTGTGAGCCCTCGTGTCTAAACACAAGTTTATTGTAAACTTAGTTAGAGCGAGGTGTCAATATCTTTGACCCTGATAGGTTTGATACAAGTAGGTATGTTTGTAGGTACTACAAAGAACAGCAACCGTTAGCATTAAAATAGCCTATAAGTAACCGACTTTGTAAACCTATCTTCTGTGAATAAATATTTATTATTATTATTATTATTACGGATACTAGACTTGACACACGGAGACTAAACTTGACACACGGATACTAGACTTGACACACGGAGACTAGACTTAATACTCAAGCAATTTTTTTTATACTGGTCAATTCACACAGCATCATCTCGCCCCAAGCTAAGCAGAGCTTGTGTTATGGGTACTAGATAACTGACATACATAATATAATATAAAACATAAATAGATATTTTTTATTATAGAATACATAGATAGATATTTTTTACTATACATAGAAAACGACCAGAACACCCTGAACAAATGTCTGCAGATCGTACACACATTTGTCAGTTGTGCCGAGGCGGGAATCGAACCCGCAACCTCCTGCGTCGCAGGCAGACCTTCGCCCACCGCGCCTCATCGGTCGTCAAATATGAAATCTAGGATTCTTAAACTCCTATACCTAAAAATTATTCTAATGAATTTCATTCTGTACAAAAGCGCTAAAATAGTTTTTGGATTAGTTGCATACGTTTGATGAAAAACTATATCTAAAATATCTCAATTTAGATACATAATTTGCCTTCTCCGAATTAATATGACTTACTGACTTGATGATATTATTGAATAACCCTCCCCTGTCGGTAGTCGGGTAAAAATAAACAAAAGCAGGGTAACAGATCGCCAAAATAAATATTTGATTACTTAAACCCAAAGACATTTTCCTAAACCGTACTCTTGTATACCTAATTAAAAGAAATCATAATTTTTACCCACGCGTTGTGCTCTGTCCCGCTGCTATAAGGTCGAAATCCTATGCCTATTCTTTTCACGAAATGGCGTGGGACTGCCAAGCGTGGTGATTATGACCTAAAGGCCCTAGTACACAATGGCCTGTGATGGGCCTTGCTTTGAAACGCACAACTAAAGGCCACGATAACTTGGTGTCGATCGATTGACAACTGTCCGCCACTATACAGGGTGGAAAGAATCTATGGGCCCTGGAGGGGAACTACCTTAAATCCTTTAGCTAGCTCATTTAACTGAAAGGAAACATTCCTTTATTTTTAAAATGAAACATAATTGCATTCAAAGATTTTCTAAAAATTCCTTGTCTCACCTGGGAATCGAATCAACTAAAAATTAAAAAATAAACCCTCGCTATTTTATTATGCGAATCTGTAGGATTATTGTTCAGGATAAAAATTCTCCCTGTACACAATGGCGATGGCCTGAAGTGAGCCAGCATACGACATTGTGTACTGGGGCAGACATGCCGTAGTAAAAGTTTGGGAAAAACTTGTTTTGGGAAGGCTAGATAATGCTGTGTGAATTGTCGACCATTATTTATTCATTCGATCCCTAAATCCATCAAAATTCAACGGCAATCATAATATGTCAGTAAAGTCATAAAATAAACGACGCGCTCAAACAATTTAATGCACCACTTATTGTTTTTATGACACATCGTAAAAATAATTGTTTTTTTTGTGCTGTCAGGGGTCGCTATGTTAATTTTGATGTATTTAAAGTTGAGGGAATGTTAAGTGGCACTTGTGAATTATTTTGACAGGTTTAAGCATAGATTAGATTTCGTTTACCAGATATCAATCTGAGAAATCTGGTCGTTTTCTATGTATTAAAAAATCTATCTATTTATGTATAACAGTTATCTATAGTACCCATAACACAAGCTCTGCATAGCTTGGGACTAAATAATGCTGTGTGAATTGTCCAGCATTATTATTTTATTTTAAGTATTCAACTGGTATTGATGGATCAGTACAGCTACCTGTAGATTGTTTGCAACAGTCTGCATTTAGGTCAATTGTTTCAATTGTAAATACTAGTTTTAATTTAATTATATTATTTGATTGTAATTTTCTTTGTTAATAAAGTTTATACTTAATAAGTGGAATATTTTAAATGTACCAAATCCATAAACATGATAAAAACCAGTTATAAGAAAGTCAGCCGGTGATAAAAGTAAGTACTTGCCAATTTACCGAACAGCAATGATAAAATACTGGTTTTTCGTTCAATTGTTTTTTTATTATACAAACAGCTTGATATATATTCATTTAATTTGTATTTGGGGCGCTCTATTGAGGTTATTTTATCACTTAGGACTTGGAAAAACAAGTTAAGGTGGAAAGTGACATTATAATGACGACCTCTGTGGCACGGTGGGGAAGGTCCGCCTGCGACGCGGGTTCGATTTACACCTCGGAACAAATGTTCGTACGATCTGCAGATTTATGTTTAGGGTGTTCTGGTCGTTTTCTATGTATAATAAAATGTATCTGTCTATGTATTATATTATGTATATCAGTTACCTAGTACCCATAACACAAGTTCTGCTTAGCTTGGGGCTAGATAATGCTGTGTGAATTGTCCAGCATTATTATGTATATTGTGTATTAACACAGAAAATTACAGTAAATTAATTGAATTAAATTAAAACTAGTATTTACAATTGAAACGATTTAGCTAACTGCAGACTGTTGCAAACAATCTACGGGTAGCTCAACTGATCCATATCAATTACTTATTTATTTATTTAATAACATTTATATAACAGGGGGAAAACTCTGCTAACCGATTGGTTAGCATTGCGATTGCTTTACAATGACAGTAGTTTTTCGTCAATTTTGTTGACTAGGGGCCGACAAATATGAAATTTAGAATAGAATAGAATATTATTTATTTGTGACTCCATCAACATATAGGTACAGACATAATTTAGAGACCAGAGACAAAACTACAGTCGATAAGAGTCACAAAACGGTCCCTGTCTCAGCATGAGTTGGTTGTAAACACTTTACAACTGTCACAAGTAAAAACGATTTCGTGACGACAAATCCCATCTACCGGTGGGAAAAGGAATCAAATGTCTTACAAACAGAACCAAGGTTCTAACAATTCCATGTAATCGATAAGGCACAAAAAGCGCCATCTATCGACAAGAAGTGGAAGGTGGAAGGCGTGTCCCGGCGGGGAAATAGCGAATGCGCTGAAGAAAAATCATTGTCGTCGGTCTAAAAGGGTGAAGGCACGGAAATCCAGCATCCTCCGAGAAAACCAGAGGATGAGGCACTCAACTCATCAAGAAATCACAAGAAAGGCTTCCCCGCGAGGAGCGCCATCTAGTAGTACCTAAGAGTACTAGGAGAACGAACACAACACACGCGCATCGTTGTTATGGTAAGACAGTGGTCGGAAATCAAGGGGTTGTAGCGGTCAAATAAACAATAAAGGAATCGCGAGGTTTATCCACCTTAGAATTTACTTCTGGAACGGGAGGTTATCAGCAATAGAGGGCTCGGGTTGGAGTTACTCAAGAAATCGGGTTTTCGTGATTATGTGCGACATTTTTGAAGAGAAGAATATGCAAACATTTTGTGTCGAGGAAAATATGGTCTCTGGGTTCGGGACCATGAAAGGAACACGGGAAGCGATTTGACGAGATGCCAGGACCCAAAAAGAAAAACTCAAAAAAACAATAATAACAAAAGATTCAACAAATAAATAGGACCATAGTGCGTCCACCGTGGGATGCCCTGGCGGCGAGAAGCAAGCGGAAGTGAATTTGGGCTTCGAGAATGTTCCGTAGATCTAGTCATATAAAAACCCAAACCGGCGACGGTCAGCGACCATTCTGGAAAAAGTTTGAGAGGCGAAGCTTTGCTGGTGGCGAGCAGAAAGAAATTGTCGAGGTGGCTGCATATCCCGGGCGTCAATTCCGAAGCATCTCTGGAGCCGCTGGTTCCTGGAAGTCTTGCCGCAGACCGTGCCGCAAGACAACCATCATTGACGAGGAACGCTGAGGGAAGAGAATTGGCAAGGATTGGCGAACACCGGTGATCCAGGAGCGTTGGCAGCCAGCACGAGACCCCCAGTTGTGGAGGGAACAAAGAGAACTACAGATACAGGTACCGTGCGACAAAGTGGGGTTCATCAGTGGAAACGGGGGGAACTACGGGTGATTCCAAACAGGAACACCGAGAAGATATAGTAAGCTAATGGGAATCTTTTCGGGGAATTTCAGGAAGCGTACGGGATCGAAGATCCCGGGAGTACGAGCTTTGACTGTCGGCGAGGCCAGCTCTCTAGCGAGGGGAAGCAGCGTGTGAGGCGTTTTCCCGGTCGTCGGAGATAAAGCGCCGGGCACAGAGCACCGAGAGACAGGAGCGGACTCCGGGATTCGAGGTGCATACGTGTCGACGGCGGATGGGCGGCGTCACGTGCTTCTAGAGGTGTGTTCTTTCCAAACTATTTGGGGTCGGTTCCCCTTCGTCGATTTTTCCAGAATCCTAGGGCGTGTTTGTATTGGTTGTTTTTCTTTTGGTATAAGTTCACGTTTGTTGTCTCAGCTGGATTAAGTGTGTTAGGGTTTTCATAGTCTGTAGGTAGGGAGTGAATGAAGCCGCATCGGGAGATTTTGATATATAGTATTAGGTTAGGATTTGGCTTAGGGAAGCATAGGGTCAACGGGAGGCATTGGCAAGCGAGGTTACTATAAACTTAAATTCCACGGGTTCATTTTGTAAATAGGTCCGGTGAGAGTCGGCTGGCCTTTCACCCAGAATAAGCCTGCCCAACCTAGGCACACTATCTATAATAATTGTGGTCTCGCTAGCCTATCCTTTGCATAACTGGAGAGTTTATTTAATTTTTATTATTTATAAGATAGAAAACCTAGAATGTGGAAAGTTGAAATTTAGAGTGCGAGTTCATTTGCAAATCAGTTCACCCCAGTGCTCATCACCATTTGAGATCCAGAAACTAAGGGCCTAGCTCTGTTTTCATTTTTATCTTTGTGGAGAAAATCTCTTGAGCGCCCGGTCGGAAGTGGTGATCATCACTGAGCGGTCGATGCATTACCTAGTTGTATATTAACTTGTAAAATTTAGATACATTTTTTTAGCTTAACAATAGCCGGTGTGTAAACATAGTAATAAGGGTAGTCTTAAAGAGTATTATAGAACCATTGGTGTTTAAAGAGTGGAAATTATTGTAGAACTTGAATATAAGGTATCAAAGAGTTTATATTTTTTTATTTATAGTGATAGTTCCCTCAGAGGTAGGACAGGAAAACTTATCCCGGATTCCCGCTCAAATCTATGCTAGCCTGGCAGAGCAGGAACCCGTGACACAACCAACGCTGGTCTTCCGACAGAGCCGTTTGGTGAATTTCATTCAAAAAAATCTTCAAAATAGTCAGAGAAGTAATACAAACGCAAAATTTCTAAACTTCTGAACTTTCGTCTCGCTTAACGCATTCAGTTCTATTAAACGAATTCAAAATGTCGCATGTTGCAAAATGATGTCGTATTTACCCTAAATAATGTCGCATTTTCCCTAAATAATGTCGTATTTCGCCTAAATTTATTCAGTAGCTCTATTTACAGTGTCCCGCACTTAATCAAAATAGTAATTGCGAGTCAAAGCGCCATTTCCATATAGAATGAATGTAGATTGGACTACATCCTATGGAGTGTAGGTGTGTGCGACCAACCCTCATTAGGGAGTTACAAACATTGGAGGCAGTTGACGTGTTAAATAGATTTTTGGCGGTCTTGTCACGTTTTAAGCATTTGTAGGTTTTAACATAATAATGATAGAGGAAAAACTCGCTTTAAAAGGTGATTTTGTCTTCTTGTCTATTCGAAGGGTTATTCCAGTTTTCCCCTCCGAAGCCCTCAGGGGAAAAACTGAAGTAAAAAAAAAAAGGTTGCTTGGAAAAGATCGCTCTTAGCGATAAAGCCGAACGTTTGTACAACGTTAGCACTAGTTTTAAGTTTTGTGTTTTCTAGTTTGTTTTTTAAAGAAATAAATAAACGTTTTCTGTTGGTATTTTTCTTTTCATGACCTGTATTTTTTATGCAATAAAGAATCCCTTGTTTACTACAGAACCCCAAAAAATCGGAATCAAAACCAAAGAAAACCCAGATTTATAACATCTTTTTAGGGTTCCGTACCCAAAGGGTAAAACGGGACCCGATTACTAAGGCTCCGCTGCCGGTCGGTCCGTCTGTCACCAGGCTGTATCTCATGAACCGTGATAGACCGTTGAAATTTTCACAGATGATGTATTTCTGTTGCCGCTATAAATAACAACAAATACTAAAAAACAGAATGAAATAATATAAGGGGACTCCCATACAACAAACGTGATTTTTTTGCCGTTTTTTTAGACAATGTTACGGAGCCCTTCGTGCGCGACTCGCACTTGGCCGGTTTTATTTACTTGACTTGTCTAAGTGCTTTTTTGTAAGCTTAAAGAAATAAAGTTATTGACTTTTGACTTTTTTTATAAGAATTTTGTTCGTAACGGGCCAACCAACGCTTCGAAAACCAATGAAATATTATAGTTATCAAAGGAAATATCAAAAATTCGCTTCCGCTTCCTTTCCTCACCTTAATCACACCCTTACAAACTAGTTCTGTAAAGCTTAAAGCCAACAAGCCTAGCTAGCCGCCTAATCAAGCAGTAATGAACAAAGTTCCATCCCTCAGTGAAACTTTCATATTTTCATTATGTTTTATGGTATTTCCCTAGGCGTTCATATTAATCAACCTCTATGGGGGAACGAACGGACAAACCGAAGTAATGCTTAAGTTATCTTAAAGTAAAGTAAAGTAAAGTATAGTTTATTGCACGAAATACATGTAGGTACAGGTGTTGTTATATATAGTCAATGTATTCCTACCTTTACGGTGTGCAATGTCTGTGTACAGATAATAAAAACGAAATAAAATTATACAATGAAGAAAATAAAACTGAAATTGTGAGTAATGTTAGATAAAAGCAAATTAAACAAAACAAAAATAACGATGGTCATGAAGCAGAAAAATCTTTGTCAGTTAAAAATTCATTTATAGCTATTCATTTATGGCATAATAACATCCCATATAATCTCACATTTGATTTTGTATAAAAACCTATAAGTGGAAACTTGTAATTAGCCTTCAAGCAGCTGATCATGCATACCTCATGCATGTTAGCATACTTATACTAACACCATAATGTAAAAAGCCTAGCTGTAAGTTTTCTTAAAATTGTAAAATAAAATAAATAAATAAAATAATAAATAACATTTACTCAAAAGAATTATTTTTAACTTTCTCTGAAACTCCATATCTTTAAGATAAAATAAGTACTTAGGTACTGTGAAACATAAATAAATGAATAAAAAAGAAACTATTACGAGTATGCTACCAGCGAAGTTTGTTATTATACAAAAAGTGATAACAACAACAGAAAACAACAAGGTAACAGCAAAGTAATCACTAAAATCTAAAACAGCATCATCAACAATGCATAATCTCACACGTGGAGAGATAATGTTGAAATTTAAATATGAAAACGAATTAAATCAAATAAATTAAGAATGAAAGCGAGCTTTGTTTGCTTCGATGATACCAATGTCGTTAAATATTTTCTACCAAATTTTCTTGAGTTTTGTTACCACTTTGTCTATACTTATTATAAAGAGAAAATTGTTTTTTTATTTGAATTGAATAGGCTCCGAAACTACTGGACCGATTTCCAAAATTCTTTCACCATTAGAATCCTACATTATCCCTGATGAACATAGGCGATAGAATACATTCGTGCGAAGCCGGGGCGGACCGCTTGTGGTAAATAAAATGGTGTCTCTCGAAGACCCCATTTCTTTCCATCCATTTTGAATCAAACATCCTGTGTATAAATGAACACAACGCCACAGATTATGTAACGTTACTTCGCCAACGAATAAATAAATAAATAATGCTGGACAATTCACAAAGCATTATCTAGCTCCGAGTATATTATAGACTATACAAAAAATATCCAGGTCTTTGAATCGTAGTAGGTATCATCAACCTCTATTAGTCCACAGCTGAACAGAGGCCTCCCCTAATGAGCGCCATAGCGCCCTGTTTTCAGCTTGCCGCATACAGCATCTGCAAGCAGCCTTTCGCAAATCGTCATCCCACCTGGTCGGAGGGCGTCCTACACTACGTTTGCCGAGTCGCTGTCTCCACTCAATAACACGTTTACCCCAGCGGTTGTCGGTTCTTCTCGAGATATGGCCAGCCCACTGCCACTTCAGCTTGCTAATCCTCTGTCGTAGAAGGTATACCTACCTATATTGTCTCGTCTTCCTCTCCACTAAATTAAGGACAATGGTAATCAAGTTTAGCGGCTGTTTACTCCAGAATTCTGTTTGTCTGTTTGTTACCCTAATTACGGATGCGAGGCGCACACTGAACAACGTTGGTACAATACAGTCACCGCCAAAAAGAGCTACACAGATGACAGCTCTAAAACTCTCACCAAAACTTCACGCCAAAACTGCTAAACGGATTTGGCTGAAATTTTGCATTAGTACCTATACTTACAGGTAGTTCTTGACCTACTACTTCCCTTGATGTAATAAGAAAAACTAATTGTAAAAAAGAACACCTTATTTACGTAGTTATAGAAAATTACAATATACAATACAATAAAAAATACTAAATTTTAACCAAAAGCACTATGATGTAATAAAAAATATCTAATTGTAAAAAAGAACACTTTATTTACGTAGTTATAGAAAATTACAATATACAATACAATAAAAAATACTAAATTTTAACCAAAATCACTATGATGTAATAAAAAAAATCTGATTGTAAAAAAGAACACTTTATTTACGTAGTTATAGAAAATTACAATATACAATACAATAAAAAATACTAAATTTTAACCAAAATCACTATGATGTAATAAAAAAAATCTAATTGTAAAAAAGAACACTTTATTTACGTAGTTATAGAAAATTACAATATACAATACAATAAAAATTGTAATAAAAAAAACATCAATCTTATCTTATGTGATGTCTCTTTGTAATGTTATTTTATGGTGTACAATAAAGCATTTTTGTAATTTTTTTTTGTATTTTTGTATCAATGCCTCGTGTACGCAACTTCTCACACACCTACCTACCTACTGACCAAGGCGACCGTTAGACCATAGAAACCTACTTTCGCTAGTTCGCTACCATTGTACGCCAATTATAAATACAGCTAGCGATCGCACGCAACTTCGTTTGCATCTTGTCTGGGAAATACGGTGGGTTTTTTGAGGAAATCCTTTCATATTTAGATTCAGACCTCTGTGGTGCGGTGGGCGAAGGTCCACCTGCGACGCAGGAGGTTGCGGGTTCGATTCCCGCCTTGGGACAAATGTTTGTACGATCTGCAGACATTTGTTCCAGATGTTCTGGTCGTTTGCTATGCATAATAAAAAAATATATATCTATGTATTGTACTGTATTATGTATATCAGTTATCTAGTACCCATAACACAAGCTCTGCTTAGCTTGGGGCTAGATAATGCTGTGTGAATTGTCCAGCATTGTTTATTTTATTTATTTATTTATTATAATACGTGAATCGTTTATTTGAGAAACCCACATGTCACAGTTTTGACGAAATTTAGTTGGGTATTTAAGGATGAATACATTAAGTCACAATACCGCGCTAAGCCGAGCTAAGTTCGATAAGATCTAACAAAATGTAGTTCGCGTTGTAGAAGAAAAAACAAAACCGACTATAAATAAAAAAATCTATCAAAGCAAGTCTACAACTAGTTTTGTCTCTCCACGAGAAATCAATATTTATTTTAATGAAATTATTAATTCTTCCGACTGGTATTGATATGGATCAGTTGAGCTACCTGTAGATTGTTTGCAGCAGTCAGCAGTTAGCTCAATTGTTTCAATTGTAAATACTAGTTTTAATTTAATTCTATTATTTGATTGTAATTTGTTTGTTAGTAAAGTTATTAATTTTTTAAAGTGAATATTCCTATGACTAAATATTCTGAGAATATTTCAAGCGTCTACCTGTTGCCGTTATCAATATCGAGCAAAAACAAGCAAAAAAATCACGTTTGTTGTATAGGAGCCACATTACATGTTTATTTTATTCTGTTTTTTAGTATTTGTTGTTATAGCAGCGGTAACAAAAATACATCATCTGTGAAAATTTCAACCGTCTAACTATCACGGTTCATGAGGTACAGCCTGGTGACAGACGGACAGCGAAGTCTTAGTAATAGGGTCCCGTTTTTACCCTTTAGGTACGGAACCCAAAAAAATGGTGTGGTTTAATAATCCCAAAAACCCAAGACGGAAACAAAAATTACTATTCATAGGACAAATAAACAATACAGGGTTATTATAAATCCATTACAGATAATAGCGGAAGTGGCGATGGATAACGGGTGGGCTTCACGCAACGTTAGCCATCGCCATCGGTCAATGGGAACCGTGAACTGTCGTTTTGTACGTTTTACTGACCACAGGAATTGTATTTCTAACCGACTTCAAGAAAGGCAGACCGATTTTAATGATTCTTTTGTTATTGTGTAAGGAAATATCCAAAGATGGCCCCATATTTTTTTTATCCTCGGTTGATTCGTATTTGTCACGCAAAACTTAAAAAAAAAATCAAATTAAATATAAATTAATAATGCTGGACAATTCACACAGCATTATCTAGCCCCAAGCTAAGCAGAGCTTGTGTTATGGGTACTAGATAACTGATATACATAATACAATACATTACATATAAGGATAGATTTTTATTATACATAGAAAACGACCAGAACACCCGGAACCCATACCTGCAGATCGTTAAAATTTTTGTCCCAAGGCGGGAATCGAACCCGTAACCTCCTGCGTCGCAGGTGGACCTTCGCCCACCGCGCCACAGAGGTCATCAAGTTATTCACATATTTGTATGTTAGATTGTATAAATAATAATAAATAAATAATGCTGGACAATTCACACAGCATTATCTAGCCCCAAGCTAAGCAGAGCTTGTGTTATGTGTACTAGATGACATAAAATAGGTCATTCATTGAGTTTTATCTATGGGTGATGTTATCGCTAAGGGATAAAGCCCTTAAATAAATTAAAAAAAAAAAAAAAAAGGCTTTATAAACAAAGAAAATAACAATCAAAAATTTGAAACAAACAAATTACGTACTTCGATCTGTTTATTACTATAAAAAGAAAATACCCTCAACAAATATCTGCTGATCGTACGAAAACTTATTTCGAGGCGGGAACCGACCCCGCAACCTCCTGTGTCGCAGCGGACAATCATATCACTGGACTAAACTTAACCAAACTACAATTTATTCGACCACATAACTCGACTTGTTCACCGGCTGCGTCCAACGGCTGTGTCCAACTTGATAAAGTTTTGCTCAGCTAATTATACGGAACAAGCAAAAATATTCCAGAACATGCTTCATGCATATTCTAACTTCGTTATGAGCACAGTTGATAACCTAATATAAGTGGAATGGACTAGTTCAAACATACTTTTTCTTTTTTGTTTTTTTCTAATTTTAGGAAAACTTACAGCTAGAAAAATTACAAAACTAAGAAACATAAATCTAAGTACATGAGAATTACATGTACTTAAGCTGAAGGCAAATTATTATGAAAAAAAAAAAATTATGATGTTTCCACTACTAGCAAAATACGTTATAGTTATTTAAAATTCAGTGGTAATGGACGACTATAAAAAAAACCATAATATAACAAACTTAATATTTACACAAATATTTTTGTAACCAAAAATATGAAAACACTTCACAAAACTGAATAAAAGTAACAACGGGCCAAGTGCGAGTCGGACTCGCGCACGAAGGGTGCCGTTTTTATAGATAATGGTACGGACCATTATCTATAAAAACGGCAAAGAAATCACGTTTGTTGTATGGGGGCCCCCTTAAGGCGGTTGTATGGGTCAAACTAGCGCCACCACCTATTTTATCTTATTACTAGCAGCGCCTCGCGGTTTCACCCGCGTAGTTCCCGTTCCCGTAGGAATTTCGGGATAAAAAGTAGCCTATGTCCTATTCCAGACTATAATCTATCTCTGTGCCAAATTTCATCCAGATCCGTTTTGCCGTTCTGGCGTGATAAAGGAACAAACATCCATCCATCTATCCATCCATCTAAACTTTCACGTTTATAATATTAGTGAGATTACGTTGAACAAAGGAAATTTCCAAAATCCATCGTACAGTTTGTGATATCTATTATAAGCTTTTTTTTAAAGCCTCTGTAATAGTTTTACTCTATTTAGTTTAACCAGAAAATCGAAAATAGATATTGGTGGCCACCAAGGGAAACTTCGATATTCTGCCTAAACCTTATAGAATAAAACTATTACACAGGCATTAAAAAAAGCTTATTAATAGATATAGATATTTATTTTATTCTGTTTTTTAGGTACCTACCTGTATCTACCCGTGCGAAGCCGCGGCGGGCCGCTAGCTGGTATATATTTTGAGATATTCCGTCATTTGTGTACGGGCTGAGATAGCAAGGAGGCTATTCTCATGCAAATGCAAAACGAATTGTGTGCTGCTGACAAAATGTGGGGCTATGAAAATACAGTTCGTTTTGAATATTACCTTTATAATCAAACTAGCAGCGCCTCGCGGTTTCACCCGCGTAGTTCCCGTTCCCGTAGGAATTGCGGGATAAAAAGTAGCCTATGTCCTATTCCAGACTATAATCTATCTCTGTGCCAAATTTCATCCAGATCCGTTTTGCCGTTCTGGCGTGATAAAGGAACAAACATCCATCTATCTATCTATCCATCCATCTAAACTTTCACGTTTATAATATTAGTGAGATGAGATGAGATAATAGAATTAAATTAAAACTAGTATTTACAATTGAAACAATTGAGATTGAGAGGACTGATCCATATCAATACCAGTCGCACGCGTGCCCAAGACGCTAGCTGCATTGCCCCGCTGTGTAGCAATGCTGATGCGCTGTGCCAGATACGCACCAGCTCTCGGGTCACGCGTCGCTTCGACCAGACGCTCAGATAATTTTTTGAAAACCCGGAGAGCCTCGGCACCCCACGGACCTAGGGTCTCGAAACAACTAACTGTTTTTCACAGTACCGGGTTATATAATTATTACCTTTATTGAAAACAATTTATATTTGACGACCTCTGTGGCGCGGTGGGCGAATGTTCGCCTGCGACGCCAGTGGTTGCGGGTTCGATTCCCGCCTTGGGACTAATAATTGTAAGATCTGCAGATATTGGTTCGGGGTGATCTGGTCGTTTTATATGTACAGTAAAAAATATCTGTGTAGATATGTATTGTATTGTGTATTATGTATATCAGTTATCTATGAAGTACCCATAACACAATTTCTGCTTACTTTGGGGCTAGATAATGCTGTGTGAATTGTCCATTATTGATTTATTTATATAATATCGTAAATGCGAAAGTGTGTTTGATTGTTTATTTGTTTGTCCTTACTTCACGCCCTAACTAAGCAACCAATCGGCTTGATTTTTGGCATAGAGTTAGTTGAAAGGATGGAGAGTAACTTAGGCTACTTTTTATCCCATAAATCAGTTCCCATGGGATGTAAATAACCTTAAACAACGCATGCAAAGCCGCGAGCAGCAGTAAGTATTTACTAAATAAAATAATACGTTTTCATTTATGCAATACAAACTGTTTTTCACAGTCCCCTTTTTTTTGTAGAATTTAGACTTGGCGCCTTCACGAACGTGTTTGTGATGATGGGCAGGACCTGTAGTTCACGTATTGTCACTAATTTACCAATAACCCTGTATAATTATTACCACCACCACAGCTTCAGATCCCGCTATTTTCATGGCCTCGATACAAAAACAATAGCTACCGCGCGTTGAATACCAAACAGCGATGTTGCCAAAACGCTGTGTACAAATAACGGACATATTTAAACAATATTCCTTTTGAAATTTAATGTAATACATAATAAATAAATAATAAATAATGCTGGACAATTCACACAGCATTATCTAGCCCCAAGCTAAGCAGAGCTTGTGTTAAGGGTACTAGATAACTGATATACATAATACAATACATTACATAGATAGATATTTTTTATTATACATAGAAACGACCAGAACACCCTGAACAAATGTCTGCAGATTGTACACACATTTCTCGAGTCGTCTCGAGTCTCGAGGCGGGAATCGAACCCGCAACCTCCTGCGTCGCAGGCAGACCTTCGCCCACCGCGCCAAATCGGTCGTCACACATACCTGAGGCTAGATTTTTAGATTTTTCCGTACCCAAAGGGTAAAACGCGACCCTATTACTAAGACTTCGCTGTCCGTCTGTCCGTCTGTCACCAGGTCGTATCTCATGAACCGTGATAGTTAGACAGTTGAAATTTTCACAGATTATGTATTTCGGCAACAACAAATACTAAAATACAGAATAAAAAAAATATTTATGGGGGCCCCCATACAACAAACGTGATTTCTTTGCCGTTTTTATAGATAATGGTACGGAAGCCTTTGTGCGCGAATCCGACTCGCACTTGGCCACTTGTAGATTGTTTGCAACAGTCTGCAGTTAGCTCAACTGTTTCAATTGTAAATACTAGTTTTAATTTAATTCTATTATTTGATTATCTTGTACTCAATCCTCATCCAAAAATAAGGATTCCAATATGACCATATTAAAGAATTCGTTTAGACTGTAAAATGTAAGATTGGTACGCATTATCTCTCGAATACTTCCATCTAATTCGAGTCCTTCCTATACATTTAGCGCCTTGTAGCGCCCCTACCGGATCGAGAGGAACTATTTATCGTAGTTTGACAACGATCCAATCGTTTTCTGAGCGTTTTCTACAACTTCAACTTCTTTTATTAATGGCGCCGCTTGCTTTTCGCTACGACTCTGCCAGTGTCAGTAAGGAGTGTCATAAACTTCAAAGCTCGATGACAGTTTTCGAGTGATTTTGAGTGATTTGTTACACTTTGACTTGACAGCGGCAGTCGCGTTTGCGGCATTGATGTTATAAAAGTAAGTAGATAGAGCACCTCCAACATAGCTTGGTCACAGAAATGCCTTCAATTGGTGTTTCAAGAAAAATAAGAACGAACGGGAAAACATTTCACTGGGTACTTGCACCGAATCTAAGTATTTCCTTTGCGTCCTATGAGCTTACCAAGTCAAAACATGAGAAGGCATTTGACTTGACTAAGTGCTCCTCGTGAGCCAATGGTATTAATAAATAAATTGAAATTGAAAAACCAAACACGTCAATCATAGAGGTAAAACACGCTCACTCAACAATTCTCTTGATTTCGAAGATAAAACGAATCTATGTATGTGTCAGTTGACAAACATAATTACAACTTCAGTGATTTCACGCATAGCACTAATACGAATAGGAAAATGAGACTCATTTATCGCATTTTTTTGGCTACACTTCGTTTATGTCTACTACCATTCTAAGTTATTTTCGTGGAAGACATCAATAGTTTTCGATTACGTTTATCGAATGTTGTATAAATTCGGACTAAGGCCTCAGAATACCCTATTATTGTGGTCGTTTATATGTTGCCATTGAAAGTTTGCAAAAATTCCCAGTGTCAATATTCGATAGAAAGACATTACAATAATGGTTTGTTTGCGCCATATTCACAAGGTACATTATCTTCAGAGCAGACAGAGCGAGGACCTGAGTACTCTGAAGTGTTTAAGTGCTTTTAGACATTACTTTTTAGTGCACCCTGTATTGCTTTTTAGTGCAGTCAGCAGTGTACCTAGTTTCAGAAGGGGGTTAATGTAAAATGTGACAAATATTTTTAAAATACTTCAGCCTCGGTTTCGCATATAAAACAAAAGTAACCTAATTGGTTTTAAGTATTATACAATAATTTTGTATAATACTTAAAAGACATAAAGTTTGTACTAAATTTGTGTATCCCATTATATTATTGAATACTGTGAAGTGTTTAAGTGCTTTTAGACACTGCTTTTTAGTGCAGTATGCCTACTTTCAGAAGGGGTTAATGTAAAGTGTCATTTTTTTTCTCGCTTTAGCCCTCGGCTTCGCACGCGTATTTAGTGAGTAAAAGAAGCCTATTATTAATTTGTATCATACATAAAAAACATAAATTTTGAACTGAAATTAATTTGTGAACTCAGTAAAATAAATAAGAAAAATAATGTTCGACCAGGTATAACAGGTTTAAAACGTTCAAATAGAAGAAATAAATTAAAATAAAATCGTATCCCAGATCAAGAACTACATCTGTGCAAAATTTGAGCTCTATCCGTTCCGTCGTTTTGAGCGTAAAGAGGTAGCAAACATCCACACACACATCCAAATTATAGAGCCTCCTCCATGTTTCGAAGTTGAATAAATAGGACTCAATTGAGAGGTTCCATAAAACTCTTTTACAACTTTGTTTTAAATGTTACGAGAACCAATAGCACTATGTTACGCAACGTATCACCTGTTTGGGTGATGTTCTTCCATACAAACAGTTGCCAGCAAACACTAAAATAACTATATACAAATGTCTCATTTTTTTTTAAATTTATTTAAGCGCTTTATCGCTTAGCGATAACATCACCCATAGGTACATAGGATAAAAATACAGACACACAAACAAATCAACAGAAACAAACTTATTGCTTAACTAAACCTAACTCTAATAAACTAATCAAAAGCACGATATCTGCACTACAAGGGTCGGATAACAAACTATTTACATATCCTACATCCATCACGTGGTTTTTATTTTTATAAGTGGATCTGAATGTTGCATTCCGGACACATTCTACTAAGATATGATGAATGTCCTCGATAACACCGCACTCATCACAATTTGGCGAGGTGGGTGACTTTTTTCATCAGAAATGCAAATTTGTTCGAAGGGTCCGGAGCGCAATGTAAAATGTCTCAATATAGAACAGTGTACGGTAATTGTGCGAATTGTACTAATACGGTATATTATAAAATCATCATGAAACATTTTTATTTTTTAGTCTATACTTACTGAAATCATGATCATCATCTACTAGCCTTTAGTCCACTAATGGACATATAGGCCTCCTCTAATGAGCGCCATAGCGCCCTGTATTCAGCTTGCGGGAGGGCGTCCTACACGTTTGCGAGTCGGCAATTTTATCGAATGTTGCACCACATTAACACGTTAGGAATTCAATAGGTATACTCAGATACGGTGACCAGGTGGGATGACGGATGACCTTCGAAAGACTGCAGGCAGATGCTGGATGCGGCAATTAGGGGAGGCCTGTGTCCAGCAGTGGACAAATATAGTCTGATGATGATGATGATGACTTAGCTACTGCCTATATATTTAGAAGCGTCATTTGTTTGTCTAGCCTGTGATAGCTTGTATTATGTTTTTGTTTGTATCGGAAAAATGCACCTAAATTGAAATCCGAACGTTCGTTCTGCATTTAAAATTGAAAATGGAACGCATCGATATTGCTTGGACGCCGGCCAGCGCGCGTGTAAACATGGAATCGACACTTAGTTCCAAATTCAAACAATAGATTCGAATGTTTGAATTAAAACATTTTGGAGTTACCTACCTCCACAACGGTCGGTCGGAACCCTAAAAACGGACTAAAGATAATATGGAATGGTATTCTAGGAATGGAAAAAGAAGACAGGGACGTCAAATCAAAAGATGGGAAGACGACCTAGGATGGAGAGGACTAGCTTGTGACATCGTGACAGATGTGTGGAAGACACAAAGGGAGGCCTATGTCGAAGGACAACCGACAACCTGACCATTAAGTCAAGTTCCATCAGTAGGA
Source organism: Eupithecia exiguata (assembly GCA_947086465.1). Classification (NCBI taxonomy): domain Eukaryota; kingdom Metazoa; phylum Arthropoda; class Insecta; order Lepidoptera; family Geometridae; genus Eupithecia; species Eupithecia exiguata. The sequence continues at coordinate 1,994,612 of OX352254.1, forward strand.
AATCAACATTATTGAAATATATTTTTGTTTAATTATGTTTTATTATATTCAATTAAAATGATTTAAATGTTATTTATATAGGAACCTACTTTTAAGAAATTTTGCATGCCAATGTGTTTTGGTGAATTAAGTGACACTATTCTAATATTTAAGACCTTGTATTTAAACCATATTTCTTGTAATAAATGAAATTAAATGAAATGAAATTAAGCTGGTTGCTGAGGAATTTCAGTTATTATTTGTAATACATTTAAAAACTACTTTATATGCTGTATTATACATATAATGTACTTTGGTCAGCGAATAAAGCATTGATGATGATTATTTTATAAGCATTGATCTATGATTGAACAATTTTTCTTATTACGGGCCTTAGTGTGATTACTATCATAAATAATAATAATGGTGGACAATTCACACAGCATTATCTAGCCCCAAGCTAAGCAGAGCTTGTGTTATGGGTACTAGATAACTGTATACATAATAAAATACATAACATAAATAGATATAAGAAATTAATAAATCCCAAAAATTTACGATCTCGACGGTACCCAGAGTACTATAATAAATAAAAACCTTAGAATAAATAGATATTTTTTATTATACATAGAAAACGACCAGAGCACCCGGAACAAATACCTGCAGATCGTACAAATATTTGTTCCAAGGCGGGAATCGAACCCGCAACCTCTTGCGTCGCAGACGGACTTTCGCCCACCACACCACAGAGGTCGTCAAAATAAATGAGTTGCTCATGTGCACCCGCCCTTATAAGTGACATGTTAACTTAAAGATGCAATGACCTTGCCCAGACGACCTTGAGAGAGCGATGAACCGCAGATCATTCACCCCGCCAGACGTTTTCTAATCTAATACCTATGCACATACAGACAGACAGTAAAGTGAGTTTTATTAATAAAGCTGTAGAATTCATTTTAATTTTAATCAAGAGCAGTTAAGGTGGGGGTGAACCTCTAAGCTCGCTCAAACGTACTTTCCAATTCATTTCGAAACGATACCGATTATTGAAATAAAATTATGCACTCACTAGCAGCGCCTTGCGGTTTCACCCGCGTAGTTCCCGTTCCCGTGGGAATTCCGGGATAAAAAGTAGCCTATGTTCTATTCCAGACTATAATCTATCTCTGTGCCAAATTTCATCCAGATCCGTTTTGCCGTTCTGGCGTGATAAAGGAACAAACATCCATCCATCTATCTATCCATTCATCCATCTAAACTTTGACGTTTATAATATTAGTGAGATGAGATAATCGGATAAGAAATACCTGTTTGTATCGTTTTTTAAAATACAAATAAAATTACAATCAAATAATCAAATAAAATTAAAACTAGTATTTACAATTGAAACAACTGAGCTAACTGCAGACTGTTGCAAACAATCTACAGGTAGCTCAACTGATCCATATCAATACCAGTCGGAAGTGTGCCCAACACGCTGGCTGCATTGCCCCGCTGTATAGCAATGTCTAAAATTGATTCTAAGAATAAATCTTTCGCTTGCTCGGTCATCAAAATTGAGCACGCGGTTAAAAAGCAACTTTGCACTCTTGTCTAACAAATAACTATTTTGTGATTAGACTACAAATTTACGGTTTTCTGATTTTTCATTTAACTTATGCTATAAGAACATGCTTCTTGCCATATTGTATGATTCTAGACCAACGGGAAGAACCCTATAGGTTTAGAAAGGTATCCGTACGCTAGTCACACACGTGGTAAAGCAAAGACACGACCGCTATGTACATTATTTCGGACAGATACATAGAAAATGCACTGCATGTCTGTTTGATTCGCGCGGGAATTCACTAGTTCCTGTGGCTGAACTATTCTCGTAGGGTTGTCACTTTAGGTTGTCAAATATGATAGGGATGATATGGTTCTAACCAGTGCTGGTGCAGTGCTGCCATGGTTTGGAGCTGGTTTTAAATACCATCAAAAATATTGACTATTGTTAAGTTCGATTCGACTCTCAAGGAATTTTTATAAATACTATTTAACGGGTATTTATCGCGTTTAATTACCTTATTTTCCCGACGTTTCGACAGGTTTACACACTGCCGTGGTCACGGGATGACTGGCGTACTCGAGGAATTCTCAAGGAATTTATATTGCGACGTAAAACATATCTTAAACATCATTATATGTCTTGATAATTTTATCAATCACCATTTTAACAAATTGTTTCCATAGCAACGGATGTAAACAAACTAAATTAGTTTCGAATGTTGACTAGGTAGCGCCTCTTGAAAAATTAGATCGTGCTTAAGAAGTGTTCTGGGTTTAATTTTAACTACTTCCAACCCCATTTTCATCATTCAAGAAGTCTATTTATAGTATTTTTTCATCCAAATTATTTGATTTCAACGCTAATAAAATTATTCGTTATTAAGGTTACCAGAGAGATGAAAAAGATTTCATAAAACCAAAAGTAAAAGGAACAAGATAAAGTTAAAAACTACAACCCGACTACGTGAAAGTTATAACAGTTTGAAACATTTACATTGACAAAATAGAATGACGTATCGATCATATTTGATAGGCATAGAGTTGAAAATGAAAATAGGTCGTAGGTATTGTAATTTTTCTCTATGGGGCCTGCAGCCTGCGGCTACCTAAACTTTAATACGCGTTTTGAAGGCTTATTCGGGGTCGGAGCCCTAAATCCTATAGCCTATAACCATCGGGGTATTGAGACGAATCAATCGATACATAATTTGTTGAAATCGAACCAGTAGTTTCAGCGCTACGTGGGAACAAAGAAATCGGCCACATACATACAAACATAGGGTGCTAACCTCATAACCCTCCCCTGTTGGTAGTCGGGTAAAAATAACAAAATCTTTTGATTTTTGTCAGTTTTCCCTCATACGTCTGTCAAAAAACTGACAGGCAGCCCTAGCTGTCTGATACTTCACTCTACGAATTATTATAAAGCTAGTTTCAGCTCGCGGTTTCGCACGCGTGTTTCTAAGGTTATTTCTTTACCATGAGAACTGATTTAGGGGATAAAAAGTAGCCTATGTTTTATTCCACGCCGAGACCTATCTTTATGCATACATTTCAACTCGATCTGTTCAGTAGTTTTGGCTTGAAGAAGCAAACATCCATCCATCCAAACTTCCGCATTTATAATACTAGCTCCTGCTCTTTCGCACGCGTTGCTTAAAGTTATTTCTGTCTCATGAGAAGTGAATTATAGGATAAAAAGTAGCCTATGATTGATTTCAGTCTTAGAGTTTAGAACTACATCTATGCAAAATTTCATCCTTATCCGTTCAGTAGTTCTACAGACATACATATCCATCCATCTAAACTTTGGAATCCCACTATTATTATAAATGTGAAAGTTTGGATAGATGGATGTTTGTAACACAATCACGCCAGAATGACTGAACGGATCTGGATGAAATTTGGCACAGAGATAGATTATAGTCTGGAATAGCACATTGGCTTTTTTTTATACGAACAAACAGACAAAATTACTTTCGAATTTATAATATTACTATCATATAGATGTATGTCAAAGTTATATAACAGATGGAGCACCCCTGCCTTTCTTAAATTTTCAAATTTCTGTCCATCCAAAGGTTGCCTGGAAGAAATCGCTCCTAAGCGACAAGGCCGCCCATTGTACTTTTACGTTTTTATGTCCATGTTTCTTTTAATCTATTTTGTGGTGTACAATAAATAATTTTGTATTGTATTGAATAGATGGAGCTTAAATTTTACAAGCCTGAATTTCTGGATGGGGAATAAATTATAGACTAGGTACTTTTAATCCCGAAAAACCCTTACAAAGCCACTGGCATACGCTACTTAGTTATGTATGAAATAATGTCAGTAATAAAAAGTGACGGACAGCCCTAGCTGTCGCATACATCACTCTACTGTCTGTCAGTGACGTCACGTAACGAACGTACATCTGTGTTGCGTGCCGCCGTAGCGGCGTAGTTCGTTCCAATAATATAAGGTGCAAAGATTTTTTTTTATTGATTTTGTTCATGAACCATGTTTACAATTGTATTTGAATATTAAGAGTAGAGGAGACCGCGACTCGGCAAACGTAGTGTAGGACACCCTCCGACCAGGTGGGATGACGATTTGCGAAAGACTGCTGGCAGATGCTGGATGCGGCAAGCTGAAGACAGGGCGCGATGGCGCTCATTAGGGGAGGCCTATGTCCAGCTGTGGACTGATATAGGCTGATGATGATGATGATGATTAAGAGTAGGTATTGTTCGATACATCGATCACGTAGGTATATTAGCATCATCAGCAGTTTGACCTAAGTAGGTTACTCGTGCCGCGAGCGCGGACCGAGCGCCTATACGGAGGTCAGTGCATCAGCAGCAACCATTCAAACCGCACTCATTAACATCATTATTAGTCGTAGTTTTATACAATATAGCTATTGTTTCCATACGCGACTTTTATATCAGCATCCCGGGAAGAGCTAGCCGCGATTCCTACAGGTAGTATCTTAAAATAGACTTACGACTTTAACATTTATGTGAATATAAAGAAAATTAAATACATACTCTCATAAAATCTAAAGAATACTATCAAAATTAGAGGTTGATTAAATAGTTTTGTTGAGTGGAGACCGCGACTCGGCAAACGTAGTTATGTCAATGTTTGCGAAGATATGAGGACGAGGTAGGTGTTTGTCACAACTTCACAAAACAACGTTGAATACATATAGACGGACGGAGCTGAAATTTATCAAGCAATAAGTAATTGCTTGTTAATAAAATGCATATAAATGTTAATATTTTTGACGTGCAATAACGTAGGGACTTTTTTATCCCAAAACAACGCGTGTAAAGTCGAGGTCCGAAGGAAATCTTATGATGAAATAACGTCAGTAATAAAAAGTAACGGACAGCCCTAGCTGTCACATGCTTCAATCTACACGCATCACATACCACGTCAGTGACGTAACGTACATCTGTGTTGCGTGCCGCCGTAGTGGCGTAGTCTGTTCAAATTGGTGGCGCAATTCAGGAATTACTGATTTTGGTACGTAGCTTTGTGCTGAAAGTATAAACCTGCGCTGGATGGACAATGGTAGTGATTCAGTTGTCACAAAACTCAAACTTCTGTCAGAGGCCTCACTCTGAGTTTATACAAAAAACATTCGATAAACGAAGTCGAGAACCATTGATGTCTTCCACGAAAAAGGCTTAGATTGGTAGTAGACACAAACGAAGTGTTGCCAAAAAAATACGATAAATGAGTCTTATTTTCCTATTCGTATTAGTGCTATGCGTGAAAGCACTGAAGTTGTAATTATGTTTGTCAACTCACATATACCTACATAGATTCGTTTATCTTCGAAATCAAGAGAATTGTTGAGTGAGCGTGTTTTACCTCTATGATTGACGTGTTTGGGTTAGACTTGGTACGCTCATAGGACGCAAAGGAAATACTTAGAAAATAAAAATAAAAAAAAATAAGTGCACATTTTCGTATTTATGGAAATAAAGAATTTTTGATTTTGTTTTTTGCGACTGTGTCCGATTACCGCTACAGGACACAGCAACTACGGTTCCCTGTGATGGTGAGCCGTGTCGGCAACAAACAGTGTCTACGTTTGTGCAGCGCCTAAAATCTTGCCGTTCCATTTTTTAGGATCAAAAGAAAAGAGACGACAACATTTTTAGGTTTCTTTGCTTTTTGCCTACAGAATCGACGGAAATATCTATTCAAACGCCTAGTGTAGGCTACGTCTAGACATTTTTTTAAATCACGATCTCTCTGTATCAAACGCGATCAGAAAGGGTCAGAAGTCGGAACCTTTTTAAAGTACCGTTAAATGTCTCATATCGTCGCGTCGCGAGATAGTGATTCAAATTATAACTATACTAGCAGCGCCTCGCGGTTTCACCCGCGTAGTTCCCGTTCCCGTGGGAATTCCGGGATAAAAAGTAGCCAATGTTCTATTCCAGACTATAATCTATCTCTGTGCCAAATTTCATCCAGATCCGTTCAGCCGTTCTGGCGTGATAAAGGAACAAACATCCATCCATCTATCCATCCATCTAAACTTTCACGTTTATAATATTAGTGAGATTAACTTACTACGCAACATTCTACATCGCGTTTGGCTAGTGTATAGTATGTTTGTGTTATCTAGGAAGGTTACCTACGCGTTTACCGCCCACATGCCGGTAACGGCCTACCTCAATGCCACGGTCAAAACATCTAGTTAACCGTGATAATGTTTGTGTTACCCGAAATAGTGAACTTGGTTTATTTAAACTATTTTTAACCATCTTGCATCCGTTGCATCAGTTTACAAATCTCTATTTCGAAAAAATTACTACTATCATTTTAAGCCTTTTTCGTGGAAGACATTAATGGTTCTCAACTTTTAATTACAATCCATTGATAAAGAAAATACAATAATAATTACAACTAATATTTACACTTAAATCTATTTTCTAAAAATCTAAGCCGTCACCAGAAGGCAAAGTGCCCAGAATGCTGGCAGCATTGCTACGTTGAATGGCAATGCTAATTCGTTGACCGAAATAAAAGCCAGCAACAGTTCTCAACTATGTTTATCCAATGTTTTTTGATAAAACACTGTTTTAACCGGATTGATCGCGTATATTTTGTTTATAACCTGACGTTTCGGAGGCTTTTCAGCTTCCATGGTCACAGGCAGATTGTATAATTGACGGTAGATATGCAAAATTCAAATTACTTGTAGAGACAAATGTCACCTCAGTCTGCCTGTGACCATGGAAGCTGAAAAGCCTCGTGTTTTATTACGAGTTCTCGCGAAAATAACCTTAGAATATACAATGTTTTTTGTATAAATTCAGACTTAGACCTCTGTACCAACAAACGAAACTATTATACCTGGGTACCAAGACTCTGCAGGGTTTAAATTTTTTATCGTCTGTGCGTCTGGTCGAAGCGACGCGACGCGTGACCCGAGAGCTGGTGAGTATCTGGCGCAGCGCATCAGCATTGCTATACAGCGGGGCAATGCAGCTAGCGTCTTGGGCACGCGCGCGGCTGGTATTGATATGGATCAGTTAAGCTACCTATAGATTGTTTGAAACAGTCTGCAGTAAGCTCAATTGTTTCATTTGAAAATACTAGTTTTAATTTAGTTCTATTATTTGATTGTAATTTTCTTTGCTAGTAAAGTGGACGAAGTTATCCAATTTCTTTGATCAAATGTAGACTAGACAATGATAATAGGATGAGTGGAATGCGACCCTAAGGCCTATGTCCAGCTGTGGACGTGTGAGGGCTGATATGATTATGAAGATATTTACAACAGCGAATCACATATTACAAAAAAAATACATATACAGAGTTATTGGTAAATTAGTGACAATAGGTGAACTGCAGGTTCAGCCCATCATCACAAACACGTTCGTGAAGACGCCAGGTCGTAATTCTTAATTTTGGTATTGGTAATAGGTACCCCCCGCAATTCAATAATCGTTCGTTAGAGAGGTTTTATTTGAAACTCAACTTAAAAACAGCTCTGCCCTGAATTAACAGAAGATATGAGAGTGAAAGATCGGTCTTAAGTAACTCGTTGGGTTCCAGACAAAGATGTTTTTTCATTTAGTATCAGAGGTGACTTATTTTTTTTTTTAATTTAGACTTCACGAACGTGTTTGTGATGATGGGCAGGACCTGCAGTTCACTTATTGTCACTAATTTTAATTTACCAATAACCCTGTATATAAATCTCACTAATCTCACTAATATTATAAACGTGAAAGTTTAGATGGATGGATGGATAGATAGATGGATGGATGTTTGTTCCTTTATCACGCCAGAACAGCAACACGGATCTGGATGAAATTTGGCACAGAGATAGATGATAGTCCGGAATAGTACATAGGCTACTTTTTATCCCGGAATTCCCACGGGAACGGGAACTACGCGGGTGAAACCGCGAGGCGCTGCTAGTATATTATAAAAATTAGATTTATTACAATGCAGTAGCAAATTGCATTGACTCATTCACTCAGGCTAGTTGATGTCCTAGAGCAAAATGCAATTTGCTCTAGTACATTATCACTACGTGAGTCAGAGTGACTCATGAAATGACCAACAGAACTGACTCATTGCTGTATCATTAAACTTATCAAGTGATTCAGCATCCCTTTGGTCAAGCGGTGATAAACCTTCGGTAGGATTATAATTTTAAGTGTTTTAAAGCGTCGTTCTTCGCTTTCTTCTTTAGCCTCTCGGCGTAGGCGTAAAAATAGTTTTAGGTTATTATTTATTTTGTTTTTTTGTCGGTGTTTTTTGACTCGGCAAACGTAGTGTAGGACGCCCTCCGACCAGGTGGGATGACGATTTGCGAAAGACTGCTGGCAGATGCTGGATGCGGCACGCTGAAGACAGGGCGCGATGGCGCTTATTAGGGGAGGCCTATGTCCAGCAGTGGACTGATATAGGCTGATGATGATGATTATTTATTCATTCGGACACTTATTTGCAATAATTAGCCGGAGGTTCTCTTGGTTTTTTATTATTTAATACGGTAATGACAGTAAAATAATCTTGTGATTGATAGTTTAGGAAAAAAACGGTAACATCTAAGAAAAAATTAAACGTGGGTTCCGTAACTAAACAATTAGGTACTTAATAGCAGCGCCTCGTGGTTTCACCCGCGTAGTTCCCGTTCCCGTAGGAATTTCGGGATAAAAAGTAGCCTATGTCCTATTCCTGACTATAATCTATCTCTGTGCCAAATTTCATCCAGATCCGTTTTGCCGTTCTGGCGTGATAAAGGAACAAACATCCATCCATCTATCTATCTATCCATCCATCCATCTAAACTTTCACGTTTATAATATTAGTGAGATAGTGAGATTATATTATATAATAATGAGATTATATAAATATATGACCTTATTTCTTGCCAAATATCATGATTCTAGCTCAACGGCCATGTTTCTTCCCGATCACAATCACCCTATTAAATGCGAAACTTTGGATGTTTGTTACCTCTTCACGCCAAATCAACTGAACGGATCGGGCTGAAATTTTGCATACAGGTAGGTCTAGGTTCGGAATAAAACATAGGTTACTTTTTATCCCTAAAATAAGTTCCCATGGGACAAAAATAACCTTTAACAGTTCCATATAAACAACGCGTGCGAAGCCGCGTGGCAGTAACTAGTCAATCATAAATATAGGCAAAGTGGTGCACGGTCGGGATTGGAACCTGCAACCTTCGGTTATAATGCAGATAGTACTTACTGGTGCAGATAACTGCGGCCTTGTCCTTGAGAATTTGCATGGATAATGTTTATTGCATTCTATCAATAGTGTTTTGTGTTAGTACAGTCAGCTTCAGCTGCATGGGTTAAAAATAAATAAAATAATTAAATAATGCTGGACGACTCACACAGCATTATCTAGCCCCAAGCTAAGCAGAGCTTGTGTTATGGGTACTAGATAACTGATATATGTACATAATAAAATACAATATATAGATATGAAATAAGTTCCCAAAAATTTCCGGCTTCGGCGGGACTCGAATCCGCGCCCCACCCTCAGTGCTCTAACCAACTAAGCCACGAAACCCTTAGTCGGTTCAACCGAAAATCTTTGGAACCTCTTACGGACTATAGCGCCGGTGGCTCCAATACCAATACATGGATAGATATTTTTTATTATACATAGAAAACGACTAGAACACCCTGAACAAAATGTCTGCAGATCGTACAAACATTTGTCCTGAGGCGGGAATCGAACCCGCAACCTCCTGCGTCGCAGGCAGACCTTCGCCCGCCGCGCCACAGAGGTCGTCGGTTGTGTGCTTTTATTTAATTCTCTGAAATAAATAATCCTGAATCTCTTTAAGCTATCATGGTTACATCAGTCATTTTTAACGGGATATTTATTTACCATTATTATATTTTTGATTTTTCCAATATTTCGGCACAACATAATATTTTTTTTAAGTTATCTTTAAGATAAAATAAGTACTTAACGTGAAACATAAATAAATGAAAAAAAAAAAAGGTAAATAGTATCCTGGGTACGGACATAAGCATAATAGAATAAGACAAATACTAACATAACTATGCACCTAAATACAATTTTTATGTTTTCTGAAATAAATTCATTTTATTTTATTTTATAAGGTACTTGAAAAGCGCGTGCGAAGACGTGAGCAGCAAGTATAATAAGTTTGATGTGATGACTGTACGTTAACACAAAGCACAACAAGGACTGTATGACTGTTTGTATATAGTGTATATTTATATATAGGTATGATTCAAGCTGCATTGCGGATTAAAGTGGATTTGACTCATCGATGGTTTACAAAGACAAGGGATATTATTAAACATTCCTTAGGCACCTTTTACATGCACACGGTTGTGACGAAACTGGTTCATCATCATCATCAGCTTATAGTAGTCCACTGTTGGACATATGCCTCCCCTAATGAGCGCCATAGCGCCCTGTCTTCAGCTTGCCGCATCCAACATCTACCTGCAGTCTTTCGCAAATCGTCATCCCAGCCCGCACGGGGATTGTTGTCTAGGGTAGAATAGAGAAAAATTACGTCACTTCGTCATCGAATGCGTAAATTATTTGAAATGCATTCCACCGACTTCAATAATGTACGCAATGTATGTCGATGCGATGTCATTATTGTCTATTCTACCCTAGACAACATTCCCCGTGCTAGAGGGGCTGGTCGGATGGCGTCCTACACTACGTTACTGTATGGTTATACGAAACTGGTTGAAGACTCATTTTGATTGTGTAGTTGGTGTGGTTTTTCTCCTACTAACTACTTTGTGGGCTAAGAGTTTGCAAATTATTCGAAAAAAACTCAAAAATTCACATACTTCGAGTTTAGATGAAGATAATATAATAATTGTTAACAATATTTACTTAAGAAAGGATCTCAAATTTGTAACAAAATCAACAACACTGAGTATTTTTTGGATTGTTATTACTCTTTGCAGATTCATCTATCTATCTATAGCTGAGATAAAAGTAAAAAAGAGAGATGAGGTACTACAATCTCGAAAGTGTAAGGCTCAAGTCTGGTCCAACTATGTTCCCTCACCTCAGTCATAGTCAGACCGGCGGCGGCGCGGGCGGCGCGGGCGGCGGTGGCGTTTGTGTTTCGCGTGCTTTCTACGTTTGTGAACCAACTTTTGTGTGATTTCGACTAAAACACCACGACAATGCCTTCGTGTTCGTTAACTAGGTGTAAAAATAGCTCCAAAATAAAAAAAGCCCAAGGCATCATTTTCACGCGTAAGTAGATACACCAAACTTTAAATTTCCTGATAATTCGATACCTTATCATTATTTCATCTGTGACACGGTACAGTTTTTGAGTGAGCGCTGGGAGAACGTACCATATCTATATATTATGTTTATTTTAGATATAAGAATATTTATTCATGTTTATTTTTATTGTACAATAAAGTGTTCATTCATTCATTCATTCATTCATTCATATCTCCCTTTTTTACTTTTATCTAAGTATAGGGCCCTATTTTTTACAACATCAACCCGTGCCAATTTCGCTCCAAAACAGCCTCAAATAATAAATCTTTGAAGCGGATTTTTTATTCAAAACCTTTATTTAGTGGAGCGTTGAGAACGTGAGTATCGGAACGTAATGATTTCGCGTTTCAGCACGTAGGGGTGTGTGTCCATTGTTACACGGTACGGGAAAATCACTGATGGTTTGGGGTACCTACTGTACGATATTTCGATAAGGGAGCTGAGTGATACGACCGCTGCCCCCCCTAGCACGGGGATTGTTGTCTCGGGTAGAATAGACAACAATGACATTGCATCAACATACATTGCGTACACTATTGAAGTTGTTGGAAGGCATTTCAAGTAATTTACGCATAGGATGACGAAGTGAAGTAATTTTTCTCTATTCTACCCTAGACAACAATCCCCGTGCTAGGGGGGCTGGTTGATTACACACTGGTTTATTGCACTGAGGTGGCGTGGCTGGTGCAGGCACGCACACATGCGTAGACACATACTTAACACCTACGTATAGCTTCTCTATAATTGCGGAGAAATTTGACATACACTAAAACACGACTCAAGGTTTGCTAAAAAGCAATGGAGCGTAGCGTGCCACGAGTAAAGATGGTGGATCCGGAACACCACGCTACGTTCTAAAACTGGAATTGCCGACGCTGGAGACATGACTGCAATGCTCAAATGGAACTGGACGGGGCACGTGAACTGCTGTTTTCATTATTATTATCACAATTTATGTACTGTAGTTACAAATAGTGAATAGACAGCGACATCGAGTCCAGTGACACAAAGCTCTTGAACTAAATCTCTTATCGCATCATTTACCGCAGCGACTTGACGCTCTCTCGCGTTACCATCGCTTCGCAGAATTCTAGCTACGCGATATCGTGACGTGAAACAATGGAAACAAACTACATAACATCGTAGACAAATCGGTGCTGTTTTAAATAACAGCCGAATTGTTCGAAAAGTACTGTAATTTACTTGTTTTTATTTATGTCAGCGAATTTCCGGAACATTTCCGACTTAAATGTACCGAAATGGTTTAAAAACGTTTTTGTTTCGATGTTGAGCGAGTAAAAATCTGTGGTGTCATAATGACAAAGACCCGTCGAAAAGCCAGGTAGTTGCAGGTTCTATTCCGCGATGCTAATGTGGCGTGAAAAATATATTAGGTATTTAAATAAGATATTTTGCTTTATTCATTGTGATTTAAATGTTGTGTTGTCCGTTTGTTTTAACAAAATAATTTTAAATAATGCAAAATAAATAAAATCGGCCAAGTGCGAGTTGGACTCGCGCACGAAGGGTTCCGTACCATTATCTATAAAAACGGCGAAAAAATTACGTTTGTTGTATGGGAGCCCCCTTAAACATTAATTTTATTCTTTTTTAGTTGCCGTTGCCGCTATAACAACAAATACTAAAACACAGAATAAAATAAATATTTAAGGGGGCTCCCATACAAGAAACGATTTTTTTACCGTTTTTATAGATAATGGTACGGAACCCTTCGTGCGCGAGTCCAACTCGCACTTGGCCGGTTTTTGAACTTCATATTTAGTAGGTAACCCAAATGTTATACCTATCTCAAACATCTCCCCTTAATTAAATGCTTAGGTGGAACTGAAGCATTCAATCCAGAATTCAAATGATGAAGTTCTAAGCTTCTCATAGTTGGACCAAGTTTAAGCTACGATTAGTTAATCCAAGTTTAAGCTAGTACTGAATAGCAGGCGGTAACTTGAGAAATTTCTCTAAGCGAATTTGTAGAACAATTTCAATAGGGGTGGGGTTGTGTTGGAATTATTCATGTCGATAGATAATGATTCTATCGAAAATTTTGTAACAGCCTGATATTTATTTATATTTATTTAATTTACTGGAAAATCAACGGCTTAAACTAACTTAAATAGATATAACTAATAACATCAGAGAGCCAATTATAGATTTTCACGTATAGTGTATATAAATTTCAATAGGTATGTGAATATTCGAATTATTATCCTGCCTGATCATATTTTTCACGTTTTATAGGCAAAATATAGCTGGCTACCTGGCTAGTACAGTGTTTGCTATAATTAAGAAATCAAAAGGATTTTCTTGTTTGTAATGTAATATAATGCAAGTACATTCTGCACAACAGGTACCTAATTTGCTTTTTGCATATTATTTTTTAATTGTGTATGTATATTAAAAAAATAATATAAAACGGAAGTCTGCAAACGGACTAAAGTTCAAGACGTGAGTGAAAGTTGGGGCTCAAATGGTTTTTTTAGTTATTTATTATTATGAGTTGCGCCTCCTTCCCAACTCACTTCTAGTCCAAACGGGATGACAACATGACGACTAAAGCACTGACTGAGTGTTGGCCGAGAGCCGGCTGTAAAGGATGTCCACCGACGTGATGGGTCGATGACATACGCAAAATCATAGGCAGCCTATGATTTTGCGTATGTCATCGACCATGGGAATGGCCAAGTAGCCTATGATAGGCTACTTGGCCATTCCCATGATCAGATTTTACCCGAGACAGAACGGAGACTGTAAAGTATATGCGATTAGGGCGAGATGTTTTTCTATCATTTCTTTACTTTTTTTTTGTTTTATGCTTAGTAGATAAGTAACATTATGTTGATAGGTAGCACACACTTGAGCTAATGTAATTAAGTAGATACTTATATAATAAGTACACTTGTTTTTGTTTCTCTTATAAGTGAACTGTATGTTTTTTAGAGAAAATAAAGATTCTTTAAACCGATGTTATTTTTTTTTGTTGGTACTTTATGTTAGTGTGCATGTGTAAATCAAAGCTCCCATTTTTATCCAAATTAGCTTACCTAAACGCTATCAAAGTACCAACATACTTTTAAAATACCTAAACAAGTTCAATGACCTCTCTAAACCGCCGAAACCAATTGAAACGTCCATCCCATTGTTATAAACAAGTCTCTGGATTTTTTGTGTTATACCAACATAACGGTCGCAAAACAATGACGACTCGATTAGGTCTGGTGAGTCCAAAATTAAAATTAAAGCACATTTTAAGAACAGGTTAGGTTTTTTCGCTTTTCTGGGTCATGGTGATTCTTTTTTACATTATTGAGATTGTTATGTTAGATAATGAGGAGGAAATACTTAAGCAAGAGATTTCAATTTTAGACGAGCTTGTGCGCATGAATTGTATGAAAAGTTGTCATACAATTTCTGTAGTTTTAGACTGACTTTTTTTTAAAGTGGCTGACGTCAAATCGGTACTTAGTTCGATTCTTATTATTTTTTCTTTAAATTCTTAATTAATGACAAGCATATTTATTTTATATGGCTTTGAAATTCTGTTTATCATTTGTTTTGACCCGAAACAAACCTTTCATCGTAGAATACATCGATACAGTCCCCTCCCTTGCTTCAACAATGGCGTCTGATGAAAATCAGCTCTCATCGGATTTATCGCACCGCAAAATTGAGCCAATCGCAACTCGTTTGCTGTATTGTATGACGTCACGTGACTGCAGTGCTCAAAACTGTATTTTAGTACTAGCTTTAGCCCGCGGGTTCGCACGCGTTTTTCGGGGAAAAAGTAGCCTATCCCCGGGATACCATGTGCCAAATTTCATTGAGATAAATAAATGTAAATAAATAAATAATGCTGGACAATTCACACAGCATTATCTAGCCACAAGCTAAGCAGAGCTTGTGTTATGGGTACTAGTTATCTGATATACATAATACAATACAATACATAGATAGATATTTTTTTACTGTACATTTAAAAACGACCAGAACACCCTGAACGATTTATGCCATATTCGTCCGTAATGTTCGGCCCACTTCATTAAAAAGTCTTTGTTCGTCCCGCACGATAATATTTGTCCAGATTCGTCCCTCATACCAAAATTATTGTAAGTACAGTGAACGTCAAAAGTATAATTTAGCACCACAACCAAATCTGTGGTTTATCTACCACTAAGCATCACCACCACCCAATGATGGTCATACAAATTAATGTCTGCAGATCGTACAAACATTTGTCCCGAGGCGGGAATCGAACCCGCAACCTCCTGCGTTGCAGGCAGGCCTTCGCCCACCGCGCCACAGAGGTCGTAGATCCGTTCAGCTACTACAACACAGCCTACTTCTTATCCCGGAAAAGCGCATGCGAAGCCACGGGCTGAAGCTTGTTCACCATAAGTAAAACTGCGAAAGATTTTCTAAATCGATCGACTGACGGAGAAACACAATCTACATTCAGCTCAACTGATTTATACCTTGTTGATTTTCTGAGTTGAGCAATGGGGAACCAAATAAGTTTGATAATTGAAAGAGTCCGTTGCGCAATTTGCTCAACTGAGTAGCGCAATTGAGTTGCACTAAAAAGAACTCGCAAATCTACGATCATCCAAAACAAATACATACATAGTCGACCATAGAACCCCCTCCACTTTCTTTTGTCGAATTATTAAAAGCATATTTAATTCAGTATAAGAAAGGAAAAACGAATAAACACCATATAACTTAGTTTTCATAAAACAAAGGTCGAATATTCCGTGGCCATATTCTTGGATGTGATTCCTCAATATAGTATGTTATTACTTAGTTATCGATTATTACCAACCGTCACCCAAACCTGTCCCCCTAAGTGGGCAGTTGTGCTGAAATAGGACCAAATGAGACTGCCGCGCTTCCTTCATCAAACTAATAATAATAATGCTGGACCTTTCACACAGCATTATCTAGCCCCAAACTAAGCAGAGCTTGTGTTATGGGTACTAGATAACTGATATACATAATATAATACAATACATAGATAGATAATTTTTATTATACATAGAAAACGACCAGAACACCCTGAACAAATGTCTGCAGATCGTACACACATTTGTCCCGAGGCGGGAATCGAACCCGCAACCTCCTGCGTCGCAGGCGGACCATCGCCTACCGCGCCACACCGGTCGTCATCTCAAACTAGACGGTTGGTGCATGCTGTCAACAAGCTATCACCCACCCGTGCGAGCCCCACACAATGCCCCAGTAAGCGCTTGGGTGACGGATGGCACTCCGAAAAGTGTATAATGTCCCAACCGTCGTCGCCCTACAAACGATCCTTATTTAAGTACCTATAAATTTAACATCTTTTGATGGCAAAGCGTTCCAGAAAAAAATACCTTTATATTGGAAAACTCAAAAATTGAATCATGGTAAATATCCCGTTCCAAATGATTTCTATGTTAAAAACCATGATAGTTTCAAAAATTTTAAAATACCTTTAGGTCTAAATACAGATAAAGTTCAAGGATTAAAAATTACATTGTGTAGATTTTATTAACAAAACCTTAATAGCTACCTACGTACCAGGAGAGCAGAAGATGTTTGGAGACACGGAAAGATGATTGGAGATTCACTGGTAAACTCAAATGCTAGTATCTACTTCCTTCACATTTATGCTACCCTAGTACTTTTTATGATGGAAAAAATATACTAGGACATCACTATGGTGGTAGGGCTTCGACCCGGCCTACCACCAGGTAGGGGTGGTAGGCCGGGTCCGCAGCTTAATTGGTTAGGTATCGACAGAAGGTATCGACCAAAAAAACAACCGACAACGTGTAAAAGAACCGACGACGTGTAAAAGGCCATGAACTCCAAAACACCCATAGAATAACATAACAACCTGTCCGTGTTTGTTTTTAAAGCAAAGGTTTACTTTAACTGAGTTAAAACATTAGGGTTCCGTAGATTTACATATAATACAAGCTACTGCGTGTGGCTTCACATGTTGTTATCAAGGATAAAAAGCAGCAAATAAAGCCGGTCATTGTACTTTTGTGTTTTTTATTACACCAATTTTTTTATGCAGTCAAATACAAATCTTGAACCCGTAAGGTTCAGCTCACACCGAGACACGAGAGAGAGTGTACGTAAAGCGACGCTGCGCGCGCTTTCATTCAAAATATGACTTTATTTACTACGTAAAATGATACAAAGTGGCACAAGCGCGGCGCCCGTTGTGTTTTGAAAATAAGTCAATAAAATTTATATCTTTTGTACTTCGATAAAAGTAAAACAGGGAGATGAGGCATTACCATCTCGAAAGTGTACGGCTCAAGTTAGGTTCAAGTATGTTCTATGTGTCTAATAGGACCGGCGGCGGCGCGGCGGCGCGAGCGGTGGCGTTTGTGTTGCGCGTGCTTGCTACGACGTATAATTTTGTGTGATTTCGACTAAAACATCACGACAATGCCCTCGTGTTCGTTCACCAGGTGTACAAATAGCTTCAAAACAAAAAACAAAGCCCAAGGCATCACATAGTTTCCCGCGTAAGTAGATACACCAAACTTTAAATTTTCTGATAATCCGATACCTTATCATTATTTCATCCGTAAAACGGTACAGTTTTTGAGTGAGCGCTGGTAGAACGTACCGTATCTTCCTTTTTTATTTTTATCGAAGCTTTTGTACCATTTTCCATATCCGTAGTACTAATATTATCAATTCGAAAGTATCGCTGTTTGTCTGTCTGTCTGCCTGTTACCTTGCCACGACTAAACGGCTGAACGGATCTTAATGAAATTTGGCAGGGAGGTCAATGGTATCCCGGTGTCGGACTTAGGCTACTTAAAAAGCGCGTGCGAATGAGAAATATTGCGGTTTTTTTTTTTCAAATAATGTCCTTAGCTTTTTGCTTTATAGTGCGTTACTCGCACTGGGTAACGAATAATCTTCTACGAAAAAAAAAATCTTCTTTATTAAAAAACAGTTTTTGTAGAAAATAATGTCCTTATTAAACGTAACAGATATTAAGTAAAAACTTAATATTTGGGCTTGCGTTGCTCTGCCCTGTCCCGCTCCTATGAATGCGAAATCCTATGCTTATCCTTTTCACAAAATGGCCCAGAACCAAAAATACACGTGCTTATTGCTGTCAAAAAAACTTTTGGAATACGGAACCCAAAATAACTAAAGGCGAGAAATAACGGAATGGAAACGTTTACACAGTATCGATGACAGATACCTCTCGTTTTGGAAGGAAACAATGTTGCCAGCTATAAATAAACGTTAAAATAATGACGGTGATTTAAACAAGTCGTCAATGGAATAATATAATGAGGGCGACATTATAATGTTACGTAATAGGTAGGTACAGAGACTTAAAAAAGTAATTTCATAATTAATTATATCTATTTAACAATATTTTATTGGTGGTTTAAACAAACGTTTTAACTTTTTTAATTTCATTATTTGTAAGAAGCAATGCTTTGATTTAAAGAATTTAATTTGAATAAATAGTAATTAATGCTCACATGACTTTTAATTTCAATTTGTATTTGGCATACATCTGTAAGCTGCGGGACCACTCGTGTTACGATTAGGAGCGCAACCACTCTTGGGTTAATTGATTTTTGTAGAATTATATACAGTCAGCCCCTAAAGAACTTTATATGATAATGTAAATTCTGTAAAAAAAAACAAAGAATACCTAAATAAAAAGAAATTGAAATAACCATAAAAATCTTACCTGTCACTACAGCGGCCATGAGCAATCCAAAAAGAGCGGGAAGAGCAGCCATCTTGAAATTTTCAATCACTACACTTCACTACACCAGCATGCTATTCCACCAAAATTGTTTATAAAACTTTTTAACACAATCCTGTTTCGTCTACCTCACTCGCACTTTTGGTATCGTGTATCCTGTTGCGTCTCTTTCACTCTGTAACAAAAAACATAGCTATTTCAGTTTTACTTTTATTTTATAGGACCAAGGTGTTGTGTTACGTCTTGTATTTTTTGACCTTTTTACATTTAATATTGTTTAGTAGGAATTTGGTTAGGGAACTTGATAAGGTGTAACAGAATCTCGCTCGGTTTCTGTATACCATGTTTATTACCTATGCATAAGTCGCAGAACAGTTTTACTATAATTAACTATTTTATATAATTAAGCAAAAAAAGCGTCTTTTGTGTCAAAACATAATTTTTGTTTATGTTGAGTGTGGGTAAAAACAAATTACCTAGTGTTAAAAAAAAGTGACCCAGAAAGATGTCAAACTAACATGTAATAAATATTAAAAGCGTTCTTTGAAGTCACGCAAAAAGGGCCCACCTGTGGCCTAGTTACGGAAAGCAGTCCAGGAACGAGTAACAAGTAAGCGTCCTCTGTGATAAAAAAATACTGCGTTGCGTCGTCGGGGGTAAAAAAAAACCGGTGTTCGAAAAATGTGACGCCAGAAACATGTTAAACCAACAACATGTATCTATCTTTGAATAAAGAGATCCACCCACACCGGGGCTAGTAGAAAGTACGTAGAGCAGACCTTACTTCTATAACTTTCTGCGCGCGGCTTCGCACGCGTTCATCTATGGAAACTTTTAAAGGTTATTTCTATTCCACGGGAACTGATTTATGGGATAAAAAGTAGCCTATGTTTTATTCCACGCCTAGAACTACCTGTATACAAATTTCAGCCCGATTTGTTAGGTAGTTTTGGCATGAAAAGGTAACAAACATCCATTTAAAATTTCGCACTTATAATATTAGTGTGATGTGATTTTACCTTTTACGTACGCGGCTTAACTTATTACTTGTTCTGTCATAATTATCACGCTGGGCAGGATAGATAGATAAATAGATATCGTTTATTGTCAAAAAGATTACACGTTTTCGGTTAAACCACGAGGTTAGGTGATCGCAGTGTAGGTGTTAAAATAATCAGAAGGAAGCTGCTATTATTCATAGATTTATTTAAAATCTAAAATCAACCAAAAAAGCATCGCTAGTTATAGTAAGTAGTAATCAGTTGGGTTCATTTGCTTTTTATTAAGACGTAAAATCTCTTTTTGTAGTGAAATCCGGAAGTAATAATGGTACACCTTGTAGGGGTCCACATAAAATGGAGGCTTATAAAATTTAGGTTAATCTCCATTCTGTGAAAATATTCTCTTTTATCAAAATAATGGACGTTAGATGAATTTGTATATTAAGTTGTTTTAATAAAAGTCAGATAGTAATATTTTTTACAAAAATAATGTATTTTTGTATAAACTAGCTTGGGCACGCGGCGAAAGTCGCTAAAGCGGTAACACTGCCCCACGGGCTACGCAATTTTTCTACAAAAAAAATCACTTATAATTTAAATCAGATTTGGTTGAGGAATTATTTCCGCGCGGATTTTTTTCCGCAAGTGCTTCATACACTTTCCAGTTACAGAATCCTGCGGATAAAACCGTGCGGTGAGATTCCGCAGTGCGGGGTAAGTCTAAGTTTCCCTTCATATCTTAAACTGTGGTTAGGGACGGGTCTTATGTTCCTGAATAAATTTAAACTTTATTCCTCAGCTGTTAAGTTGTAATCTAGCTTTGAACTTCTTTTGACGAAGTTATGGGACTTAACGTAAGCCTCGAATGAAACAATGTTAATTCATCATCTTTGTAAGAAGTTATAGCGGTAACCTCATCTACAAGAGAAAGATACAAGAGAAGAAATTGATGTCGCGTCGCGAGATGTAAAAGAGAGTACTATATTTTTATTAGGAAATTTAGTGGCAGGATTGGATTATCACCGTCGATTCGTAGAATCAGGGCTAGTAAAAAAATAGGAGTTTCTCAAAAAAAAGATGAAATTTTTCTCTCCTATGTTTTTTTTAACAATTTGGTTGTATTGAAAAAATTAAAAATCGACTTCAAATCTATACTTTTGACATAGTTTTTTAAGTTTAGTGGGATAGGTGAATACTAATCCCCCGGGAATCAAATTATGGGACTACCTCAGGATAATTTTCTATACCATAGCGAAATAAACATCCAAATCTGTCCACCATTGATGAACATACAAAAAAACATACCACCTCCTTTTTTCGAAGTCGGTTAAAAAACCAATGTATGCTGCCGCAGCACAGAAGCAAGTGCGTATTATTATTATAAGTACTAGTCTTGTTCGTTTGTTTGTACGTCTCGAACTTCGTTCTCACGCAGATGGGAGTTTTGGGACGGTTGGCAGAAAAATCTGGAAGAAAAACGGGGCGTAGCGATCTGCGACACAGTATTTTACGGCTGATCGCATCGCTTCTAATTTTTGTTTTAGTACCAGCAAAAAAAAGCATTTATTTATGAACTTAAAGTTAAACTTAAGTTCATAAATAAATGCTTTTTATTTGCTTTTAAAGGGCTCCGCGGTAAAGTTCCCAATCCTGTCCTCACAGTTTTACGATTTCTCTAAAACTAATCTAATGTAGGTATGTATAGGTATTGAAACTAGTCATAAAATATGATCACTATCCTGATTTACACGATAAAATATTTCATTTTACAATATTTTGTGTACTTTTTAAATCACTGTAGAAAATACACTAAATGAACGCGGGGTTATAACCAAAACCGAAAACAGAAAACACCAAAAGACTAGAAATACTTAAAAATTGTTTTTTTAATATCATATCTTTCCTGTAAAATCAATACAATAATAATAAAACTCCAAAAAACTCACGTTTTAGTAGAAAACAAAACAGCGAAATAGTTGGTGCAAATTTATATTTTTCCAAAACAATTTAAATCTTGGATTTTGATACTGATATTGGTCATATTATATTGTGATGTTTTTCAATAGGTACTTAGGTATATTCTATGTTTTAGAAATATATTTAGCATAATAGTATAAGTAATTTTCTTTGTAAATGCATACCTACATACATATTTTTTATTTACTGTCAAATGAAGTTTGTTCTGCTATCCGTACCGCGATGGATGGATGTGCGTGCATCCGCTCACATCCGAAAATAACCGCGCTTTGTCCCAAACCGAACGACAACATTCAACCAGAGATTCTATCATGTTATTGAAAAGATCTGTTTTGATGCCTAAAGATGCCTTTCCACCAGCAGAGATGTACTGCGTTGCTGTCTCCATTATCGCGCCATTTTTGTCAGCTATGTTAATTTTGATCCCATAGGTATGCAAAATTTTATTGAAAACGGGGAAGTAGTTTCCAAATGAATCGGTAATGTACGTTGGTTTGGGAGCTTAGAGGTTCGCAGTGTTCGCACCCATCTTAAAGTCTATCGAGCTCTCGAAAACCTTTTTCGTTAGTAGGGTTCCATAATAAAACACTGTTTTAACCGGATTGATCGCGTATATTTTATATTTTGTTTATAACCTGACGTTTCGGGGGCTTTTCAGCTTCCATGGTCACAGGCAGACTGAGGTGACATTTGTCTTTACAAGTAATTTGAATTTTGCATATCTACCGTCAATTATACAACTTTAATTATAACGTTCCGTATGTACGCAGTAATCACTAACAGTGTCTTGATGGGTTGTAGCTATGGATTGCTGGGTGTGGGACCTGACTCGATGTAGGACTGGATCCCAAAGAGCAGGTACTCTCCAACCATCTTCTCTATTGAAATAATTCGGATGTTTCATACCCAAAGAGTAAAACGGGTTGTTACTAAGCTTAACTATTACTAAGACTCGCTGTCCGTCCACCTGTCTGTCTGTCTCAAAAGTCAAAAGTCAATAACTTTATTTCTTTAGGCTTACAAAGAAGCACTTAGACAAGTCAAATTTGATACATAAACAGCTTATAAATAGTAATTATCAATTTTTTCTTTATAAATAGTGTCAGGCTATATCTCATGAACCGTGATAGTTAGACAGTTGATATTTTCACACATGATGTATTTCTGTTGCCGCTATAACAAAAAATACTAAACAACAGAATAAAATACATATTTAAGGGGGCTCCTATGCAACAAACGAGATTTTTGCTCGTTTTTGCTCGATATTGATAACAGCAACAGGTAGACGCTTGAAATATACACAGAATATTTAGTTATTATATTCACATTAAAAAATATATTAAAATCAAACAAATATTTAAGGGACGCTCCCATACAACAAACGTTTTTGGTACGGAACCCTTCGTGCGCGAGTCCGACTCGCACTTAACCGGTTTTTTTTAAATGAAAAAATGAAATGAAATATATTTATTTTCTAAACAGGTCTAGGTACGCAATATAAAAAAACTTAATTTAGAAAACAAAGAAAAAACGCCTTATACTTAGCTCCGTTTACAAAATTAGCTCCAACTCAGCATGAGTTGGATGACTAGCAAGCTAGCATCCAACGCTGATCTTCCGCCGGAGCCACTTGTTGGCGTTACGGATAAATTACTCACAATAATACATATAATTAAGCTAAAACACACAAAAAGTAACAAATACAATAAAATATTATAACAAAAATAAACTTACTTTTATCTAAGCCTATGCACAAATGGCGTTTATTGCGCCCTCTTAAAAAAGGGAAAGATAAGTTGACGCAATTGAATAAACTAGTCTGTTTTCTAAATAGCCTTTCATTGAACGCTCCAGTGATGTTATTGTGATCAATGGTACGAAACGTATATCTATACTCCGATTTAGAATCCTAGATAATTTTATGTCAACAAAGACATTTATGAATGAAAACTTAACAAAAACTGATAATAATAACAGAAAACAACAAGGTAGCACTGATGTTATCACTAAAAACTAAAACATAAACTTCGACATTTCATTTATTTCCACCGTACGAGTAGGTATTACATATAAACATAAATAAGTAAATAAATAATTTTGGACAATTCACACAGCATTATCTAGCCCCAAGCTAAGCAGAGCTTGTGTTATGGGTACTAGATAACTGATATACATAATATAATACAATACATAGATAGATATTTTTTATTATACATAGAAAACGACCAGAACACCCTGAACAAATATCTGCAGATTGTACACACATTTGTCCCGAGGCGGGAATCGAACCCGCAACCTCCTGCGTCGCAAGCAGGCCTTCGCCCACCGCGCTGCAGAGGTCGTCGATATACTCTTATTTGTGTACTCGTTATTTCTAGTACACAAATAAGTAACAAAAGGAAACACCATAAGGGATTTTACAACACAAGAAAAACAGAACGACAGTGATTCCTAAAGCAGATTCAATAAAATAATAGTTGGTTGGCTAAAAGTGCCTACGGTTTACAAAAATTACAACTAAAATATGTCAGAAAACAAATAAAACAACGGATAATCTCAAATTTACAGCGAAAACTGTTAAAATTTGAATGCGAAAACGAACGAGAGATCAATTAAATGATGAATGAAAGCTTTCAAAACGAAAAGCTGTTTCGAGCTTCTGTGCTTTGCTTCGATGATACCAATGTCGTTCAATATTTTCCACCAATATTCCTTGGGTTTTGTTGCCACTTTGTATACAAAAAATATCCAGGTTTTTGAATCGGGGTATACAATTTGATGTCATTAGTCGAGTAGTTAGGAACCTACATTTCCATTTATAGGGAAGTTACCAAGGGTGGGTCAGGGTAAATACCAGTTGCCTAGCAACGTACTGTCAACAATGATGTCACGGTGTAACTTATTGATGTTTTATGAACGTGGAGTGGATAGATTCATTATTTTGTTACCAGGGAAAGAGGCGTTGTCGTAATGTCAAGAAATAGTTCGACGTAGTGTTGGAAAGATAGGATTCGCAACGAATACATCCGACAGAGAACCAAGGTTATCGATATAGATCAAAGGATTAGCAAGCTGAAGACAGTGGGCTGGCCATATCTCGAGAAGAACCGGCCACCGGTAAACGTGTTCTTGAGTGGAGACCGCGACTCGGCAAACCTAGTGTAGGACGCCCTCTGACCAGGTGGGATGACGATTTGCGAAAGACTGCTGGCAGATGCTGGATGCGGCAAGCTGAAGACAGGGCGCTCATTAGGGGACGCCTATGTCCAGCAGTGGACTACTATAGGCTGATGATGATGATGAGTTCGTCAAGATTAAATCAATGGCGGTTTTAGTTTGAAATTAAAATGATCTAAGCTCTGTGCACATTAATCCGATACCGCTTGGATACAAAACTGAGCTTTGAAAATATAGGCTTTAACTTTTTTACTATTAAAAGTATCGTAGTTTGACGAATTCATTACGGATGTAAGTGGGTTAACAACGAATCTTATTTGTGTTTGAAGAACACCAACGCTTCATTCCTTTACGAGGGACTTCTTTAAGTTATAACTAACTCTTTCATGGCTTACGATTACGACGCAGGTGTCCGTCGGGACAAGCGTGGGCCGTCGACGCGGGCGTCGGGCGCACCCTTGTCGCACGCAGTGAGGCTGGACCAGGGTTGCCAACCGTAAAATTTTTTTCCTCGTACAAAGCAGCTAAAAATCTCGTATTATGGCTTTCGAACCTCGTACATTCCTCTAAAAGGTGACTAAACCAAAATTAATGCATATTAAACTGTTGAATTTCAGACGTTTTACACAACGAAATAAACTATTGCAAGTTTTCTACTAAATAAAACATCACTTTGTATTAAAATAATCTTTAACATTACTCACGTAGGTAAATAACTAATGAACGAGATTTATTTATAGGTTCAAAACTTTGCAGGTAACTATGTACTTCTAGTCTTAGTTTTCATCTCCAAATATTATATCAGGAACATTCTCATTCTTATCGTTTTTCTTTTTGTTTCTGCACGAGCTTTTTCTTTATTTTGTGAAGTTACACCTCTCTGGTTGGCGATATGAATGTGTGTTCGAGACGACAGACGAATAATGCGAAGAACGAAATGTTTTATTTCTCGGGGATTTCTCGGTTCATGGGATAGCGAGCGAACCTTAAACAATCATCGCGCCAATGCGACAGTGGCATTTTTGGTGTAAGTGTTATGTTATGTCAAAACCTCGTACATAATTGTACGAGGATGATAATGCCCTCGTACCTCGTACGGAAGACCACAAATCTCGTATTTGTACGAGGAGCCTCGTACGGTTGGCAACCTTGGGCTGGACAGTGAATGTATAGGTATTCTAGCTATAGGGCAAATATGGTGAGTGAAATGCAAAGACAACATAGTGTCGCGAAGCTTGTAACGTCAGGTACAGTCTCTGGAGTAGATGGTACAAAGAGTAGGCTATTTGACTACATTAAAAATAAGTTCCAAATTGTTTTCATCCTAATCAGTGACAACGTAGCAAAGCGTGATCAGGTGATTTTATTAAAAATATGTCTATTTAAGGTAAAAAAACGGGATTAAAATTACACATTTTTTGATATTCGATCACGTGACCGAAAACGCTCTGCATTTGGTTGGTTCGCTTTTGACGTCACACTATCACAGATTACAGTGTCAATGAGTTTTTCTTTTTAGATGTGTTATGCTTTATGCGTGTGACGTCATTGCTCAGAGCACGGGAGCCATGTCAGAAATAATCGTTCAAAGTCAAAGTCAAAGTTCGTTTATTGCTTGAAAATACAATGTTTTAAAGATCTTAAAGTACACATTTGGATCATTGTTTTCTGCCCCTGCTTAGGCATGCAATTTTTTAATACAAATCAAATACTTATCGTCTAATTAAAAATAAAACATAATAAAAGAAAAAATTGTACTAAATGTCAATAAATCAAAGAATTAAAATTAAATAATATTAGTCCAAATCTAAATAAATAATAATAAGTTTTGGCGTTTTGGCGCGGCATTATTTTATTCAAACTTTAAAATTAGTTTTTATTACTAATACGACTGGCCTTGAAGAAATATTAATTACACTTTGCATTATTTTTATCAGACAATACGTTAGAATTATTTCCCAGTAGTAGTCAAGTAGCCTATTCACCTGGTAGGCAGAGAGCGATATCGCTCTCTGCTAAAGGTGCTCGAGAGGACTCAAAAAATTCAAAATTCAATAACTTTATTTCTTTAGGCTTACAAAATAAGCACTTAGACAAGTCAAATTTTATAGATAAACAGCTTAATAATAGTAATTATTATCAAATAAGAAACAAAATGTTATTGATTTTGTTCGCTTCAATTTTTGTCCACTAGTGGAAGAAGCGAAAAATAAACCACTAGTAAGTGTATAACGCTTAAAATTTAATACAATGTTATTCGCCTATCTAAGTCAAAATATAATGTGATTTAGATACAGGTCAATATTTATATGTACTATAAAACTAAGCTAAAGATTGTTCTCCTATAATACTATTGTCGGTGCGGAACTGGGCGACATCTGGCCAAGCATTAACATCATTGATATAATCATCTATGGACATCTATGGACTGCAGTTGGCTATCCAACTGCAGTCCTCTCCAGCACCTTTAGCTAAGATCGGAACTAACCAAGATGGCCCAAGCAAAGCAGCCGCGCGTCGTGGAACATAGAATCTCTTCCTTCTTTCGGAAGTCCGTTAAAAGGTAGTGTGGTTTTAGATATCACCGAGCAGCACGCGCGCCTGTCGAGGTGTTCCTTATTAAAGGTTCCTCGAGATAAGTTCAACGTCTTGTAAGGCTTTATTTTTTGTGTGGCAAGATGGCGGCATTGTAGTGCAGGAGATCGGTCTCCGATTTGTTACATTACTTGATACTGAACCGAACTTCTGGAAGAAGAAATGTGAATGGACGGAGTTGAAGGAGAATGGGTGGTGCAGTTTAGGTTGATAAGTAGTAATTTCTTGTTTATTATCAATTTATTAACAAAGAAAATTACAATCAAATAAAAGAATTAAATTAAAACTAGTATTTACAATTGAAACAATTGAGCTAACTGCAAACTGTTGCAAATAATCTACAAGTAGCTCAACTGATCTATATCAATACCAGTCGGAAGCGTGCCCAAGACGCTAGCTGCATTTTTGCATTTAGTAATTTCTGAGATATATAGTTAACTAGCAGCGCCTCGCGGTTTCACCCGCGTAGTTCCCGTTCCCGTAGGAATTTCGGGATAAAAAAGCCTATGTCCTATTCCAGACTATAATCTATCTCTGTGCCAAATTTCATCCAGATCCGTTTTACCGTTCTGGCTTGATAAAGGAACAAACATCCATCCATCCATCTAATCTTTCACGTTTATAATATTAGTGAGATTAATTAACAAAGAAAATTACAATCAAATAAAAGAATTAAATTAAAACTAGTATTTACAATTGAAACAATTGAGCTAGCTGCAGACAGTTGCAAACAATCTACAAATAGCTCAACTGATCCATATCAATACCAGTCGGAAGCGTGCCCAAGACGCATAGCTGCATTTTTGCATTTAGTAATTTCTTAAATATTATAGTTAATTTTGTCCATGTATGAATGAAACCGATTCAAAGTTGCAGGTAGACGATAGTTTAAAGAATGATAGTCAAAAAAAATAAAGACAACACGTTTGTGGTCCAATTCCACTCATCCAATATCTTTGTCAAAGCCCTTTGTCCAAAATTTAACAAATTTATTGGACGGATGCCCATTCCACTCATCATATAACTTTGTCCAAGTTCTTTGTCCAACATTTGATCCACTTTGAATGTCACTCAACGATATATTTATTTCTTTCATGAACAAAGTGTAGATCTCACTTTTATGGTCTTTTCTTTAAGGGCAGGATATTCGATCCATTTTGTGAAAAGGACAGGCATAGAATTTTGTGTTCACAAGAGTGAGACAGGGCACAGCAACGCAAGCCCAAAAATCTAGATTTTGCTTATTATCGAAATTAAAAAAGGTTTTGAGAAAAACTAACCGTAGAATATTCTTCTAAACGTCGTTGCCTATTTTCTGACATGTTTTTTGAGAGTAAAACGTTGATACACTAGAAGTACAACAACAAAAACAACAAAAAACTATCCTTTCTTCGTAACTTTTATCATCAGGTGAAGTGATAAATATCGTGTTTTGAACCGTAGAATAATCAATAATGTTAATCCAACTACAACATAAATTTTGGTTCAATCAAAACAAATGATATTTGATCGTTTAAAATTGAATCGAAAATTGGCTAAATTCGAATATCCTGGCCTTAATATAACGCTTTTTCCCGCGAGGTCTAATCCAGCAGATTTTAAACAAGAAAAATAGGTTTTATATTATTCCTGTGAAATAGAAACACTTCAGCGTTCTATTTAGATGAAAAATCCATTATGCTAACAAAATTCATGAGTCTGTTATTTTTGCTTTACGGTTTGGAAGGACAATTCATACATAATGTATTTTTGTAGTTTGCGTAAATCATTTTTTTATCTTAGGAGCGTTTATCAACCTGTAGCCATTTTCATTTGTTTCGATGGCACGGCCGCCATATAGAACTTGGTCGAAATTATAGCCGAAAGTGTGCTGAGTAAAATATTTTAAGTCTTTTTTTTTAGGGTTCAGTACCCAAAGGGTAAAAACGGAACCCTATTACTAAGACTTCGCTGTCCGTCTGTCACCAGGCTGTATCTCATGAACCGCGATAGTTAGACAGCTGAAATTTTCACAGATGATGTATTTCTGTTGCCGCTATAACAACAAATACTAAAAAATAGAATAAAATAAATGTTTAAGGGGGCTCCCATACAACAAACGTGATTTTTTTGCCGTTTTTATTATAGATAATGCTTCGGAACCCTTCGTGCGCGAGTCCGACTTTTATTTAGTTATTGTAAGAGAGCTTGATCCCGTACCTAGTTATCCCATGAATAAAAACTCGAATTCGGAGCTTCTTGCCTGTAATGCTTTTTTTACCCGACTACCGACAGGAGGGTTATGAGGTTAGAACCCTATGTTTGTATGTTTGTATGTTTGTATGTTTGTATGTTTATATGTTTGTATGTATGTGGCCGATTTCTTTGTTCCCACGTAGCGCTGAAACTACTGGTTCGATTTCAACAAATTATGTATCGATTGATTCGTCTCAATACCCCGATGGTTATAGGCTACAGGATTTAGGGCTCCGCCCCCGAATAAGCCTTCAAAACGCGTATTAAAGTTTAGGTAGCCGCAGGCTGCAGGCCCCATAGAGAAAAACTACAATACCTACGACCTATTTTCATTTTCAACTCTATGCCTATCAAATATGACCGATACGTCATTCTATTTTGTCAATGTAAATGTTTCAAACTTTTATAACTTTCACGTAGTCGGGTTGTAGTTTTTAACTTTATCTTGTTAAATTTAACTGCAGACTTTTGCTAACAAACTACAGGTAGCGCAACTGATCTATAGATATGCGTCGCGTGCCCAAGACGCTGGGTGCATTGCCCCGCTGTATAGCAATGCTGATGCGCTGCAATGTAGGTTACAGTGTAGTAATTCACCCACCATCTCTCGAACTAGCCGGGATGCGCGCGCGCCGACCGCCTTTCACTCAGAAGGGCAGATCGGATTACGTAGTACAGAACCAGCTAGAACACATCATGTTGCATTACTTTATAATACTAGTTTTAGCATGTGGCTTCGGTCACGATGCAGAAGGAAAAACCTACGTAGTATGCATTTATATATATTCGACAGAGAACCAAAGTTATCGACATAGCTCTAAGGATTAGCAAGCTGAGTGACAGTGGGCCGGCCATATCTCGAGAAGAACCGACAACCGCTGGGGTAAACGTGTTCTTGAATGGAGACCGCGACTCGGTAAGCGTAGTGTAGGATGCCCTCCGGCTAGGTGGGATAAAGACCTGCGAAAGACTGCAGGTAGATGCTAGATGCGTCAAGCTGAAGGTAGACTAAGGTAAAGATAGATAGATAATTCTTTAATCACCTTGAATTAAAAAGAAAAACAGATTGTATAAAATTAAAGAAAACAAAGGATTTGGCGGCCTTATCGCTTAAAGAAGCGAAGAAGAAACCTTTTGCATTTGATTATTTAGTTTTTTTTTGAGCTAATTTTTGTAGACATTCGACGCTATGTAAATAATCACTTTTTTAATGGGATTTTCTTTACAACTAGTATCATTTTGTAATTTGTATATCATTTGTAATATTAATTTAAGGACGAAATGTTGTAAATGAATTTCGATTTGTACCTGTAATTGTAGTGGCACTTAGATGTGTAATTTTTAAGGAACAGCCCACAATCAATGCTTTAGTGTACACTGTGTTGGTGCAATTTTAAATAAATAAATCATTCATTACATTAGATATGCCACAGAATATCGTAGCGCGAGTTTGAAACCTAGCCGCGCGCTCTCCAGCACACGAAAGTTGGCCAGTATTTACCCGACTACCAACAGGGGAGGGTTATGAGGTTAGCACCCTATGTTTGTATGTTTGTATGTATGTGGCCGATTTCTTTGTTCCCCCGTAGCGCTGAAACTACTGGTTCGATTTCAACAAATTATGTATCGATTGATTCGTCTCAATACCCCGATGGTTATAGGCTATAGGATTTAGGGCTCTGACCCCGAATAAGCCTCCAAAACGCGTATTAAAGTTTAGGTAGCCGCAGGCTGCAGGCCCCATAGAGAAAAAAATTACAATACCTACGACCTATTTTCATTTTCAACTCTATGCCTATCAAATATGACCGATACGTCATTCTATTTTGTCAATGTTTCAAACTTTTATAACTTTCACGTAGTCGGGTTGTAGTTTTTAACTTTATCTTGTAGATGATTGTTTTCTATCTAGACATATTAATGATCAAAGACTCTTTAGCCTCTTAATTGTTATTGTTCGAGTTCCTAATTTGGTACAGCTAAAGGTTCCTCATTACGTTCTTCAATGTTATGTAGGTACCTAATATATTTTCCAGTAACAAAGTGCGTTTCCTGTTTACTTCGAAAAATTTGAAATAATTCTAAAAACTCTTTAAAACTTCCTTTATTACAAAGAAATAAGAAACCGCAAAGCTTATTTTCTTATCAGTTATTAAGTTACGATAAGAAACAACAAGTTTATATCGACGTACAACCTAGTTACTGAGAAAAATATAGGATTTTGATAAGGATATCGGAATACGTTTCACTGCGTTAGGCTGGGTACCTATTTCCTCTTTAACATCTAGGTATTGTAAGTAGAAACAGTGACGCCCCCCCCCCCGTCCCCCGTCCCCCCCCCAAGAACTCCAATTACTGAACTACTAAATTCAAAATATAACTTTATTTCCGTGTCACTGTTTTATTTTAAGAATTTGACCTATTCTAAGTGTACATTTTTTTTTGCATAACAATCATTTATTAACATAGAAAATTACAATCAAATAATAGAATTAAACTAAAACTAGTATTTACAATTGAAACAATTGAGCTAACTGCAGACTGTTGCAAACAATCTACAAGTAGCTCAACTGATCCATATCAATACCAGTCGAAAGCGTGCCCGAGACGCTAACTGCATTGCCCCGCTGTATAGCGAACAATAATTAATTAATTTAGTGTACAATTTTGTATCTATGGAAATAAAGAATTTTTTATTTTGTTTTTTTTTAAATTATAATATAGTGATTTGATTTGATAAGACGAAATAGGCTCGCTTCTTTGAATCAAAGATGAGCGAACCGCGCGGAGAAGGCGAGAAAGGAAGGCAAGAGCCGCGGAATGGCCCGCGTGCAGTTTCGCTGATTTAGTTTTAGTTATATGTTTGATATTGCTCTGAAATAAAACTCTTTTGCTATAAAATTAAACGATATTCGTCTAAAGTATTAATTACGGAACACATACACGAAATTACAATAAAATATGTTGAATAACTAGCTAATTAAACTGCTTTTTCCATATAAGTATCTTAGTAACAAGATAAAGTTAAAAACTACAACCCGACTACGTGAAAGTTATAAAAGTTTGAAACATTTACATTGACAAAATAGAATGACGTATCGGTCATATTATTTGATAGGCATAGAGTTGAAAATGAAAATAGGTCGTAGGTATTGTAATTTTTCTCTATGGGGCCTGCAGCCTGCGGCTACCTAAACTTTAATACGCGTTTTGAAGGCTTATTCGGGGTCGGAGCCCTAAATCCTATAGCCTATAACCATCGGGGTATTGAGACGAATCAATCGATACATAATTTGTTGAAATCACACATACATACAAACATACAAATATACAAACATACAAACATAGGGTGCCAACCTCATTACCCTCCCCTGTCGGTAATCGGGTAAAAATAAAGATTTAGAGAAATTTTTGTGATTTTTTTGTATCGAGTCACGTTGAGTCAATCGTGTTTCGAATTCCATAATTTACTAACTAAAATCCTAAACTTTTGATATTCATAAAAAAATAAAAAAAACAAAAACAAAATGAAATGATTTATTTGACACGACATAGAACTACCATACAAAATATTGATTTTGGAGTTTTGAAATTTATACATATATCCTGTAACACATATCTTGAAGGGTTTCTTAGAGGTCCCAAATGTAGTTGTTATAGTGTTAGTTATAGTGTGTGTGCTTCGAACCAACTTTTAATCGGTGTCTCAAATTTGATTAGTACCAAATTCAGTATAATGATTCACATAGTTCATACCTATTTCTTGGAGGTCCATTAGCTTCGAAAAGCAGTCAAAATAACGATTAAACGTAAAAAAGTATTTGCGCCTACAAAATCTGACCAGTTTCACGACACTACATCTAACCGTAGAGGATCGTATTAATTGGTTGATTAGGGCACTACATGGTATGCTGAATCGAAAACAAGCACTCTTTGCTGCATATAGGCGCGCGGAAATGCCCAAGGTCATTTGCCTTACTATTCACCTTAAGGGCAGGATATTCGATCCATTTTGTGAAAAGGACAGGCATAGAATTTTGTGTTCACAAGAGTGAGATAGGGCACAGCAACGCAAGCCCAAAAATCAAGATTTTGCTTATTACCAAAATTAAAAAAGGTTTCGAGAAAAACTAACCGTAGAATATTCTTCTAAACATCGTTGCCTATTTTCTGACATGTTTTTTGAGAGTAAAACGTTGATACACTAGAAGTACAACAACAAAAACAACAAAAAACTAAGTAAAAAAACTCTAAACTCTAACTCTAACTCTAAACTCCTTTCTTCATAATTTTTATCATCAGGTGAAGTGATAAATATCGTGTTCTGAACCGTAGAATAATCAATAATGTTAATCCAACTACAACATAAATTTTAGTCCAATCAAAACAAAGGATATTTGATTGTTTAAAATTGAATCGAAAATTGGCTAAATTCGAATATCCTGGCCTTAATGCCGTAAATAGTATATCGAGGACGGACATAGGATACTTGAAAAGCGCGGACGAGGCCGCAGGCAGCAGCTAGCGGTATATACACAGGTAAATAAATAAATATTGCTGGACAATTCACACAGCATTATCTAGCCCCAAGCTAAGCAGAGTTTGTGTTATGGGTACTAGATAACTGATATACATAATACAATACATAGATATAGCAACCCTAAGGCGCTATAGTCCGTAAGAGGTCCCAAAGATTTTCGGTTGAACCGACTAAGAGTTTCGTGGCTTAGTTGGTTAGAGCACACCCGTACTGAGGGTGGGGCGCGGGTTCGAATCCCGCCGAAACCGATAATTTTTGGAACTTATTTCATTTCTTAGAGATACCCAGAGTGCGGGTTAGCACTATAACAAAAAACCTTAATACATAGATAGATATTTTTTATTATAGATAGAAAACCGACCAGAACACCCTGTACAAATGTCTGCAGATCGTACACACATTTGTACCGAGGCGGGAATCGAACCCGCAACCTCCTGCGTCGCAGGCAGACCTTCGCCCACCGCGCCACAACGGTCGTCAAGGTATGTAACAGTTACATTACATACTAGAGACCGCGACCGCCCTACTAAGATAAAAAATTACGACTTCACTATTGTTTTGCATCATAAACGCAATGTAGGTCAGTTGTGGTTTCAACAAAATACATAAAAAGACTTCTGTGCAGTTTATATCTAAGGTAAGTTCACACAGTAGTTAGTTTTACAAGTCTGTTTAACGAACAACGAGAGAGGAGGTTCTTTGTTCGGCTGTTCGTATTTACTTTTATATATACAGGGTCATTGGTAAATTAGTGACAACACAAAAATGAAATAAAACAAATATTTATGGGGGGCTCCCATAAAACGAATGACGACCGATGTGGCGCGGTGGGCGAAGGTTTGCCTGCGACGCAGGAGGTTGCAGGTTCGATTCCCGCCTCGGGACAAATGTGTGTACGATCTGCAGACATTGGGGTGCAGGGTGTTCTGGTCGTTTTCTATGTATAATAAAAAATATCTATCTATGTATTGTATTGTATTAAGTATATCAGTTATCTAGTACCCATAACACAAGCTCTGCTTAGCTTGGAGCTAGATAATGCTGTGTGAATTGTCCAGCATTATTTATTTATTTATTTAAAACATCACACCAAAGAGGGGGGGGAGAATTTTCCAAAATCGCCTCACATAATTTATGCATAGGTACCCAACGAATAGTAACTGAGAGCGGATGTATGAAACCATATTAACCATTTATGTTTTTTGGAGTAAGTATTTTGTTTAGTTACAAAAAGATCTTTTGTATGAAGAAAGCGAGGCTGAATTTCTTATCATTTTGAATTTTTGACGAACTATACAAAAAAAGTGCAGTCTTTTTTAAATGACTCATTATCTGTTATTATCATACGCAACGTCATCGTCAACTTATCTTGTGATAAGATAAGGCGTATATTTATTTACTTATTGTTAGTTATACATAACATAACAGGTTGCCACACCGAGACGCGAAGCGACGCGACGCTGTGCGTTTTTTGATTCAAAATATAACTTTATTTTGTACGAAATAATAATATGGCGATGCCATGGTCACTTATTCTGGTCACTGTCTGATGGCTATTTGCTCACCCAGTTTCTCATCCCAAGGTCAGGAGGTAACTACGAGTATTTTAATTACTTTGTTGCGGTAATTGAAGGTAAGTGGTAAAAACCGTAACCGTAGAGATTTTTTTAAACTACGTAAGAAGTATACATACCAAATAGTTTCTTTTTACAAAACAGAGAAAGAATGTAGTCGTTTTTGCTCGATATTGATAACGACAATAGGTAGGTAGACGCTTTAAATATTCACAGAATATTAAAGCTACATCCACTTTAAAAATTAATAATTAAAAAAAATTCAACAAATATTTAATCACGTTTATCGCGTCCCATGCAACAAAAGTGATTTTTTTGGCCGTTTTCATAGATAGTACGGATCCCTTCGTGCGCGAATCTGACTCGCACTTGGCCAGTTTTATTTTATCAAGCCCCGACGACGCAAAAAGAAGGTTGTTATAAGTTTGACGTGTGGTGTGGATCTATGTGTCTGTGTGTGTATCTATCTGTGGGTCGTTGCGGTATCATAGCTCCCAAACGGATGATTTTGATCGTTTGTTTTATCAAAAGCAGACATGATCGAGTGTTCTAAGCATGGAATATTATTATTATTATTTAATTTTAATTCTTTGTTTTATTGACATTTAGTGCAATTTTTTCTTTTTATTATGTTTTATTTTTAATTAGACGATAAGTATTTTATTTGTATTAAAAAATTGCATGCCTAAGCAGGGGCAGAAAACAATGATCCAAATGTGTACTATAAGATCTTTAAAACATTGTATTTTCAAGCAATAAACGAACTTTGACTTTGACTTTGGAAAGTCTGACAATTGAGTGTTTTAATATTTATAGTAGAGGCTTCCGTCAACTGGGACCGGTAGGTACTGGGACCGCGGTCCCAGTCGCCGGATAGATTTAAGTTTATTATTTTTCTTCCGGCAACTGGGACCACTCTCGAAACGATCGAAAAAATCTATTGTTCAAAGCAAATAAAGTACAGTCAAAGGAAAAAGTAGGTATAGAAAGTAATAATATAGAACAAAACTCTTTGATTGAAGACATTATTTATTTTAAAAAAAATCTAATTATTCACTATTATTAAAAGAAAATATGTCATTACTCTTTTCTTAGTATCTTGATATACCTAATAGAAATAAACACATTATAAACTTATTTTACAAAATAAATGATCAACGAACTACAAACAAATAATAACAATCAGTCTGTCAAAGTAGCCTACGGTTACAAATTATCTGAAAATTAACTTTTTTGTTAAATACCCGTGCGAAGCCGTGGCGGGCCGCTTGTACCCTATTATAATTACAAGAAATAACCAAAATAATAGCTCAAAATACGCCGCTTTATCATTATGCTAATGATAAGTTTGGTTCGTCGATACTTCGATGGGTATTCAATACACGATCTGGCTTTACTAAAACCGGTTACCTAACATAAAATTGGCCACGACTGTTTAAACGCTTTCTAAAGGTCAGAAGGCCTAGACGTTGAGAAATGTATTTTTTAAACTATTGAATGGGCAGACATGATTGACTAGTACATTATAGTGCCGGTCGCGACGTAAGAATCGACCCCTCCAACTCAGCCCGCTTTTTTGCCGTTGTTCGGCAAAGGTCGCCTGGGAGAGATCGCTCATAGCGATAAGGCCGCCTTTGTACTTCTTCTCGTAGCTTTTATTTCTGTGTGTTGTGTATGTGTGTTTTTGTGTGTTGTATTTTTGTGTGTTTTATTTCTGTGTTTGTGTGGTACAATAAAGAATTGTCTATCTATCTATGTATCTTTATATTGGAAGTACATTACTTAACTATCCGAAGAGACGAATGGAGGAGTTTGAAAGTAATTAGTGAGTGAACGTCTCGAACATCCGGTAAGATGAACTCACAGAGCTGGTTGATCGAACGGAGCGAGATCTCGGTAGACTTACCTGAAAAAAAAGAAACGAAAATTAGAAAAGTATTCTTAGCTTTTTGCTTTATAGTGCGTTACTCGGTTAGAGCGCACCTGTACTGAAGGTGAGGCGCGGGTTCGTATCCTGCCGAAATCGAATTTTTTGGGATATTATTAAAAAAGTTTTCGTAGTAGAAAAGTTTTGTCCGTGGGAAGTCGAAATTGGTCAAACAGGCTGCCTATTAAAAAACTATAAACCGACTTCCAATTTCGGTAAATAGTATACATCTATGTCTCGAACTGTCACATTAGATGGTTGCTAGGGTGGTTTTTTAAATTACGGGATAAATACTAATCCCTCGGGAATAAAATGTATATGGGACCAATTCGGGATGATTCTCTATACAATAGTGAAAGAATTATCAAAATCGGACCACTCCGTAAAAAGTTATGCGTCGTCTAACATAAAAAAAATATATGTACGCGTCGACATGAAAACAATCTTCGTTTTTTCGTCGGTTAAAAAATAGGATATGCTTTTTTTTGCGAGCCAGGAAAATGTACACGAGCAAGCTGCGTCTCACTCACTCAGTGTCCAACCGGCCGCCAGGACGAACGCATAATGAGTTCCAATACAGAAAGATTCATTGTAGAAATTCAAAATCGACCATGTTTATGGGATTCCGCAATAGAAGATTATTCCGATCGTAATTTAAAAATAAAATGTTGGAACGTCATAGTAAATTTATTCAAAGAAAAAGGCGAGATGACGGTTCAAAAAAAAAAGCAAACTGAACCGACAGATGGTCGCCACTGGCTACTAACCGAAGGTAGCCAGAGGTGTGGTCACCTCTGGCTACCTTCGGTTGCCAAACGCATGCTTACGTAGCCGGCGACGTCGCCATGGCATCTCGGTGAGGTAGGGCCCTTACAGAGGATAGCGAGATCCTAGTTCACAGCGGACTGAAGTCTATGGATTTGTTACTTTAGTTTAACTTGAAAACTTGTGCACTTGAACGTTTCGACTATCGAGTGAACGAAAGAGATTTAAGGCTCTTTAAAATTTCGAGTACCTACTTACCTAAGTCACTCTATTCTTTGAAAAAATTTGATCTTGAGATTGGCTCGAGTACAGGTATACTCGAGCCAATCTCAAGATCCAAGTTTTGTAAACAGCTCCCAACCTAACACTAAAATCAAAAATTAGTTTCTTAGCGTCGAGTTTTGATAATAACTTGTGAGCATTGTAGTAAAACCGAAAAATAATGCAAATTCTGTTAAAAGAAATTACAGCAAGCGAATGATTTTCATGGTAGTGTTTACAATTACAAACATTGCATCTTATCTTTGGCAAGTAAGCAGCAGAGCTAGTCACACCAATATTATAAATGCAAAAGTTTGCAAATATTTGTCCCAAGGCGGGTATCGAACCCGCAACCTCCTGCGACGCACGCGGACCTTCGCCCACCGCGCCACAGAGGTCGTTGAATAGTTAAGAAGATAATCTTTTTTCGCGCTAGCAACCCTGAATCCAATGAAGCGGCCATGATAAATGATGCTTGGGAGAAAACAAAATTGCAAAACTTTAGCCGAAAGAATTCTAACCGCCTGCTTTTCTGTTTCGTCAAGGAATTTCAAAAGCGTTAATATCTGAAAATTCTTAAAGCAATAGAACAAAGTCTTGTCGGTTATGGTACCCACCATACGAAGCCATTTTGTGACGAGGATAGACATAGGATTTCGCGTTCATAGGAGCGGGACAGGGCATAGCAACTGTTGTAATGAACCTGTCTACAAACAATCAAAACTGCCCGAATACTCAAATGCAACTCAGATATAAGCACGTTTGGGGATTAGGGTTTTAAATTGTTATTTTAGATTTGCGTTCTATAATGTGACTTGTTCTGTCACGAGCTTATAAAATTACTCTTGAAAATAAAATCTTCAATGTAAACATGAAAAAACTCAT
Organism: Eupithecia exiguata; assembly: GCA_947086465.1. Classification (NCBI taxonomy): domain Eukaryota; kingdom Metazoa; phylum Arthropoda; class Insecta; order Lepidoptera; family Geometridae; genus Eupithecia; species Eupithecia exiguata. The sequence continues at coordinate 2,034,624 of OX352254.1, forward strand.
TTTTCTCTTTTAGCTTTTCCAACAGCAACGCAAGCCCAAAAATCAAGTTTTTGCCTAATATCTATTAATTAGGACATTATTTGAAGAAAAAAAACGACATATAAAATGTTCTTTATACTTAGTTCAATTACCATGCTTATTCTCAAGATCTTAACTTCTATATTTATTCTAAGGTTTTTATTTATTATACTCTGGGTAATTTCTAAGAAATTAATAAATCCCAAAAAACCTTAGAATCAAGCAACGGCAAAACCTCTCGTCAAAGAACTAAATGTAAATTTGGTCTTTGAGCAGAATTGGATAACTTCATTGTTTCCTCTGTAGGTGGCGCTGACGGCGTAAGTGCCGAAAGAACTCCCAAAGATTTTCGGGCCGACTAGATAAGATCACGTAGCTTAGTTGGAAAAAGAGCACCCCTGCGCTGAAGGGGAAGGTGCGGGTTCGAATCCCGTCGGGATCGTAAATTTTTGGGATTTATTAATTTCTTAGAAATTACCCAGAGTATAATAAATAAAAACCTTAGAATCAAGCAACGGCAAAACCTCTCGTCAAAGAACTAAATGTAAATTTGGTCTTTGAGCAGAATTGGATAACTTCATTGTTTCCTCTGTAGGTGGCGCTGACGGCGTAAGTGCCGAAAGAACTCCCAAAGATTTTCGGGCCGACTAGATAAGATCACGTAGCTTAGTTGGAAAAAGAGCACCCCTGCGCTGAAGGGGAAGGTGCGGGTTCGAATCCCGTCGGGATCGTAAATTTTTGGGATTTATTAATTTCTTAGAAATTACCCAGAGTATAATAAATAAAAACCTTAGAATCAAGCAACGGCAAAACCTCTCGTCAAAGAACTAAATGTAAATTTGGTCTTTGAGCAGAATTGGATAACTTCATTGTTTCCTCTGTAGGTGGCGCTGACGGCGTAAGTGCCGAAAGAACTCCCAAAGATTTTCGGGCCGACTAGATAAGATCACGTAGCTTAGTTGGAAAAAGAGCACCCCTGCGCTGAAGGGGAAGGTGCGGGTTCGAATCCCGTCGGGATCGTAAATTTTTGGGATTTATTAATTTCTATATTTATTGAGAAATCCAGGTTTTAGTAAAAATTTAGAGGTACCTAACATTTCGATTTTTTTCTATCAAGAAATTTTTATGGAATCGTGTTTTCGAAACATATGATTAGTAAAAATTTAGAGGTACCTAACTTTACGATTTTTTTCTATCAAGAAATTTTTATGGAATCGTGTTTTCGAAACATATGATCGCTAGCTAGCTAGCTAGCTTATTTTGTTTCTTGTTTCTAGTCTGTGGGTGAGTGGGTAGGTAAGGCCTAGTAACTTTTGTATTTTTTTTTCCTCCTTTTCTGTTCTGTATTGTATCTCTGTGTGTCAATAAATGCTTCTCTATCTCTATCTCTATCTATCTCTAATTTAGGGTAGTATAGTATAGGGCCTTAACAAAGAAAATTACAATCATTAATAGAATTAAATTAAAACTAGTATTTACAATTGAAACAATCCACCGGCCGCTGCCGAAGACGCCTGCTCAAAAAAAAGGCTTAAGTACGCTTCCTTGGAGCAGCTTTACCATTTTGTACCTGTAGCAGTGGAGACCTTGGGTTGGGTAGTTGGAGTGTGGACGCGAAGTCTTTAGTGGGAGAATTAGGCCGTAGACTTAATGAAGTGACAGGAGACTCCCGCTCCGGGTCATTCTTGGTGCAAAGGATTGCTATCGCTATTCAGCGAGGCAACGCTGCAAGTATTATGGGCACCTTTGCACCGGGAATGGTCAGGGGCGGGTTATTTAATGACTAATTTTTATACTACACAGTATATTTAATGCACTTAATATTATATTTAATATTAAGTGCAGTATTTTACATTGTATGTTTTACATAAATTGACTTAAAACCTTTTTGTATTAGCTTATTTTATGGGTAGTATCCTATGTGGGTTGGTTGTAATAAAAGATGCGTGCATTATTTATGTGTCTTTTCATTAACACATGTTCCGAATTACAATTTTAACTATACTTAATCCTAAACAAGGATTTATATCTGATCGCGTCAGATGGATAAGAGTGGCTTGGAGTGACTGGTTAAGCTTCGGTTTGTTAATGAAAATTGCCGAGTAGCAGAAACGCGAATGCTACGACTACTTGAAGCTAATCTGTGTCACTACAACCTAGTCACACAAATTTATTGAAACAATTGATCAATTAAAATAAAAGATACAATTGAAACGATTAAAAAATTGATGGAATTGATATGGATCAGCTGAGCTACCTCTAGATTGTTTGCAATAGTCTACTGTTAGTCTGTTTGTATTCTTTAATTTTATTAAATAATTATGTTTAAAATAAATAATTATTATAAGTTTATAAGTAGATATACAACTTGAAGTCTAATTTCCATTTTCTGCTATTTTCCAGATACTGTGGAACTTGAGTTACTAAAAACCTGATAAAAAAAACAACAAAACCCTCAAATGGAGATCAAACAAGAAAACTTTAGAAAATGGCAACACAACGACATTAAAAGAGCACTCTGTGCACTTCCCGTCTCAGCTTCCACAAATTAAAACTACCCGCAACAATGTAAGAATCGTAACATGGCAACACAAAGGAACTGTAACAAAGAGATCTAATTGCGTTAACTGCTCTAAACACCGGCAACACAGAAGAAAGCTCATTACTAGGAAAAACGAATAAAGGAAAAAAACTGATGTAATTAATGCTAATTACTGGACTGTGGTCTCTTTCACGAACTAGCTACTGTCCGTGACTTCGTTCACGTACACACGGTAAGTATCCTATTAATCCGGGTTACGGAGCAAAATAAAAAATAAATGAAAATAAAAATTGTTTAACTCAAGCACTCATAAAATTACATTTAAAATACACACTAATAATAAAAAACAATGAAAACGTAATATAACGTGTTATAGCCCGGTCACGACATGCTCCGTCTTGCTTGCGCAGTTATGATTAGATGAAAGATTGACCACGGTGCAGTGGCCACACGTGCAAGTAACCTCGTGCAAACTGGACTGCGCAAAATTGAATTGTCACTACAGGGACAGGTTATAATGTTTTAATTTCTCTATTTTCTGTGTTACGACGACGTCGCCAACCATTGATCTACAGTCTAGAAGGGGATCTCATTTTTCATTGTCGCCAATGGTCGCCAACATATTTTTTATGTTAGGAGTTTTCTTTTATTGTTTGTTGATAACAAAGCAACAAATACACAAGCAACGCGTCGAAAACAACGCGTGCAAACTAAAGCGCAGTCGAATCTACAGGTTGGGCATGTCGCGCCCAAAAAAAACCGTTAAAACTTTTTGAAAATCGAATACCTTTTTACAGATAATGCGGTCACTCGCATACCATCTGCTGTTACACGCATCAAAGAACACCCAACCCTAACCTCCCCGATTAAAAACTATTCTAGCGTGTAATTTTATCGAATGCCTGTTTGAATTTTTCTCGTAAGGTTCGATTCGGAACAAACGAGTTTCTAGCCGAAAGGTTGGTAATACTACAATAAGGATGGCTTCTACACCACACACCAGTTAGTGTTAGGCGGTGATAAGGGCAACCCAATTCAATTCAATTTATTTACTGTAATTAATACGGTAACACCAATTACACTTATTAACGGACAAGGACTCAATTATGATATATGATAAATAATGCTGGACAATTCACACAGCATTAACTAGCCCCAAGCTAAGCAGAGCTTGTGTTATGGGTACTGGATAACTGATATACATAATACATTACATAGATATTTTTTATTAAGTATACATAGAAAACGACCAGAACACCATGAACAAAAATACCTGCAGATCGTACAAATATTAGTCCCAAGGCGGGAATCGAACCCGCAACCTCTGCGTCGCAGGCGGACCTTCGCCCACCGCGCTACAGAGGTCGTCTTATGAATCGAATTATGATATGATAGATTAAATCTCACTAATATTATAAACGTGAAAGTTTAGATGGATGGATGTTTGTTCCTTTATCACGCCAGAACGGCTGACCGGATCTGGATGAAATTTGGCACAGAGATAGATTATAGTCTGGAATAGAACATAGGCTACTTTTTATCCCGGAATTCCCACGGGAACGGGAACTACGCGGGTGAAACCGCAAGGCGCTGCTAGTAAGATTTAAAATAAACAAGGGCAGATGCAAAGCAGAAAGGTCACGATACTTGGAAATGCACTTATGACGAATAAAGAGGAGAGACTAGAAGAGAGTGAGAAATCATGTGGAAAAGATAAGGGGGTGAACGAAATCTGTATGGAATATACAATGGCAAAATAATGGTAAAATTTAAAAGATAGCGACGCAGTTTGTGAAGTGGAAGAAACAGGGTCAGTGTCTCGTATGCACCGATCTTAATATAGCCGGTCGAAAACTCGAAACGAAAGTCCTTCCATACTTAAAACAAAGCCGTTCACACGCGTCGCTCGCAGCTGACGTCACTCAAACCGGAAGGAATTCGAAAAAGGAACCTCTGGAGAAATTTCCCGCCGTCATTGACAGATGTTTCAACATGGCGGCCAATTGAGGTGATGGATATTCCAATATTTTATGTGGAGGTGACATGGTTTTAGAGTTTTTGAAATTTTGTTTCACTTGTATTTACGTAGGTACTACCTAACCTGTTTACGTCAGTAAGCTTTTGATGACAGAAAAGCCAAAAGAAAAATATTGAAATAGCAAAGGCGTGTGTATAAAATCGGACTATTAGTATTAGGTACTAAGTAGGTACATTTGACAAGTTTGTATACATTTTAGCCAACCTAACAAAATTGACCGATGAAGCTGTTTTTAAACGATTATCTTTTGAATAAGACTACCCTTTAGTAGGTATTCAAAATAAGCTTGTTAGTTAGGTACACATAACAGTAAAAAAAGTACAAAATCGATTGTACCAAGCGAAACAAAGAAGTCACGTCTCCCTTAGTATTCTGCAGTATTCTTACAAATTGCAGAGACTAAAGAAAAGCTTCTTTTACTGCCTCATTAAATTTATTTAACTAGCAACACTCTTTCATTCATTTTGAATGTGACGCCATCTTTTTTTCAGGGTTCCTTCAAAAGGACTTTGCCTGTCGCAGTTTTTTACACCATCTCGTATTTTTTTACATTTTTATGAGGTTTCATGCTTCATTTAGCCAGCTTTTGTTCGTTTATCTTTTGTCAACACAAGTCACTGGCCTTTAGAAGTAGGTGTGAGTATTTCGAGTTGTTCCTAACGGGAAGTAAAGTGATTAGGTAGGTAATTGATTTATAAAGTCAATTGTGCGTGGTAAAGAGCTAATCACGGCAATTTAGTATAGCGAAAGTGTGAGATTTTGTGGCCACTTGATGTTGTTTTTAGGTTTTCGCTGAATGAACCTTTCTACGAGGGACCTATAGGAATTTTAGAGTTGAAATCGTTGATACGAAATCATCGATTTGTCAGAATTCATTTTGTTTCAATTTGATTCCTTCGGGAACGTTCGGTTAGGATCGTTGTTCGTTCAGACTTATCCGTCTTACTTACTAAGTTTTTCTTGTTAATGTTATTTGTAATTTCTGACGTGCCCAGACCTGTAAAGAATAAAGGAAAAAAGGCACTTCAGTTTGAGCTTCCAAAGTAACATCATCCAGCCGATGATCCAAAGGCTATCGTGCCCGTGCCGTCGTGGAACGACAACCACGGGCACGATTACTACAAGGGCCAGTCAGAGCATGGTGTGCTGATGATGATGATGATGATGATACCGTTAAAGGGTAGCTAAATAACTTTAGGTAACCAAACAAAATTAGATCACGGAACCATCAGCTGAAAGTCCGGAACACGCTTATCCAGTTAATACCCTGGGGTCCTTTTAAATTAATTGTTTATCTTCTATTTCCTTATTATTTCTGGAAATTGAGTTTACGAAAGTTTGAAGCTCTCCGGAATTGAATGAATTTTTGCTGATTAAATGCATTGTTGGAAGTTTTGAGCTGGCAATGTTTTATTGTGTTGGTAGTAAGCCTTTGGAATACGGCTTAGGTTTTTGAATGAGAGTTTGAGAAAGGTTAAACTTTTTGAATTATGCGCAAGTTTTTCTTTTTCTAAATCTAAAGAAACGAAAAGAAAAAAGAAATAGAAGAGGTTGTGCAATGTGTAAGAATATCTTTACTATATATTTAAATGTTACGAGTCCTGTCCTGTCTCTTTTCACTGCCATTTTTTATTTAAATATATCGCAAAAATTAAAACATGCTACCTACCAATTAATCAATCAGTTTTTATTATTTTTAGGTCACACCCGGTTATCATACCGTTCATTAATTAAGTTTCCGGTCGTAATTTATTTATTTTTCATTACGTCACATTTTCCTCCATATTCAACGATGCAATTATAATGTCAGTAATATTTTTTAAGGGCCTGTTTTAAACCTAACCGACGAATCGTGGGTAAGCAGTAAAAGCAGGTCCTGTTGTTATTGATTGTAAACATAGAGTTTTTTTAGTGTCAAATTATATCTCTCTTCTTTATAATGGAATATGCATTTATTCAGGTGCTTACCTAAATAAGCGTATTTTTAATAAGATTAGATTAGATTATAACTTTATTGCACCATCAACATATTATACAAAAAACAATTAAACATAAACTTAATACTAACTATATCTAGTGGCACAATCGGCGGCCTTATCGCTAACAGTGATTTCTTCCAGGCAACTTGCTACTGGCTTGCTACTGGAAACAATAAGATTACAAACATTAACATGCAACACATTTCTTTTAAATCTATTTTTATTAGTTACATTATTTGTACCTTATTCATAATCTTTCGTACTTTTGTAACGACAACATTCATCATCATCAGCCTATATTAGTCCACAGCTGGACAGAGGCCTCCCCAGCTCTTTTGTAACGACAGCATTTACCTTACGCATAATAAAAGGTCATACCTACTTAGCGTAGATGGGAGGAAGGTATGACTTTTTTGGATATAATTTATATTATGTATACTTACCAGGTACAATAAAGTAAATTGTATCAGACAGATAATGCAAACCACAATAACGCAAACTACCAATTATATTTACAAAACCTATAAAAACCTGTTTTAATTTCAATCCTCTTATGAAAACAAATAACATGTCATAACATTTCCAGTAAACCAAACGAATCATTCATTCGAAATTCGAACGCGGATTTTAATTAACGAACCTTCCTATCATTGATCGTATCATTTGTACCGGTGCCCGTGTCGCTTCCCAATTATTGTGGACATCACACGGCGCTGGCAACACTGATTTTGAATTGTGGTTTTCAGAATTCGAATATTCCGATATTGGATACGTGCATTGCTTAAATAACCTGTGATTGGTGTTTGTGGAATTAGAATTAACCTGTTTTAAAACTATAATGTGTTCTATATAATCTGTAAAACCTGTGTAAAACATATACTTTGACCTATGAGCACTTACCCCTAGGGCTAAGTGCTCGTAGACTAAGGCCCGTATTATGAAAGCTCGCTCAGTTATCAATCGATGCTTGAGTAACGCTTTTCTATGGCATAAACGTCACTCAAGCATAGATCTATAACTGAGCAAGCTTTTATAATACGAGCCTAAGACAGTTCAGTCAGAGTGCAACAATAAAACAATGCCTGCAGGAAAAGACCTTACCCAAATAATGAGGATCCAATAAGACTGTAGACAAGTTCCAACATTAACTTATATTAAATTAGACTACCTAGTCTATTTTGTAAAATAAAACCGGCCAAGTGCGAGTCAGACTCGTGCACGAAGGATTCCGTACCATTATCTATAAAAACGGCAAAAAATCATGTTTGTTGTTCGAGAGCCCCCCTTAAATTTGGTTTTATTTTAATTTAATTATTTATATTTAAAGTGAATATATTATAACATAGTATTCTGTGAATATTTCAAGCGTCTAACTATTGCCGTTATGAATATCGAGCAAAAGCGAGCAGAAAAATTACGTTTGTTGTATGGGATATTAATTTAGTATTTGATGTTATAGCAGCAACAGAAATACATCATCTGTAAAAACTGTCAACTGTCTAACTATCACGGTTCATGAGATACAGCCTGGTGACAGACGGACAGCGGAGCCTTAGTAACAGGGTCGCGTTTTACCCTTTGGGTAACCCTAAAAATAAGCAAAACAGCTAACAATATCAACACTCCAAGCTCCTACATTATAAAACTATCCTCAATGTAATATTTCAAAACTTGCAGTCCGACATGAAACTTGCTTGTAGCGGAAAACAAAGTGGCACAACTTTCTACATGATCAGATTGTGCACTGCTGAGCTCCGTCATTTAGATTACTTGTTTTGCTTTTGGTTTTATTTATGTAAAACTTGCAGAAACAGAAATTATTGTTGCATTTGTCCCACGCAGGGAATCGAAACGCATGCCGACCTTGTCATTTTGGCCAGTATTTCCAGCAATTTTTTTTAAACTAAAATTGCATTATGAAATGAAATAAACTCCCAAAAATTATCGGTTTCGGCGGGACTCGAACCCGTGCCCTACCCTCGGTTTCGAGTCCCGCCGAAACTGATAATTTTTCGGAACTTATTTCATTTCTTAGAGATACCCAAAGTGTGTACCTAATTACGCACTACAATAAAAAAATAACCTTAAAATGGCATTAGTTTGTTACTTTTATACTAAGATTTATACGATATACGATTTATACGACTAAGATATACGATGGCAACCCTGTATAACATAATGTACATTATGTTATACAGGGTTGCCATCGTGCATATCTTTTAAATCTTATTCTAGAGTTGAAATATGTTCCTTTTTTATTTTAGCAATATGTGACATTGTTATTAATTATGGAATAAGTTGTATGAAAAATAAAGATTAATTATTTAATTCATTCATTATTTAATTCACAGCAATAAAATTCTTAGTTTACCTCTTGAGTCCGAAAGAAGTACATAATACAATAATTTATCTGTAGTATTCAAGCACATAGGTCCGTGGGGTACCGAGGCTCTCCGGGTTTTCAAAAAATTATCTCAGCGTCTGGTCGAAGCGACGCGTGACCCGAGAGCTGGTGAGTATCTGGCGCAGCGCATCAGTATTGCTATACAGCGGGGCAATGCAGCCAGCGTCTTGGGCACGCGCGCGACTGGTATTGACGTGGATCAGTTGAGCTACCTGTAGAATGTTTGCAACAGTCTGCAGTTAGCTCAATTGTTTCAATTGGAAATACTAGTTTTAATGTGTTTTTACTAGTATTATTTGACTGTAATTTTCTTTGTTAGCACATATAAGAATAACAAAGTATGTAATATACGCGCATAACAGCTTTTCAACGACTGCACCAGATTGGATAATTCTTTTTTATTGTTCGGTGTTCCTAGGACAAGGTTTGTATCATCATCATCATCATCATCATCATCAGCCTATATCAGTCCACTGTTGGACATAGGCCTCCCCTAATGAGCGCCATCGCGCCCTGTCTTCAGCTTGCCGCATCCAGCATCTGCCAGCAGTCTTTCGCAAATCGTCATCCCACCTGGTTTGAGGGCGTCCTACACTACGTTTGCCGAGTCGCGGTAGGTTTGTATACTCCATTTCAATTATTTTCAAAAACAATTAAAAAACTTTTTTTTTTATTTATTATAGTACTCTGGGTAATTTCTAAGAAATTAATAAATCCCAAAAATTTACGATCTCGACGGGATTCGAACCCGCACCTTCCGGAAGGTTCGAATCCCGTCGAGATCGTAAATTTTTGGGATTTATTAATTAAAAAACTATTAACCCCAATCACAAACCAGCTTACCTCTAAAAACATTTGAACGTATTTTTTTAAATTTTCTTTACTATACATTATTTCTACGTTCCACTTGGTTCTCCGCTGATAATTACGTTTGCCAATACAGTCCAGTACAAAAGAAAATTAAAAAAAACGGCTGAACGGATTTTAACGACATTTGGCAGGGAGTTAATTGGTATCCCGGGACGGATTAGCCTACTTGGAAAGCGCGTGCGAAGCCACGGGCTGCCGCTAGTTTATACTACACGTAACGAAGGAAACCTCGGAAGATCACGTAGCTTAGTTGGAAAAAGAGCAACCCTGCGCTGAAGGGGAAGGTGCGGGTTCGAATCCCGTCGAGATCGTAAATTTTTGGGATTTATTAATTTCTTAGAAATTACCCAGAGTACTATAATAAATAAAAACCTTAAAAAACCTTAGAAGGAAACCATCGATCAAAAATGTCCGGCTTTGCCGGGGGAGGCCGCGAACTCCTTATTTTTGATCGAAGAAGGAAACCTATCAAGTTTTTTACTTACCTACCTGAGATTAGCTCTATGGCTTACCATTGCCTCACCATGCGGCCAAGACTGCCTCGGCTTTCCCTAACGGTATTCTCCGCCACTAGGTTAAAGACCTCAATTATTTCGCATTCAACGCTTATTGTAAAGGACTAAGGGTCATTTTGGTTTAATGATCTTCCAAGTTTTTGTAGGTTATGCTTGGAGCTGATGATAAAAGTGGGTCCTTTGTTTGTGTAGGGTATGTCGGGGTATGATCGGACGCGGGTGAAGACCGTATGACACTAATTGTAGCCGAATTAAGCCATATTTTCTAATGATGACAACATCATATGCCGACGCCATTAAATGGAGTCGTAGAAAATGGTGGTAGGACTAGATATTTTTTCTTTAATAATGGCTTAATTCTCCCCCCCCCCCCCCGTCCGATCATACCCCGATATACAATCATCTAGCTTTCTTAAGGTTGAATCTTAGTGAAATGGTTTAGGGCTGATTTGAACAGATAGGTAGGTACTTACCTATTTTAACTAAGTTAAGTTATATATAACTCTCATACGATAGACACGGCGCCACTTAATATGTCTTCTAACTAAGGCAATGGAGTGTAATTATAGACCCCCTGGGTAAGGTTTAGTTCCAAAAGTGTTACTTATATATTTCTTAGCATTTTTTTTTGTACGCGTTCTCTTGTAATGTATGGTATTCATCCACGCCATTCGTATCAAAGAGTTGAGAGCTCACTACGTCAGATACCTATACCTACCTACATACTTGAATGGTTTATCAATCAATGTGTAAGGTATGTCGGGGTACAATCGCACGCGGGTGAAGACCGTATGACACTAATTGTAGCCAACTAAAGCCATATTTTCTAATGTTGCTAATGTCGGGGTATGATCGGACGCCGGAGCCATATTAAGGTAAGCCATATTTTCTAATGTTGCCACCATTACACGTCGACGTCATTAAATTGCGTCGCAGAAAATGGTGGCCACATAAGAAAAAAATGACTCAATTTGGCTACAATTAGTGCCACACGGTCTTCGTCCGCGTCCGATCATACCCCGACGCACTATATCTCTAAATATCTATCAATCATTCAGATGCCATTAACGTCAACAGCTTAGAAGCGGTGCTTACGTTTATGATTGACTAGCAGCTGCTCACGGCTTCACCCTTTTCATGTATCCCATTTTTTTGGTTAATATTATAGCCTACTAGCAGCGCCTCGCGGTTTCACCCGCGTAGTTCCCGTTCCCGTAGGAATTTCGGGACAAAAAGTAGCCTATGTCCTATTCCAGACTATAATCTATTTCTGTGCCAAATTTCATCCAGATCCGTTTTGCCGTTCTGGCGTGATAAAGGAACAAACATCCATCCATCTATCCATCCATCTAAACTTTCACGTTTATAATATTAGTGAGATGACACTCACAAATAACGTGGTTTTCTATCGGTAAAAGAATTTTCAAAATCGGTTCAGTGGATCCAGAGATTACCCCCTACAAACTCACAGACTCTACCTCTTTGTAATATTAGTACCTATAGATATTTAAATTTAAAAATAGAACGGCATACCTATTTGTTCGATTTGTGTTGCTTTCGTATCACGTCGGCAAGATCTATGTGATCAGGTGATCACTAATCATCAGCAACGGCAACCCTAAAGAACTTAAACATCTGTGCAGGTTCTATACAGGGTTATGCTAACCAAGTAGGTAGACTTAGTCACGTAAACGTATTTACTACATTAAGGCAAGCTATTAGCACAAAACAGTGTTTATTTCAATTCGCAGTCTACGCACCGAACACATCGCGTGTCATTCAACAATACTGCGATATAATGCTACCAAGATATCTGTGAAAGGCGTTGTTCTATCCACTTCGGTCATACCAACTCTTTACTAACCTGTAACGGTAGGTAGGTACATGGCAACAAAGAATAACAATGAGTACTGCATTGGTTTCTTGGGAATCAAAATTGCTGATGCACTTCCCCGATAAAATCTGATAAGGATAGATAGATATAGCCAACTGTAGTAGAGGATCCGTTCAACTGTTTCGGCGTAAAAGGTGAGAGAAAAAGCTACTTTTCCTAAATATTACTACGATTACATAAAATAACTCAAAATAACTCTAAAAATAGTAAAAGAAGAAGGTTCGTAACTTCATTAGTTATTTTTGTGAGAACCTTTTGAGAACGTATTCGAATTTCCTGTGTGCAATTTATGTTTATTCACACCTCTAAAATTTAAGGGAAATCAATGTCTCTTCAAAACAAGAGTTTCTCGGTGTCCTTCTTCGCAATACATCGTCAATCAGATGAGATTAAATAAAAGATACTGGACGACTCACAAAGCATCATCTAGCCCTAAACTAAGCAGAGCTTGTGTTCTGGGTATGGACACAAAATTTAGACAAAGGTCTATTGATATTAAATCAACAGCCGCGGCGCATAGCACAATAATGTATTAACTTCTAACAGATAACTTAATGGCACTGTTGCTTTGCGTGTTGACGGGTAATAAAGCGAAATGCGTAGCCCGTTCGCAACATGGCGGAATAGCCTGCCTAGGCAAGGCAGGCTATTCCGCCATGTTGTACCAGTTTTAATTAAAAAGGTGTAATGTCAAAGGTGCTGTCAAAAAACTTTTTTATGCGTCCAGGGTGTGGCTGACGCGAAATCTGCGTGGCTACGCTGTTAATTAGTTTTGTTTTCACGAGGGCTTTAGTACGAAGTACCTAAGTTTTGACGGTTTATCAGTGAAATTATTTAGGTAACCTGTGTAGAAGTACCAACCCAAATAAAATCTAGGGAGGTAGGAATTTTCAATCATATCTGCCATAATTTTTATGGCACGGTATGGCAACCTTAATTATTGTGTAGTATACAGGGTTATCGCGGATTCGCGGGTAGAATACCTTCACAGGTTGGCAACCTTTTCCAATAGCCCTGTATATTATATCTCATTATTTTAGTTAGGTAAATTATCTAGCTAGATTAACTATTATTATCTACGTCAGTAAGAATATACCTAGCACAACTAGACGCAGGCATAAATGACAAGGTACTTTTGTAGGTACAAGGCAATAGCAATGGCAATAGGTGGTCTACTGAGTAACTAAACCTAGCTATGTGGTCTCTGCTCGAGTCTTGCCAACTTTCTTTGCCATCTTTTAAATCAACATTATTTATCTATTTATTTATTAAAGGAAAACCAGCCGCACATACAACAAATATAACAATAAAGAAAATGGAAACAGAAGGCTATTAAAAGGTTTTCACGTGTAAGAAGAATAGTAGAGACATAAAAAGTGTGAACAAGCAAAGTAAACATGTAGTACCCTACAACACTACAATTGACCTAATACATACATAGCAAAAATATTTATACGTGTGTTAGTGTAAACAGTCTTATCCTTGAAACCAGAGGTTCAGAATCATGAGCAGAGTCCAAAACCGATGAAAAAATTAAACTTTTTTTTTCACATAATTTTGAAAAAAAAATCCTCATACATCATAAAAGCATTTCACCCTACACCGTCGGCTCGCACTCGTCGTCAGTCACACACAGCCCGCCTGCTTTGTCGGTTTCAAACAAAGACGCCGCTCGCGCGCCGACATAAAAGCGCCGCCTACGCGCCGCCCGCTCGCGGCCGGCGCGTACTCGTCAGTCACAGCCCGCCTGCTAGGTAGTGAGCACGTCACGACTCACGACGCGTTCCGTGCTAATTTGTGATGTGCCGATTTGTTCGCGTATTGTGTTAAGTAGAGAAGTGACGATGTCGTTCACATCAATGAACAGTGGACTGAAATGGTGCGACTTTATGCCATCGCTGGTGACAACATTAACTTGGCTCGTACGATGTACGCAGAGCGGTTCCCATAACAACGTGTGCCAAGCCGGGAAACGATCCTAGCGCCTGCACAAAGGCTACGTGCCTACGGCCAGTTCACCGAGGCTTGCGTAACTGTAAATGGAGCCCATTTTGAAAACATTTTATGCCTAATGTGAGTAAATCAAACTGTACATAAAACTGTAAATTTTCATTGAATTGTAGGTACATAAACTTGATTGATGATGATCTTTTAAAAAACGCTAAAATTACCTACCTACTTTAGCCTACTTACTGGCAAATGTGTTAGAGTAGCTATTTTTGCCTGTCCTAAGCCAGAAAAAGTATGAAGGGAAAGTTCCATCACAAGTTGTAGGTACCTACGATTCGAGTGGTTTCGATACCTACACCACCGGCCGGCTACAGGCGAGAGCGGGCGGCGCGCGGCGTGATAAGGTCACTAGGGTGTCCATGAAATCACGAAGGACAGCAGAGAAATGAATTATGAAATTCCATCAAAACTAATTGACTTTTATTTTTAATAATAACTTGTATCGTCTTATTTTAGGGGTGTACATACGTGGTTTCAAGGATAAGACTGTTTACACTAACACCCTGTATAATAAATGATAAATCAATTTATTATCATTTGTCTTCATAGACCTGGGGCGCTATTCTGATAACTAATCGCTTTGCTATGACAATAGTATCGTCGCAGAATAGCCACCACAATCATAATTTGGTATTTCACAATAGATGAAAGAAACTACAGATGCAGGGATGCAACTCAAAAATGTCAAGGTATATACTAAGAGATAGATAGAATGGTCTGACATTCTATGAATCTCTTAGTGCAAATAGCATAGCACTCTGGTGCGTTAACGACATAAAACCCTGATCAGTCTTCCAAATGCGTTTGAGGTGCATGCGATAAAAAATGCCGAACAGACAAAAACGTTTTAGGTGTACAAGATAAAATTCACTGAACATGCCTAGTTTAAAATCAAAATAGTTTTGGTTTATAGGAAATAAAACCGGCCAAGTGCAAGGCAGACTCGCGCACGAAGGGTTCCGTACCATTATCTATGAAAACGGCAAAAAAAAACATGTTTGTTGTATGGGAGCCACCTTAAATATTTATTTTATTCTGTTTTTTAGTATTTGTTGTTATAACGGCAACAGAAATCATCTGTGAAAATTTCAACTGTCTAACTATTACGGTTCATGAGATATAGCCTGGCGACAGACGGACAGACGGACAGCGAAGTCTTAGTAATAGGGTTCCGTTTTACCCTTTGGGTACGGAACCCTAAAAAGAAATACCTGAGAAGTCAACTTTCCCAAAGAAAGAAAAAAATTGGCCATATTTGATCTAAGTAGGTAGGTACTAGAGAGTTTTGATAAATAATTGAATTTACCAATCTTTTATAGGTCCTTCGAGATAAAATTCGTTGAATAAAAACCTCTTACGTCAGATCCATTAGCTCCTTAATTTCCGAGATGCCCCACCCAACGTAAGCCAATTAAATCTAATCTAAAAGATCTGCCCCAAATCTTGCGACTAAAATTGGTCCAACTGACTGTCACCATTTTTCTTCATTAAAGTACTTACAACCACAGATTAAATATCACTTACTGCATAAAAGGTATGACGGGGTATGATCGGACGCGGGGAAAGACCGTACGACACTTATTGTTGCCGAATTAAGCCATCATTTTCTAATGCTGCTACCATTTTCTACGACTCCATTTAATGGCGTCGGCATAAAATTTTGTATTCATTATAAAATTATCCGTAACAAGTGTCGAATGGTCTTCCTGCGTCCAGTGCAGGAATGCTGCTATTTCTCCAGAAACACTTGTAGGTTTTTAGGGTTCCGTACCCAAAGGGTAAAAACGGGACCCTATTACTAAGACTTCGCTGTCCTTCTGACCGTCTGTCACCAGGCCAAATCTCATGAACCGTGATAGTTAGACACTTGAAATTTTAACAGATGATGTATTTCTGTTGCCGCTATAACACCAAATACTAAAAAACAGAATAAAATAAATATTCAAGGGGGTTCCCATACAACAAACGTGATTTTTTTTGCCGTTTTTATAGATAATGGTACTGAACCCTTCGTGCGCGAGTCCGTCTCGCACTTGGTCGGTTTATTGTTCCTTTACGGCATAACCGCGTATCATATTAATTTTCTGTTAGCTGAAGATCGTCCCTGTAATCGTTCCGGTCATACAAACTCTGCAATAACCTATAGCGGTGGACATGACAGCAACCAATAGCAACCGAGAGGCAATTGTAGTTCCATTTTCGGCCATTTCACAGATCTCTGGGATAGCGGCAATATGGTTGACAAGCTTGACCCAGTTCGAAGCATTTTAAAAAAGTTTACGACAGTGACATTTATTTGCGCGGCAAAACTTTATGGTGATAGTATTTTTACGGGTGTTTCGGAAGGAAAATAAATAAAGAAAGCCAATTTCGGAGACGTCTTTTCTCTGAAACCTTTCTAGTGAACCGTTAACACAAGTCAGTGTTTTTAGATTACTACCTACGTTGAGATTACTATTTTTAGATGTAGGTAGTATGGTCGGTCCCACAGTTCTCCTTCCGAAAATAGCGTCATACATAATTTAATACTAGAAATAAGAATAATCTCGCTGTGCCCACAACCAGGTTTCACAAGATTAATGTATCTTTTAATGGGCAATGTATACGCTTCTACAACAAAACTACTAGTGAGTTGCAAAAACTGACAATGAATAAATTCAAACAAATTGTCAAACATGTCAGGTTCCGTACTATTATCTAAAAAAACGGCAAAAAAAACACGTTTGTTGTATGGGAGCCCCTTAAATATTTATTTTATTTTGGTTTTTAGTATTTGTTGTTGTAGCGGCAACAGAAATAGTACATCATATGTGAAAATTTCAACTATCTAACTATCACGGTTCATGGTGACAGACGGACAGCGGGGTCTTAGTACGGAACCCTAAAAACAAAAGAAAAAGAATCACAAAGCAGCGAAGTTAGAATGCGTGATACACTCACGCCATGACTCATATCTCTAACATGCACGTAAATAGCCTTTCAGAAGCTAAAGCGATAGATCCCTATTAAATTTTGATAATTAAATAAAAGATGGGCGCAAAAAGTTGGTTCTAACAACTTCCAAGAACCCAAAACCTTCATAAAACAATATAAAACCCTGCCTGCCAGTGTTTTCTTTCTTCAAATTAAATTATAAAGTACTTAAGTTACTGAACTGACCTAATAAAATATTTTTTAATGTTTTCTCTAAACGTTTCGTGATTAGAACAGGCAGCAAGATTGTGGTCATGAAAAAGATAATAAAAACTTATTTCATCGAAACTTTTCGTAGAAAATGCATCAACAATGCAGTAGAACAGGGCTGCCAACTAACTAACAATGCAGAATAAAAACCCAAAAGCAATAAAATAGAAAATGTCAATGACAAAAAACCATAAATTCTCCCGCCAAAAGCACTAGTGTTGCCAGACAATGGAAGTTTCCCACAAAGTCGGTAAAATACATGATGCATGGAAAGTGATTAGATGAACCAGGCGTTCCGCTCTATTGTAGTTTTATGTAATTTTTGTAGTAATTATAATTTAACGGTTGTAGTTTTGGACACGTGAAATGTGTTATCCAATAGGAACTGACTGATGTGTAATTGGTATGTTACGCGTACACTTCATACTTCGTAGACTACGCATATATCATAGAAACTCTACAAAAGTTCTTGTTAACTCTCTTTTTTTCATAATTATTATGAAGTAAAAAGAGAGTTTAAAAGGAGTTTTGTAGTTTCTATGATTTATACGTAGTCCAACCTTCTTTCAGAGATCGCAAGAGGCAAATAATATTGTATTACATTTTAAGTATTATACAAACTTACTAGTGGTTTATTTTTCGCTTCTTCCACAAGTGGACAAAAAATTAAAGCGAACAAAATCAATAACATTTAGTTTCATATTTGATAATAATTTACTATTATCAAGCTGTTTATGTATAAAATTTGACTTATCTGAGTGCTTATTTTGTAAGCCTAAATAAATAAAGATATAAACTTGACTTTTGAAAAAAAAACTATATTTTTACGAACTCAACAAAGGCCTTGTACGGGGGTTCCATTTCCAAGTATTAATCGAAGTCTTCTAATTTTAGTATTGTTTTTCAACATGCTTTTCTTTCCTATCCAGCCGACGACGTAAACAACTTGTTTTTCCCATAACTAGGATGGTTAGGTATCTACATAGGATGTTCTACTGCCCACACTCAGCTTAATCAGACCTTTGTAGGTACCTATTTATGTAGGTACTAGTAATGGTCTATTTATCACAATAATATCATAAATGCGAATGTCTGAATGTTTAGATGGATGAATGTTTGTTACTTCTTCACGCCAAAACTGCAGGACGAATCGGGCTGAAATTTAGCATAGATTTAGCTCTAAGCCTGGAATCAAACATAGGCTATATCCCATACAAGTTTCCATGAGATATAAATAACCTTTAAAGTTAACAAAAAACCATAAAAACAACGCGTGCGAAACCGCGGGAAGACATAAGTAGATAAATAAACATGAAAAAAACTACGATGAGTAAATTGTACATAAATGATTTATGCACATTTTGCTTTATAGTGTTCATGACTTTTAAACAGTACAATTCAATTTAATATAAAGTAAAAATAATATAATAAAATATAAATAAATAATATTTAAATTTAATTTTATTGAATTTTAAAGTAGGTGAACCTATTTAGCACGTTTTATGTAAGTAGGTACCTAATGTTTTGATATTCACATGCCAGTAATGTGGCGAGATAATGAGGATCTACACCACCTGTGTAACAGGTGGTATTATAAATAAGTATATATAGTATAAGTATATATAATAATGAAAATTTGATCTACACGATAATTTTGATGTCGTGCAATATTTCAAGACACACTTGAAATTAGTTGTTGGACTAAAAAATTAATTGGCCTGACGTCGCCAGTAGGTTTTCTTACATTCCTACCAATTAACACTAGTCTAGACGAGTTAAAGTTCATTAGGCTACCCCTCCCATGATGACGTAAACGAATTGTAACTGTTAATATGGTCTTTGTAATTGTTGCGCCCTGACAGGGTTTTTATGCGTTGTGTACCTACTAACACTACTTACACCTAAGAAAAATATGTGCGCTAATGAAACGCAATCGTTTCATTAAGTTTCATAAATTATAATTTTCGCCAAAGATAATACCTATATCTTCCACCAAGGTCCTAGGACGTATTTAAGTGTTGCCAACACGCCTCTGGTTTTTAACCTTACTAGTTCCCAAAGCAAACTTAGTCTACCCTGTTTTGGGCACGTTTTCAGTATAAACATATTTACTGTATTCGTTTTTATAGCTGCACGGCTCGCGCCTCATTTGTACCCAAAACAGCGTGATCGAGTTTGACATATTTTACCAACAAGCTTGTTTTATGGTTTTCTATCTACATAGTTCTCGTAACTTTTACGTTACGGATACTATTTAATAGTATAAGTAAAAGTTAGTATTTTCTAAGTACCTTTTTATACAGAAAGCAAGCTGTACACAGTGTTAACTTTTGAATGAATGAATGAATGAAAAAGTTGTCGTAGAAGATTTACCCAGTGCGAGTAACCCACTATAAAGCAAAAAGCTATGAATGAATGTACTCTTTACTGTACTCAAAACGTAACAAAAATAATACTTTACATCTAAATTAAAAACGTAACTAGTACAAAAGACGGCCTTATCGTTGAGAGCGATTTCTGCCAGGCAACTTTGGAATGTAGAAACAGATATAATTCTAATCAGAGTTGATAGAAAAGAAACATTTAAAAAGGATTATCCAAAAAATAATAAACTTTTATGTGGCAATAAGCTTCTCTGGTCCTATTAATTAATATTACTTATATTTGATTAATCAGACTCTACACGTAAATATTTTTTTTTGTTTCTTTTTTTTGCACCTTTTTTTCATGTAAGTTTGTTATATGCATGCCGTCTTTATTGTGTTTTTTTGTTCTACTTTCCCTCAGTTTGTGTGTGTGCTAAATAAAGTTTTATTCGATTCTAAAATATTTCACTAATATGTAGGTACTAGGTAGGTACTATAGGAATAATGAAATTAACCTACAAGGTACCTAGTAGGTTAATTTCATTATTCCTAAGTTAACGGCTACGTTTTATCCAAGGACCCACGTGAACAAAGACTATGTTTGATAAAATCATAGATTAAGCATTAAACATTGTGGTTGCATGTTTATTTGTTTGTGTATGATAAAATATAACATCCATCCATAGAACAGATTCCGATTCAAAACAACCAGGTGTTTACCTATTCCCTCTCATAATTCACTAGGTAATAATAATCAATAGAACGTAGTTTTAGTACTACGTACGATTTTTTAGTATGAATACAAAAAAATACTAAATATTCTATTTAAGATAGGATTTTTTGTATGAATACTATAAAATCCTACGAGTGATTTTATGAATCACTAGCAGCGCCTTGCGGTTTCACCCGCGTAGTTCCCGTTCCCGTTGTAATTCCCAGATGAAAAGTAGCCTATGTTCTATTCCAGATTATAATCTATCTCTGTGCCAAATTTCATCCAGATCCGTTCAGCCGTTCTTGCGTGATTGAGTAACAAACATCCATCCAAACTTTGACATTTATAATATGAATGAATTCATAAAATTGTCACTGTCACACTGTCCAAAAGGTGAGCAAAGAGAAACTTTGAAGTTTAAAATCAGAACAATAAAAAATCATTCGAGATTTGAATTCAAGGAATGATACATAAATCCGACGGTCACTCAATCCACCGTAATCTTATAATCTGATGAGCGAGATAGCAATAGCAATCTGACATGAGAAAGGACGAGACAGAAACCCACTCTTCCTGTTCTAGGAGTAAAAATAAAAAACCAGTCGAGTGGATGGACCGGTTCGAAAAGGATAGTTTGTTACATCATTGTATTCTTCGTTCGAAAATGAGATCTTGTGAACCCTGTACATTGTACAACATCCAGTTTGAAATAAGATAAAAACGTTAAAATACTTCCAATTTGGATGGAGTTGGTTCCCAAAGGTATGACGCCAAAAAACAAAAATATAACTTTTTGGTTTTAGATATAACTGGTATAATAAGGTACACCAGATATGTTATTTAAAGAAAATTACAATACACTTAAATCTATTTTCTGAAAATCTAAGCCGTCACCAGAAGGCCAAGTGCCCAAAATGCTTGCAGCATTGCCACGTTGAATGGCAATGCTAATTCGTTGACCGAAATAAAAGCTAGGTAGGTACTTCTTTAGGTACTTACCTATCTTAAGACGATAGCTTTCAAACGCTCAAAAAACAATTAAATTTGCATCTAAACATAATACTGTCTGAAAAGTTGCACGCAATATTGCGCAACCAAATTCTGTTAGGTATCACGTGAAACGCCATCTTCATCAATAAAAAAATAGGTATATATCTAACTAAGAAGTTTCCTTCGAATCCTTCAGAACCAGTATTTAGTCATTTAGATAAAGGGATATAGGTCACTAGCAGTGCCTCGCGGTTTCACCCGCGTAGTTCCCGTTCCCGTAGGAATTTCGGGATAAAAAGTAGCCTATGTCCTTTTCCAGACTATAATCTATCTCTGTGCCAAATTTCATCCCGATCCGTTTTGCCGTTCTGGCGTGATAAAGGAACAAACATCCATCCATCCATCCATCTAACTAAACTTTCACGTTTATAATATTAGTGAGATTGCAACAGCGTTCTAGCTGAGCCTGTTTCGGACACAGTTAGAACTTACTAGTGGTTTATTTTTCGCTTCTTTCACTAGTGGACAAAAAACTTAAGCGAACAAAATCAATAACATTTTGTTTCTTGTTTGATAATAACTATTTATAAAGCTGTTTATGTATAAAATTTGACTGGTCTAAGTGCTTTTTTGTAAGCCTAAAGAAAAAAAGTTATTGACTTTTGACTTTTGAACGCTATACAAACTTGTAATGTAAGGTAATTTTAGGTTTAGTTTCTAAGATTTGATTTTGTTTTTCCTGTTAAACTCACCAGGGCGTCATAATCGCATGTGCGACAAAGCATTTAATAAAGAATTAAAAAAAAAACTAGGTACGTAATTTAACTTCAAACTCTTTCATTATGGGGAAAGGAAAACGCCAAAAAGAGCCCACACATTAAAAACACATAACATTTGATCTAATCTCCAACATTTGATGTGGTTAAAATGTTGAATGTAACACACGTATACGAACTTGCGTTGCGGTTCTTTTGAAAGGCATTGCAGGTTGTGCAAGAAGTTAGTCATCAAGCGATTGAACTTTGTAAGGGGGTCGTAAACGCGGCCTTTGGGTAACTTTGTTCTTTGTGATGGCAACATTCTTTGTATACAGGGTATTGCCTGCTCGGAAAATAAAAAAATACCAGTATCTTCTTAATAGTTGGTTATGTAGGTAAGGTACCTTTTCCCTACTTGGTAATTTTGACATCAAAACTTAGAAGCAGGCAATGTCTATTAAAAAATAGGTATATAATTTACTTTCATGTAAGTATACATCGAAAAACAGTATCCTTCCCAGTTTTTAAATCTCGCGTTAAGGAGTTTGTCACAATAGTGAATATTGGTACATAATATTTATGTATTTAAATACGTAGTATATTTTAGGTAGTATATTATAGAAGAAGAGATTGCTTCTAAGCGATAAGGCCGCCCACAATGGGCGGCCTTATCGCTTAAAACTTGTCTCATGTAATGTTCTTTTTCTGGTGTACAATAAAGGGTTTTGTATTATATAGTGTATTGTATACAATACTGGTATATAATTTACTTTCATGTAAGTATACATCGAAAAACAGTATCCTTCCCAGTTTTTAAATCTCGCGTTAAGGAGTTTGTCACAATAGTGAATATTGGTACATAATATTTATGTATTTAAATACGTAGTATATTTTAGGTAGTATATTATAGAAGAAGAGATTGCTTCTAAGCGATAAGGCCGCCCACAATGGGCGGCCTTATCGCTTAAAACTTGTCTCATGTAATGTTCTTTTTCTGGTGTACAATAAAGGGTTTTGTATTATATAGTGTATTGTATACAATACTTACAGTTACCTAGCTAGGGTATTTTAATTATTTATTTAATCATCAAATTAAATTCACTAAACACACTAAACTAAAATTAAGGAAGACTAATAGGTAACTTAGGTAATTTCATATAATCAAATTTTGTACCTACATCATGTTCCTAGGTAAATTATGCACAACCTCTGCGTACTTTACAGTAGGTATTATGTATTTATTTTAAACTAAAAACATAACAAACAAACAAAAATTGTAAGCAAAAACATATCAGTCGATTGAATTTAAAAACAGAACCTCAAGAGAAATGCATATCCAATGACTTCTCACGCTCACGATTCTCGGTACACACCTACCGGCTACAGGCCGTTACGGTAACCAATTTTACCACTTTAATCGTTACCGTTTTGAAGTATCTATAGCTTAGCTAGCTATATAGCTTTTACAAGCTGCTATTAGACAGACGATCGAGCTATCTGCGCTGCCACTTAAATCTCACTTTCTTATAAACTGGTAATGAAGCCACGAAGCCTGTAATGTAGGTAGGTACGCCCTCGGTTGAGTCATTATTTTCCAAGAACTAAATGCCCTGAGCTGGCTAAAATGTTGCATTGTGAAAGCAAGGGTGGGACCTACCTAATTTATTTATTTATTTAGAACTTCCAACAGAGATACTAATAAAACCGGCCAAGTGCGAGTCGGACTTGCGCACGAAGGGTTCCGTACCATTATCTAGAAAAACGAGCAAAAAAAATCACGTTTGTTGTATGGGAGCCCCCTTAAATATTTATTTGATTCTGGTTTTTAGTATTTGTTGTTATAGCGGCAACAGAAATACATCGTCTGTGAAAATTTCAACTATCTAACTATCACGGTTCATGAGATACAGCTTGGTGACAGACGGACGTATAGCGGAGTGTTAGTAATAGGGTCCCGTTTTACCCTTTGGGTACGGAACCCTAGAAATCATTAACACATAAAGGCATCACCAGTTGTGACCCCCCAATTACAGGAAGGTAGAACTTACAGCTTACACAAAAATAGATTCAAGATGTAACGTGGGTATACCTAGGTAGGAACCTTTGCTATGCAGTGTCTTTATGTAGCTAGTACCTACCTACATTATTATTATCGTAATCCATTGGTTAAATAAAATATCTATTGCAACAATAAAAAGCTGAAAAAGTTAATAAAAAGTTTTAAATTGGGACTTTGGACACCCTATCAAAACTATAAAACCAAAGGGCCATGCCAACGGTTTATTTATTTAAAAAAGACGATACTCAAAATTTAAGTACAAGATATTACTGTTACCAAGATGACAAAAGCTTCTGTACCTAGACCTACCAAGATACAAGCTAGGTAGGTAGGAAACTGTCGTTCAGTCATCTCATCAATCGTTGGATTAAACAAAGACGGATGTTAGTGGGTAGAATGGAAACGGTAAACAGGTATAACATAGTACCTACTTACACCAATAAGAGATCCGAATTGAGTAGGTAAGCTATTTATTTCATAAAAAATAATTGAAAGAAAAGAATTCGACTTCAAACCGATCAAACCCTATCGGTCGGTTACAATAAAACAAAAAAACCAAGCAGGTAGACGAAACGCCCGCCTTTTTCGGCACCTGTCGTGTCGCGCATAAAAAAAGATAACAAAAGAGTTTTTGTTATCAATAACTTACCTCGATTCCAAGATTGCAGTCCACTCACGCACTTTTACTATGTATAGTACCAAGTTTTATGCACTGTAAAGTGTAACAAGAGTGTTTTTACGGTTGACCGCGGGACAATACCGCCTACGCCGCGCCTTGTACACTTTCCAACTTCGGACCGGTTTTCAAAAGGACTCGTAAAGTACCGGATAAAACGCGACGCACGGCCCCTCAGCAAGAGCGGTAGCAACGGACTGGCCGGGTTGAAAAAAAAAAGTAAGAATGTGTTGCCTGATGTTAAAGAAAAATTTGGACGGATTTTTGAGAATTTTATTATTTTTATATTTAGATTGTCATGAGGAAAATGGAACGGGTATCCTAAAATTTTAAATTTTACAACTGAAAATAAATTGTTTGTCTAATTATTTAAATATATTGTATGATTAGTTGGAACTTGATTGAAATTGAGTGTTCAGCAATTTACAGTTACAAGAGTGGTTGGTTAATTTGGTCACAAAGATCAAAGATTGTTAGAAAATTTTGTTCTGTGATGATCAGTGATCGGAAATTCGGGCGCTTATTTACCTAAAGTTGGTGTAAAGACACAACATGGAGCAGTTAAAACCATCTTTCTCGGGAATACTTTCCCGTAAATTCCTGGGATTTCAGAATACTCTAAAATAATGATTTTTCACCGGAATCTTATTTATAGACGAAATCTATGACACTTTTATTCTGACGTGTTTTTCACTAAAGTCAATATTTCTGAAAAAAAAAACATTTTTAATTACCTATATTTATGATTTTATGCCAAAATCCTTTTTCTAGACGAAATTTAAAACACTTATTCATACGCATTTATAATTTGTTTGATAATTGCGTAAGAATAATAGAAACAAATATTATTTTAAAAAAATATAGGTATATAGATGTCTGTTTTGTGAGATGAACCCAAACTTGTTTTATTCCAAATGGGAATTTTGGAATTTTCTAGAATGTATTTTCACTGAAATCTTATTTATAGACGAATTATAAGACACCTTTTTTGAACGCGTTTTTTTACAAAAATCGATTTTCGCGTCAGAATAAAAGTGTCTTAAATTTCGTCTTTAAATAAGGTTCCGGTGAAAAAATCATTATTTTAGAATGTTCTAAAATCCCGGAAACTCTCGGGAAAGAATTCTCGAGAAAGAGGTGGTTTTAACTGCTCCATGTTGTGTCACTTCACCAACTTTAGGTAAATAAGCGCCCGAATTTCCGATCACTGGTGATGATAAACTTTATTTTACTTTTCTCTCCAAGAGCTATTCAGATGTTCCATAATTATTATGTTCATTTTGTCATGCGCATTCTGTCACTTCAACTGCATAACTGACATCCCTTCGACCTTTACAAAATAAATAGTGGATGTAGTCTTTATTGATTGCAGACATTATTAGCGTCGTTTTTTTAGAACTAGTTCTATGTTCGGCTGCATGTATGTTTTTATGTTTGTTCGTAGATTTCTTCGCATTTATATGATTTCTATGATTTTGTGCAGTTTTATAGACAATGACTTCCAAAATGGTCCTTAAAATTTTATTTCCGAGGGATTAGTATTCATCCCGCAAAACTAAAAAAATAAACAGTATAAAACAAAGTCAGTTATCGTTACATTCAAAATTATTATTTCATATACCTATAGGTTCCGAGGGGCTAAAACTAACTTTTTAAGGTTTCCATACAAACTACGCGTGCAGAAACCACTGCTATCATAAACATGGACTAACTAATATGTTATAAATGATGAAAGTATAGATGTTTACATGAATACACAATGGCCATGGATGATGTCTGTTTTGATCAATGCCCGGTATATTTATACCTAGAGGGCGAAATTTAGAAATCACGGCATAACATAGTCACATTCGACATCATTCTCTCGCCTGGCAACCCCAGCAAACAACTTTCAAACCTCTTTCGGGTGAGTTCGCGCGCGCTCGGCCAGTCCCGTCGTGCGACAGAATACAGAGCAGTTAGTACTGCCACGATACGGTTCACGGATTCATAAAAACGGTTAAAAGAAAGGAAAAACTGTTTTTTGTAGCACAGACCTTTTAAAGTTCGAAATTCCATGTTTTATTAGACGTAAATAATGTTTGTGTTACAAAGAAACTATGCTGGGTGGGATTGCCTTATTGGAATCAGAGCAGAGATTTAGATTTCAAATTACCTAGGTAGGTAAGAAAGAGCAGGAGATTCTTAATTTAAAAATAATTACGTAACGTGTTTTTGCAGAGGTACCTATCATAAAAGTTACCTATAATGATGAAGGTCTCTTGCTTGCAACAGTCTGGAGTTAGCTCGAATTATTTAATACATAGGTACCTACTAGGTACTGTAGATTAGACCTACCTACAAATTACTTTGGGGCTCATAATAAGCACCAAGAGTTCTAGGTAGGATCTTATTTAAGATCTTAGCAAAAAATAACTTTGTCTTATGCATATCTTGCCTTATTTATTTCTTAAGCTTATTACTAGATTTACATATTGTTTTTTATTAATTCTTTATTTGAAGTGTTGTTAATTCAGGTATCACTATAATATAAAATAGTCGAAACAAAAAAAAAACAAAGCGGAAACATGCTTTTGTTTCCGCTTTGTTGACCTTGAACGAAACGCACGTTCTAATTTTAAAGTGTAAATCAGCTCCATTTTGCAAATCCAGCATTTCTCTTCCACGTAAACTTTCGAGGTGCCCTCGATTAAACGAGACAAAACGAGTAAATTGTACCTAACCTAAAGACACGTGGGGATATGTATATACAGGGTGCCATGAAACATGTAAATACCTGAAAATTTAAAAAATTAAGAAAAAGATACGCTTTTTTGTAAGAAACTAAAATTACCTATTTTTATTAGAAAAATATTACTATTGTGTTGACCAATTCGCTACTGACAAACTAAAATGACGTGACCTTATGATGAAACAATGACTAGCTGACCATTCTGGCTTCTAAATTCAAAATTCAATTCAATTTAATTAATTATATTTATTATGTATTGCATGAAATTTATGTTATTGTAAAATTCTATTTGACAATGTAAAAATAACTGTTTTGCAGTGCCCTTCCAGGGTGCATGTATGTACCTAGTGATAACCAATTACCTTAGAAATAAGATGGAATGTACCTACATGCAAGCAAAAATAAATGAAATATGAAATATGTGTACCTACTAAGCTGAAAGGGGGTGATACTGGACCGGCGCGGGCGACCCCTAGGGAGGGGAGAGAAGGCTTTTGGGGCTCCAAACCCCCCGAAATGTTAAGACAACTCACAGCTTAATGAATATTTATTGTTGTTACTTTCTAACGTGCGATAATGGTTACCTACCCATTGCGGCATAAGAAACTCGCGGCTCGCATCGTTTGCCGATACCTACTGGTGAAGTAAGAATATAACTTAAGAAATTAATAAATCCCAAAAATTTACGATCTCGACGAAAAAAATTATAAACAGTCAACAATAAACAGTAAAAAAATAATAATAAACAGGTTCGAATCCCGTCGAGATCGTAAATTTTTGGGATTTATTAATTTCTTAGAAATTACCCAGAGTACTATAATATTACCGTTTTGCACAAAAACAAAACGGATATTATGTGTGTGGAGAAACACACAGCATGTGTTGGAAGAATGATTGTATTATTTGCCTGTAAATAAGAAGTTTTGGGTATACTTTACCGACTTCAAGCTTGTTTTTGTGCCTATGGTCTTCGCCAGGAAGAAGCGGATCCAGTTGTCACGTTGATCGGCTGTCAATGTCATTTCATAGTATCTCCCAACACCAGCAAGCACCTTGCTCATGCTGTGTGTTTCTCCACACACATAATATCCGTTTTGTTTTTGTGCAAAACGGTAATATTATATGTGATTCGAAACACACAGCATGTGTTGGAAGACCTGTTTGTTATCTGCTGGTGAAAGAGTAGGCACAAACGCTATGTGATCTCCAAATTAAAATGTATTAAAGCAAAAGTATTTATTAAATTATAAATCAACATACACATCAAATCAGTCAGGTACTAAGACCCTTAAAGAAAACTAGGTTTTTGTAAATGTTAAAGAATCAATAACTAGTATCTAAATTATTAAATTCAATAAGCTTCATAAAGCTCTATCTAATATCGAATGAGACCAATATAAATCAACACTTAAGACTTAATAAGTAATGCAACATCAATGTTGCTTCTAAATTATTATCACAAATTATGTAAGTAATAATTATTACCACAATTCTGGTTCATAAGTATTAGAACTTGAGTTTAAAGTTTTATAATTAAAAACATGAGTTCTCTGTTACTTAATACAACACTTAAAATTAGTGAGTTGTTTGGTTCAAATAACTAAGGTATCAAGAAATTATTTAACAACTGGTCAGGGCCAGTATTATGATTTTGTGTTTGAGAAATGTTCCTTATAACAGCACGACAGTAGAATTTTTTAAAGGTTTGAGAACTTCTCCAATTGCCTCTCCGTAGAATTTCCTCAATAGGTCTATTTTCTAAAAAGCTCCTAGACGCTACCGCTGATCTAACACTACCAGGAGATGCATCTATTCCAGCATCTTCTAGTATTGATTTTATCCAACCAGCTATAATTGTCTGAGTAGCTGGTTTGATTACTCCTGTTATTGAAATAAACAAACTTGTTAATCCAGGTTCTTTTGTTCGTCTGTTCTCAGTGGCATCTATTAACTTTTTTATATGTTTTACTGGGCATAAGTATTCATTTGGATGTGATTTTAGCAGCCAACCAGACTGTCTATTGTCAGCACTATCTGTCTTTGAGCCAAATCTTGGCCATAGCAGTATCTCATGCTTTTCATTATCAATAATTAGGTTGTCCTTAGATAAATCTAAAAGAGTAAGGTCATGTATTCGACGTCCAGATGCTAATAGTAGGATAACGGCTGTTCTTCTTGCTGTATCAAATATTGATTTTGTAGATGGATTGTTCTTCAGCCAGTTAAATAATAACTCTGTATCCCAGATAAGTGTTTTCTTTTCTGGTGGCTTTACTAATGATATGGCTTTTAATATCTGATGCACAAAAAAGTTTTTTGCAATATCATCAGAACTAGTTGCTGAGTAGGTGGAAACAGCAGACTTGTGTAAGAGTATGGTTCGATAAGCCAGGTGGTCTTCAAGGTATAATTTGGCTAAAAATCTGGCTACATCATTTCCCTGTGGAGTTCGAGAGTCAATGTTATTGACTTGACACCATGCAATCCATCGTTTGATCGGGGCTTTATATGTAGTTAATGTCGAATCTCGCCAGCTTTGTTTTAGTAGCTCTTTTTCTTTTGCAGACCAATGTGCGACTTTATTGTCCCACCCCCAACTTTCCAAGCTAGGAGTTCCAGTTTGTCCACCATTGGAGGTCTCCTGCCAGTTGTGAGATCTATCAGATTCTTGTGCAGGTTCCTTATTGGGAGAGGTTCGGTCAGAGCTCGTGCCTTGAGATCTGTTAGCCAGAAGCAATGTGTCCATCGAGGTGCTATTATTATGTAAATGCCTGTTGCAGTATTGAGGTGATGTAGTACGCGTGGAATCAGATTGGGTGGTGGAAACACCCAAGCTAGACTGAAATTCCAAGGGCGACTGAAGGCGTCGCAAAAGTCGGCGAATCCATCTCTGGAGTCCCAAGTTACGTAGTGGTCTACTACGGCAGATTCTTTTGATGCAAACAGATCGATGTCTGGTATGCCCCAAGCTCTGAATACGGCCTCCGAGGCCGGGGGCAGTATGTGCCATTCCGGCACAGGTCGATTTCTTGACAGGCGGTCGGCTATGCCGTTGTATCTCCCCGGGAGGTACGCCGCCGAGAGCGTCATGCTCAAGCGTTCCGACAGCTCTAAGAGCTTCGTTGTCAGGTCGAGAAGTGCAAGGGACCGTGTTCCCCCTTCGTTCCTGATGTATGCTACCAGTGTCCTGTTGTCCGACTGTATGAGGACATGAGCATTTTGTAGGAAGCTCTGGTTTAGATTTATTGCACTGTATACTGCAAACAGCTCTTTTATGTTTGAATGCCAAGATTTCTGATGTGCTCTCCACCTGCCCGACAGGAGCCTCTCGTTGAGGTGAGCACCCCAGCCCGCATCCGATGCGTCTGTGGTTAAGAAGTGAGTTACTTCCTTGTTCTGTAGAGGAACTATACTGTGATCCACGGCACTCTGCCACCAAACTAGTTCGCTTTTTACTGCGGGAGGTGTAGCTTTTTTCTGCCATTTTCTGCCCTGATGAAAAGCTCGTGTGAACCTTTGAGTTAGGCGACAGTGTAAGCGCCCTCTTCGAGTGGTCAGGTTTGCGAAATTTAGTAGCCCTAATAAGGTTTGAATCTCTTTTAAGCTGCAGCAACCTCTTTCTAGAACCTTTGCTATTGTACCTTTTATTCTTGTCCTTTTTACTAGAGGCAAGGCCATGGTAAAGTTCTTGGTATTCCATAAAATTCCTAAGTACTCCAGGTTCTGAGACGGTTCCAGTACTGACTTTAGGTAGTTGATATGCCAGCCCAAGTTTTCTAGGATTCTCAAGGTCTCCGAGACCTGATCCAGAAGTTGGGTTCTGTCCTGACTTACCAGAAGGAAGTCGTCTAAATAGACTATAAGTCGCATACCCTTGCCTCGTAAGATCTCCGCAATCCAGTTTGTTAGTGTAGCAAACATTCGAGGTGCTGTTGAGAGACCGAAGGGTAGAACAGACAGTTGCAGAACTTGATAGTTGTAGTAAACTCTTAGAAAGCGTCGGTGTGACTCTGCAATAGGCACGTGAAAGTAGGCTTGCGTCAGGTCTATTTTCACCATCCAGTCGTTTCTTTGTAAAAATTTCACTACATCGGCTTGTGACACCAGTTGAAAATGTTTTGTTGTGATGTGTCTGTTTAGTCCTCTCAGGTCGAATATTGGACGTACCCCTCCATCTGGTTTCATTACCAAAAACATCTTGGAAAGGAATCCGGCATTCAAAATCCTTGGTTTTTCCAAAACTCCATTTCTTATTAACTCCTGAATAGTTGTGGTCATCGCTGGTGAAACTGGGGTGTTGAACTTTTTTAACTGTGTCTTTGAACAATGTATCAGTGGAGGCCGGTTTGTGAAGGGTATGCGGGCTCTGGATATTGTTTGTAAAATATATTTGTTGGCCCCCAATTTTTTCCATGCATGTGTATGATGCTTTAAGCATCCCCCCCTGAAAGGCTTTGTTGTATTCATATAGTCAATTTTGTTTACTGTCTTGGTTATTTCTTTTTGTGTCACCTCGAAAGTTATGTTTTTTGTTGGCCACGATAACCTTTTTGTTTGCCTCTTGTGTCAGATCGGCCACCCCTGTTATTCATAGGTGTGCGAGTGTAAGGTTTCTTGTCCTGCCTGTCTTGTCTGAAGTTTGAAGAAGGTCTAGAATGACTAAATTTCTTTTCTTTAAGGTACTCTGGCTTATTAAGCCAAACTTGTGTACCACCCAGTGACTGAATAACTGGTTGCAAAGCATTTCGACTAAACAAGTACTCTGCACTTGGGGGGATGTCTTTCATGGTAGCTTTCAACATAGGATTATTTATCTCTTTCAAAATTCTCTCTCTTCTTATTTCAATGCATTCTGCGCGCCGGCCACAAATAATTTGCATTATTTTCTCAGAGCAATTATGAAGAGGAGAATCTGTTCCAAGTAAGGCAGATACCTTTTCAAATAAAGTCATTGGGTTTAATTCACCCGGGTTCCAAGCTGCCCAGTTAAGAAGGTCCTGTAGACCCTGTTTCAATAAATCCTGTCGTTCTAGCTCTGCGTTGGTAAGTCCTGCCCATATATTATCAGCAGCAGCTAGGTAATCTTTGCTTTTGTTAAAATGACACAACTCTTCATTAACTTTGAGTGCCACAAAGCCTGGGGTCGCTGAAAAACCCTGCAGTGTGGACTAGGCGCGGGGACAGTTTGACTACTGGGACCGGCCAAAGCAGTGTTACATTGTGATAGATAACCTGTTATGTACCCAACTTGGGTAATCAATGAATCTATTTTCCGATCGCGTTCCTTATCTATAGCCGACTTACCACGATCTACTCGGTGTCTTTTATTTGGTAGTGGTGAAGCTAGGCCAATCTCATCCTCCGAGGAAGAGGAGGCGTCGCTTTGTTCATAATCAGGATCAGACCGCTCTTCGTCCGAAGCAGCGGCCTGTTCCATCTGCTCGTCGGGCGCACTCATTTTGCACTTATAAAACACGTCTTTATCAAATTAATCACTGTTTTATTCACCAAAAAACTTTTAACGAAAAAATTTGCTGTGTTAGCGGCAAATAACACAAACGCTATGAAATGACATTGACAGCCGATCAACGTGACAACTGGATCCGCTTCTTCCTGGCGAAGACCATAGGCACAAAAACAAGCTTGAAGTCGGTAAAGTATACCCAAAACTTCTTATTTACAGGCAAATAATACAATCATTCTTCCAACACATGCTGTGTGTTTCGAATCACATATAATAAATAAAAACCTTAGAATATAACTTAACTTAAGGGCAGGATATTCGATCCATTTTGTGAAAAGGACAGGCATAGAATTTTGTGTTCACAAGAGTGAGATAGGGCACAGCAACGCAAGCCCAAAAATCAAGTTTTTGCTTATTATCAAAATTAAAAAAGGTTTTGAGAAAAACTAACCATAGAATATTCTTCTAAACGTCGTTGCCTACTTTCTGACATGTTTTTTGAGAGAAAAACGTTGACACACTAGAAGTACAACAACAAAAACAACAAAAAACTATCCTTTCTTCGTAATTTTTATCATCAGGTGAAGTGATAAATGTCGTGTTTTGAACCGTAGAATAATCAATAATGTTAATCCAACTACAACATAAATTTTAGTCCAATCAAAACAAAGGATATTTGATCGTTTAAAATTGAATCGAAAATTGGCTAAATTCGAATATCCTGGCTTTAATATCTTACTTTACTTTAGGCTTACAAAAGCACTGAGACATGTTAAATTTTGTATTCAAAATTATCAAATAAGAAAGTTTTATTGACAACCGATGTGGCGCGGTGGGCGAAGGTCTGCCTGGGACGCGGAAGGTTGCGGGTTCGATTCCCGCCTCGGGACAAATATGTGTACGATATGCAGACTGTTCAGGGTGTTTTGGTCGTTTTCTATGTATAGTAACAAGATAAAGTTAAAAACTACAACCCGACTACGTGAAAATTATAAAAGTTTGAAACATTTACATTGACAAAATAGAATGACGTATCGGTCATATTTGATAGGCATAGAGTTGAAAATGAAAATAGGTCGTAGGTATTGTAATTTTTCTCTATGGGGCCTGCAGCCTGCGGCTACCTAAACTTTAATACGCGTTTGAAGGCTTATTCGGGGTCGGAGCCCTAAATCCTATAGCCTATAACCATCGGGGTATTGAGACGAATCAATCGATACATAATTTGTTGAAATCGAACCAGTAGTTTCAGCGCTACGTGGGAACAAAGAAATCGGCCACATACATACAAACATACAAACATACAAACATAGGGTGCTAACCTCATAACCCTCCCCTGTTGGTAGTCGGGTAAAAAATATCAATAATCAATGTATTGTATCTCATCTCATCTCACTAATATTATAAACGTGAAAGTTTAGATGGATGGATGGATGGATAGATGGATGGATGGATGTTTGTTCCTTTATCACGCCAGAACGGCAAAACGGATCTGTATGAAATTTGGCACAGAGATAGATTATAGTCTGGAATAGGACATAGACTACTTTGTATCCCGAAATTCCTACGGGAACGGGAACTACGCGGGTGAAACCGCAAGGCGCTGCTAGTTGTACTACATAATGTATATCAGTTATCTGGTACCCATAACACAAGCTGCTTAGCTTGGGGCTAGATAATGCTGTGTGAATTGTCCAGCATTATTTATTTATTTTATTTCAATAAGAATGATTTATTGATTTCCTATTCACTGAAATATTTTGGTCAGTGGAAGAAGTGACATTTTGGGCATAATAGTATATCCATCGTTATAGCAACGTTGCCTATTTTGGGTGGTTTGGACCGCTTCAATCTGATTCAACTGATTAAAGCAGACCAGAGCACCCAAAATTAAAAGAAATTAAAACGGTTTATGCCATACTAGCAGCGCCTTGCGGTTTCACCCGCGTAGTTCCCGTTCCCGTGGGAATTCCGGGATAAAAAGTAGCCTATGTTCTATTCCAGACTATAATCTATCTCTGTGCCAAATTTCATCCAGATCCGTTCAGCCGTTCTGGCGTGATAAAGGAACAAACATCCATCCATCTATCCATCCATCTAAACTTTCACGTTTATAATATTAGTGAGATTCGTCCCTAGGAAGTTCGGTTCACATGTAAAAATCTGCTTTCGTCCCACATTGTATGCCATATTCGGCCTATCTTTCTATCAATCCAACTGCCGCATTAAATAGAACAAAAATGTAACAAAAAACAAATAATCCGCGAGGTTACTATACCAACCACCGCAAAAAATCCCACGAGACCACTAATTTTATACATAACTCAATCAAACAAGCTTGAGCGCCTCCAAAATTTCAGTATCAGGTTCATATTTGGCCTTCGCATGTGACCACGTTTCCGAATATCGCGTCGCGCTAAACTCAAGTGGTTGCCTATTCGACTTCGCAGTAATAGTCACATACTATGTCTATCCCCCGAGCCCTTCCTATCGCAAGGAGCGCTTTGATACCTATCCAATCTCTTTGCGTTCCTCTGAAACCCTCACCTTATGCCGGGTACAGACCAAGCGAACAAAAGCAACCGAAGGCTAACGAGTGGGATTCGACGATCGATGACGAACGTTCACTCGCTTTCGCTGTTGTATCCACACCACACGAACACATGAGAAACAGTCGGCGGAGCACAGCCGAAGGCGAACGAAGGCCCTCATTTGGGCTCGCTTGCTTTCGCCATGACGTCCACACTGGTTCAATCACGTTCGGTGGTTTGGTTAGCCTTCGCTCGCCTTTGTTCGCTTGGTCTGTACGCGGCTTTAGAAGTCCCTGCCCACACTACCACTTTCTACGACAAATCTTTCACTGTACAAGCGACCCGTCTATGGAATACTCTGCCCCTGGATATCAGACGTCGTTATAAAGGCTTTGAAAAAAAAAACAAAATGGCGGCTGATGTTAGGGCCAAAATCTTCAAATCCCTTTATTTATGTCGTGGTTTGTTTACAAAAATTTTACAAGGAGTTTGGCTAAAGTAGGTACCTACCTATAGTGTTCATTGTTGAGATAATCTAATCGCTATGTCTCTCCTACTTTTCTTCCGGGTAAATGTATAAATAAATGACAATTGAAACCTTTAAGAGCAAGCGGTTCACTTTCATGACAACAATAGCAGGTTCGATTCCCATGTCGATCACTTTCACATGTCGATGTAAGAAGTGTTGCCGTTATTTCATCATCAACCTATTGTGTTCCCATTGACGACCTCTGTGGCATAGTGGACAAAGGCTTTAGATGCAGAAAGTTTCAGGTTTGATTCCGCAAGACGATTTCAGGTGAAATCTGCTCTGCAAATACATATTATGTATTGTTTCTGGATCTGTGTATTGCTAGGAGGGAAGGGCTAGAGGGAAGTAAACGTGTTCTTGAGTGGAGACCGCGACTCGGCAAACGTAGTGTAGGACGCCCTCCGACCAGGTGGGATGACGATTAGCGAAAGACTGCTGGCAGATGCTGGATGCGGCAAGCTGAAGACAGGGCGCGATGGCGCTCATTAGGGGAGGCCTATGTCCAGCAGTGGACTGATATAGGCTGATGATGATGAGGAGGAGGGAAGAACGTCGCAAAGAGCACCTTGGAATTGGCCAAAATACATTTGTTTTTCTGGCCTATCTTTCTGGGCCTGGATAAATACATTTTAGATTCTAGACGAAACGAAATAAAGTTTATTTCAGCTCTGTCAGAGCGCTAAAAGGCTAACAGCTGTTTTTCTGCGTTGAAATAGAGGGTATCTCTTTCTACAATAAATAAATAAATAAATAAATAATGCTGGACAATTCACACAGCATTATCTAGCCCCAAGGTAAGCAGAGCTTGTGTTATGGATACCTACTAGATAACTGATATACATAATACAATGCAATACATAGATAGATATTTTTTATTAGACATAGAAAACGACCCGAACAAATGTCTGCAGATCGTACACACATTATGTCCCGAGGCGAATCGAACCCGCAACCTCCTGCGTCGCAGGCAGACCTTCGCCCACCGCGCCACAGAGGTCGTCAAATACAATACGAAAACTGAGCGACACTTCAGACCTAGAAAGGTAACAAACGCGCTTGCAGTGTAAAACCACTTTATATGACTGTAGCTTATTATTTTACACAATAGTCCACGCACTTCTCGTCCAATAACTCTAATAACACGACGAACTCTGTGACGCAGTGAGGGACGGTCCGCCTGCGACGTAGCAGGTTGCGGGTTCGATTCCCGCCTCGGGACAAATGTTTGTACCTACGATCAGATCTGCAGATGTTTGTTTTGGGTGTTTTCCTTCGCAAAAACAGGTCGTGGCACTTAGTGCCTTTTACGACATACAAAAAGGTCAAAAGTCAATAACTTTATTTCTTTAGGCTTACAAAAAAGCACTCAGACAAGTCAAATTTTATACATAAACAGTTTTATAAATAGTAATTATCAAACAAAATACAAAATGTTATTGATTTTGTTCGTTTCAATTTTTTACCCGACTACCAACAGGGGAGGGTTATGAGGTTAGCACCCTATGTTTGTATGTTTGTATGTATGTGGCCGATTTCTTTGTTCCCACGTAGCGCTGAAACTACTGGTTCGATTTCAACAATTTATGTATCGATTGATTCGTCTCAATACCCCGATGGTTATAGGCTATAGGATTTAGGGCTCCGACCCCGAATAATCCTTCAAAACGCGTAGGTATTAAAGTTTAGGTAGCCGCAGGCTGCAGGCCCCATAGAGAAAAATTACAATACCTACGACCTATTTTCATTTTCAACTCTATGCCTATCAAATAATCGTCATTCTATTTTGTCAATGTAAATGTTTCAAACTTTTATAACTTTCACGTAGTCGGGTTGTAGTTTTTACCCGACTACCAACAGGGGAGGGTTATGAGGTTAGCACCCTATGTTTGTATGTATGTGGCCGATTTCTTTGTTCCCACGTAGCGCTGAAACTACTGGTTCGATTTCAACAAATTATGTATCGATTGATTCGTCTCAATACCCCGATGGTTATAGGCTATAGGATTTAGGGCTCCGACCCCGAATAAGCCTTCAAAACGCGTATTAAAGTTTAGGTAGCCGCAGGCTGCAGGCCCCATAGAGAATAATTACAAACCTACGACCTATTTTCATTTTCAACTCTATGCCTATCAAATATGACCGATACGTCATTCTATTTTGTCAATGTAAATGTTTCAAACTTTTATAACTTTCACGTAGTCGGGTTGTAGTTTTTAACTTTATCTTGTTGTCTATATACCTTTTACAAACCTATTACTACTTAGGGACTTCAAAACTATCATCATAGATCTGGCAACACCCGTTCAACATAGAAGGCGCTGGAATTTTACAAAGCAAAGAAATCGAGCCTCTTTGGTTTACACAACTGTAAAAAAGTGGGGCATTAGCATGGTTGAATGAAATTGGGCTAAGCATAATAGGTATGGTTAATTTTTAGGGTTCCGTACCCAAAGGGTAAAAACGGGACCCTATTACTAAGACTCCGCTGTCCGTCTGTCCGTCTGTCACCAGGCAGTATCTCATGAACCGTGATAGTTAGACAGTTGAAATTTTCACAGATGATGTATTTCTGTTGCCGCTACAACAACAAATACTAAAAAACAGAATAAAATAAACATTTAGGGGGGCTCCCATACAATACACGTGATTTTTTTTGCCGTTTTTATAGATAATGGTACGGAACCCTCCGTGCGCGAGTCCGACACGCACTTGGCTGGATTTATTACCTATAAGCTAACGCGATCGCCTGTTTTACTTCGTATAGGTAGGTACTGGTATATTACGACTTGCGCGTCGTCGTCAGCGTGGATATGACTGGATGATGACAGTAACTGGGCCATTATTTTATTAAGGGTACAAAAATCGGTCCATATCGAGCAAAAGCGAATTTCTCAAAAATCGCTTTTGTTCGAAAATTTCTCAAAAATAGGTAAATACAAACATAAAACAGGT
Organism: Eupithecia exiguata; assembly: GCA_947086465.1. Classification (NCBI taxonomy): domain Eukaryota; kingdom Metazoa; phylum Arthropoda; class Insecta; order Lepidoptera; family Geometridae; genus Eupithecia; species Eupithecia exiguata. The sequence goes on from OX352254.1 coordinate 2,073,851, forward strand.
ATTGGTAGCTACCGATTAAAACACCTGTACCAAAAAAACATATGAATTAATAATAAAACACTGTTTTTACCGGATTGATCGCGTATATTTTATATTTTGTTTATAACCTGACGTTTCGGAGGCTTTTCAGCTTCCATGGTCACATGGTTGGAGAGTACCTGCTGCTTGGGATCCAGTCCTACATCGAGTCAGGTCCCACACCCAGCAATCCATAGCTACAACCCATCAAGACACTGTTAGTGATTACTGCGTACATACATATAATTATAATTAAAGTTGTATAATTGACGGTAGATATGCAAAATTCAAATTACTTGTAAAGACAAATGTCACCTCAGTCTGCCTGTGACCATGGAAGCTGAAAAGCCCCCGAAACGTCAGGTTATAAACAAAATATAAAATATACGCGATCAATCCGGTAAAAACAGTGTTTTATTATGAGTTCTCGCGAAAATAACCTTAGAATATATACTATATATATACTATATGAATTAATGTAAAGTATTATATTTCTTTGCAAATTACGGTAACTCAGTTGTTTTTTTAAAGTAACGCAGTTGGTTTTCCTATAAAAATTCATCATTCGTACTTCTGGGGTTTGGAACACGCCTGCTGTTGTTGTTCCAGTCAATTACAACTTGGGTCTCTTCAAGACAAAAGCGAATAGGTATCTTCTAACTAGGCCTCCGTGATAGGTACACCATCAGCCACATCTTCACTTTCCATCAGGTGAGATTATGGTCAAACGAAGCTATAGACTATAAAAAAACATAATTCTATCTAAATTACTTGTAGAATATACTAAAAACCCGGTTATGGGTCTCACAGACTGATGCGGCCTGCGGTGGGGCGGTCAGTACAATTTGACAACACCTTCTCAAAATTTAAGGATGAAAATATTTAGTAACAATTCCGCGAAAAAAAAACACCTGCATCTATTATTTACCTTAGATCAACACCTTCTCGTCAAATTGTACTGACCGCCACCACCGCAGGCCGCGTCAGTCTGTGAGGCTCTAATCTTTCGTAAACTATTTAAGGCTGTGGTATGGGTCAAACTAGCGCCACCACCTATTTAATCTTATTATTACGTTGAACAAAGGAAATTTCAAAAATCCATCGTACAGTTTGTAATACCTGTTATAAGCTTTTCTTTAATGGCTCTGTAATAGTTTATTTAGAAGATAAAAAAGCTTGGGACGGGTTTAGCTCCAACTCGAAAAATAACAACTAACAGGCTAAAGGTTTCTTAGTCGCTTCTTTACTTTAGTCAACATACCGAAGCGACAGAAATCAAAAGTACCACTTTATTTCCGTGTCAGTGTCTTATTTTAAGAATTTGACCTTTTCAAAGTATACCTACATTTTTGTATTTATGGAAATAAAGAATTTTTGATTTAGATTTTATTCTATTAGGTTTAGGCAGAATATCGAAGTTGCCCTTGGTGGCCACCAATATCTATTTTCGATTTTCTGGCTAAACTAAATAGAGTAAAACTATTACAGAGGCATTAAAAAAAAGCTTATAATAAGTATCACAAACTGTACGATGGATTTTTGAAATTATCTTTGTTCAACGTAACAATAAGATAAAATAGGTGGTGGCGCTAGTTTGACCCATACCCCAGCTTTCAGGTGGTAGGTAGGTAGGCGGTACGAATATAGGTACGAGTCGTACATGTGTTTATGCAAATATTTTCTAAAATTATGCCTATAAGTACCTATGTATTACCTGTAAACTCAATGCGCAGGTGAAACTACGGTAGCTAGGTAGAAGTTCTTTGATTTTTTTGCGTAAATCTTGACAAAACGCAAGTCACTGGCAACATTTGATTTCTTTAATTCCGGACCACAGATCACTATATATGTTGTTCCGGACTATGATTTGCAAAACCATCAAGAGTTTTTAATAATTTCATATTTTAAGTTGTGCAAGCAAACTGACTGAACAAAAGTAAATTAGAAAATACCTTTCTCCGAAGTGTAGGTATTTAAAAAGTGATTACGAGTTATTGGTAAATTATAAATAAGCAACTTTCTCTCTCTGGCTTCAGGAAGTGAGGGAGAAGCGATAAGCGGTAGCGTTTTGTATTTTTTTTATTAAAACTGAATAGGTTCCTAACCTACCTACTATCCAGGTACAAAATAATAATAATACTTATCGTCTACGAAAATTTAATAACGTCCCAAAAAAAATTCGCAAAAGCAAATTCGGCAGGATTCGAACCCGTGCCTCACCTTCGAATAACAATAATAATGCTGGACAATTCACACAGCATTAACTAGCCCAAAGCTAACCACAGCTTGTGTTATGGGTACTAGATAACTGATATACATAATACAATACATTACATAGATAGATATTTTTTTATTATACATAGAAAACGACCAGAACACCCGGAACAAATACCTGCAGATCGTACAAATATTTGTCCCAAGGCGGGAATCGAACCCGCAACCTCTTGCGTCGCGGGCGGACCTTCGCCCACCGCGCCACAGAGGTCGGATGATTTATGCCATATTCGTCCCGCAGAAGTTCGGCCCACATGACAAAATCTGCTTTCGTCCCACATTGTATGCCATATTCGGCCCGCAATAAATTATAAATTTCCAAAAATCTTATTTCGTCCTACTTTTCAGCTCCACATGCGGCCCTCGGTTTTTATATAGGCAAATTATAATAAATTTAGTACAGTTGAAGCAATAAGTCTTTTCTTGACTTTCATATTTTTATGATGAACAAGACTCAGGAAGATCAAGCCGAAATCGAAAATTTTTGTGACATTGTACCTAAATTTTCAAAAAGCAAAAACCTAATACTTATGGTCATTTTAGCTGGCATTATAATGTGTTTTGTGTACCTATTTAAATAAATAAATAAAATATGCCTAATAATAATAAATAAATTGACCTCAATGAAGGCCTATACAGCATGTCACACCGACCTGAATGATATTTTGTTGAAGTATTTATTTATTTTTAGGGTATTTCTTAGGATTTATTTTATATATATATTTTATCTTATTTTATTCTTAGGGTTATACCCAAAGGGTAAAAACGAGACTCTATTACTAAGACTTCGCTGTCCGTCTATCCGTCTGTCACCAGGCTGTATCTCATGAACCATGATAGATACCTAGTTGGAATTTACACAGATGATGTATTTCTGTTGCCGCTATAACAACAAATACTAAAAACAGAATAAAATAAATATTTAAGAGGGCTCCCATACAACAAACGTGATTTTTTTTGCCGTTTTTATAGATAATGTACGGAACCCTTCGTGCACGAGTCTGACTCGCACTTGGCCGGTTTTATTGAAGAATATTTTCATTTCCTACCGTCATACTCCTAATGCCATAACGCCGTTGGTGGCGGTCGCGGCGAAAGAATCGACCCCCAGCTCAACTCAATGCAAGAACATGACCGACGACGGCGGGTGGAATGGACATGGTTTCTACACTTGTACCAACCACCAACAACTGCACAAACCATTCACTATTGTATTAACCGTGGGATAACATCAAGTCGTGATGGTCATGTATGCGCGTGACCATCTTGCCTTTATCGTCTGGTTGTCGGTACCTACCGTCGAAAAGAGTTACCCACTTACATAATGACGACCGATGTGGCGCGGTGGGCGAAGGTCTGCTTGCGACGCAGGAGGTTGCGGGTTCGATTCCCACCTCGGGATAAATGCGTTTATGATCTGCAGACTTTTGTTCAGGGTGTTCTGGTCGTTTTCTATGTATAATAAAAAATATCTATCTATGTATTGTATTATGTTATGTATATCAATTATCTAGTACCCATAACACAAGTTCTGCGTACAAACATTTGTCCCAAGGCGGGAATCGAACCCGCCCCCTCCTGCGTCGCAGGCGGACCTTCGACCACCGCGCCATAGATGAATACTCATAACTGCGCCACAGACGAGGTCGTCGGAGTCGTATAATTTTCTGTTTCCACCGTTTCCACTAGATGATGGCAGATTTTTGACTCTTAAAGAAAGAAAGAAAGAAGAAAGAAAATACTGTAATTTGAAAATTAATAAGTTTCCCATCATTGATCTAAAGTCTAAGGGGATCTCTTTTTTTATTGTTTCCCATCATAGAGTTAATAAAGTTATATAAACTCTATGTTTCCCATTGATCTAAAGTACCTATACCGAAGGGAATCTGTTTTTTTATTGTTTCCCATCATAGAGTTAATAAAGTTATATAAACTCTATGTTTCCCATTGATCTAAAGTACCTATACCGAAGGGAATCTGTTTTTTTATTGTTTCCCATCATAGAGTTAATATAGTTATATAAACTCTATGTTTCCCATTGATCTAAAGTACCTATACCGAAGGGGATCTCTTTTTTTATTGTTTCCCATCATAGAGTTAATATAGTTATATAAACTCTATGTTTCCCATTGATCTAAAGTACCTATACCGAAGGGGATCTCTTGTTTCATTGTTTCCCATCATAGAGTTAATATTGTTATATAAACTCTATGTTTCCCATTGATCTAAAGTACCTACCTATACCGAAGGGGATCTCTTGTTTCATTGTTTCCCATCATAGAGTTAATATAGTTATATAAACTCTGTTTCCCATTGATCTAAAGTACCTATACCGAAGGGGATCTCTTGTTTCATTGTTTCCCATCATAGAGTTAATATAGTTATATAAACTCTATGTTTCCCATTGATCTAAAGTACCTATACCGAAGGGGATCTCTTGTTTCATTGTTTCCCATCATAGAGTTAATATAGTTATAAACTCTATGTTTTCCATTGATCTAAAGTGCCTATACCGAAGGGGATCTCTTGTTTCATTGTTTCCCATCATAGAGTTAATATAGTTATAAACTCTATGTTTCCCATTGATCTAAAGTACCTATACCGAAGGGGATCTCTTGTTTCATTGTTTCCCATCATAGAGTTAATATAGTTATAATTAGCTATATAAACTCTATGTTTCCCATTGATCTAAAGTACCTATACTGAAGGGGATCTCTTGTTTCATTGTTTCCCATCATAGAGTTTATACAGTTATATAAACTCTACGTTTCCTATTGATCTAAAGTACCTATACGGAAGGGAATCTGTTTTTCCATCGCATGATAGCTCCACTGGCCATGGATTGTGAAGTTTCGTACCAACTATAGATACGTTAGGGCCATAGACTTAGAATTTTCACTACGTTAAGGGCCCTTCCTTGTTCTGAAGGAGTTCTCTTTTTTCATCGCCCTTACTAGGTATGTTTTTTTTTACAAATTCGTATTTGTTTTCCATTTACTTTTCTCTTTTCAAAGATCTTTAACTATGACGACCTTTTGTCACATCTGAGCGTCATTATTATATACTCTTTGCATCAGAGCATTTACAAAATACGAAAGGTTATGTAAAACCAATTCTTTTCGGGGAAATATTTTTGTAAATAATGCAGAAGATTTGGTTTATCTTTGATAGCTTTTAAATACAAGGTGTTTTTACCACAGTGTATATAAATCAGGATAAAGTATCTAACCATCAACCGGTCAGATGTATCCGCTAATATTTTCAAAATCAAATCATGTATAAATAATATGAGTGTATATTAACATAATAATTCCAAAATGTGGTCCGTACTCTTCCTTCTTAGCTGCATCATAGATTCAATAGGCTGCAGCATTTTTGATGAGAATTATGCGTTAGAGTATGATGATTTTTCTGATGGCTCGTACTCGTATTCTGATGATGATGAATATGAGGATGGTAAGTACCTACTAAGTATGATAAGTACAAGTTCTTCCCTTACAACAACAATTCCACCAGCCAATTTTAGTCCACTGCTGGACTAAGTCATTCAAAGCCTTCCCTAGTAAGGGCCCTTTTGTTCTTTATTAGGGGATAATTCCATAATCCCCACGCTGGGCAGGCAGGATGGGGATTGCAGTAGCGCTTTTTTTTTCTTGTGTGTAATTTTATTATTTTATAGCCGTTAACTTTATATGATTCAATGTACTAGGCTAGGCATAACGATTTGGAGATATCTGTAATGTTATGATCTTGTTTAAAAAAAAAAAATAGATTGAAATAGATTTACGCACTGTCGACGCTACGCTGCTGCCTATAATACTTAGTATAATCTGCGTCCAAGAGTGGGATTGAAAATTATGTCATCGCATGGTGTCTTGCTTAAGGCTGTGGTATGGGTCAAACTAGCGCCGCCACCTATTTAATCTTACTATTACGATGAACAAAGACATTTTCAAAAATCCATCGCACTGTTTGTGATACCTATTATAAGCTTTTTTTTAATGCCTCTGTAATAGTTTTACCCTATTTAGTTTAGCCAGAAAATTGAAAATAGATATTGGTATTTGGTAACCCAATAAAAACGTAATAAAATTATATAAATTAAATAGGTGGCGGTGCTAGTTTGACGCATACCACAGCCCCGCGCTACACCCCGTCTCAAACTAGCGCCGTGCCGCCACCTCCGCCAACTATTTTTAACAAAGGAAATATCTAAATCTATCGCACAGTTTGTGATACCATTAAGTTTCACAAACTGTGCGTTGGATTTTTGAAATTTTCTTTGTTCAATCAACGTAATAATAAGATAAAAAAGGTGGCGCCGCGGTACCGCCTTATAGAGAACAAAACGCTATTTGGGATATCCTCTTAATTTATTTTTAATTTCGTAGAGTACAATGACCCTGCATCCACCGACCTGCCAAGAGTGAGGCGGTACGACCGGATGACTCATACCGTACCCTCACCTGCACCCGTCATGACGATCGGTCTGCCCGAAGTTAAGGGTAAGTATTTCCTGAATTCTCGTGCTAAGACCCTGTGTCCACCGACCCGCCAAGAGTGAGGCGGTACGACCGCATGACTCATACGTACCCGCACCCGTCATGACGATCGGTCTGCCCGAAGTTAAGGGTAAGTATTTCCTGAATTCTCGTGCTAAGACCCTGTGTCCACCGACCGACCCGCCAAGAGTGAGGCGGTACGACCGCATGACTCATACGTACCCGCACCCGTCATGACGATCGGTCTGCCCGAAGTTAAGGGTAAGTATTTCCTGAATTCTTGTGTTAGGACGATTTATGCTATATTTGTCCCTAAGAAGTTCGGCCCACATGAAAAATCTGCTTTCGTCCCACATTGTATGCCGTATTATTCGGTCCATAATATATTTCATTAAGACTCTGTGTCCACCGACCCGCCAAGAGTGAGGCGGTACAACCGCATGACTCATACGTACCCGCACCCGTCATGACGATTGGTCTGCCCGAAGTCGAGGGTAATTTTCTGAAAAGGATAGGTATACAGGATTTCACAGGAACCGACAGGTTCATAGGAACCGGACCGAACATAATTTTTGGAACGGTGTTAACGGGAAAATCAAGTTATTGTTTATTTGCAAGAAAACTAAGCAACTAATTACGAAAATAGCTTCTATGAACCCAATAAATCGTAAAAACGTACGAATTAAAATATAGCTCATTTCAATACACTGTAGGGTTCCTGAGATTATTTGTGTGCAACGGTGAACTTTCACGATTTTTTTTGCAGAATCTTTTTCATGAATGTGCGTCTAAACCGGAACTTAAACATGGGATAACTTTTTATCCCATATATCAGTTCCCATATGGAATATAAAAAGCTATTCCATATAAATAACGCGTGCAAAGCGGGCAGACACTAGTATTGAGTCAAAAAATATGCTTAAACTGTATGTGCCTATAGCAAAGAAGAATTTATTAAGAAAAAATTCAACTGCGGTAAACTTAGTGTTCATAATAGAGGTCATCCGCGGTCCTGCGCTTGACCTCTCCGGCGCGTCGTTCTGCTGTTACATCGGATTATGGCTGTTAGGTATTTGGGAAAAGCGCACCTGTGTGTAAGCATACACTTTAAAAAAGTAGTAACTACACTAAATTAAAATTGTTTCCGTCTCTTTTTTTCGATCGAAAATACGACAGCACCATTTTTATACTAGTTTAGTTTAGATTTTGTGCCACCCAAATCACCAGTTCCAGGTTGTTTGTGACCAGGTGGGACGTCCTGCTGTAGCCTGCTGGCAGATGATTGATGATGCTAATAGCGCGCGTTTGCTAAGTCCCAAGATAATATATTACAAAAGAAAATCTTTTACAGATGCTCTTCAAATGTTAATGGTAGGAAGAAATTTAAGTGCAAGCGATGTTAAAGAACTAGAAGCAGGGGGACCTCAATTAATGTATCCAATTGATGCAACATTTGAAGCTACAGTGTCCACAAACAACGTGATCAGTCCGACACCAACTGATGAGTCTTTAGAAATACCAATCGAGTTCAATGAAATTAAGAAGCCAACCAAAACACTAGAGCGAACTAGAGAGAAACCAATGAGATCTAGAAAGCGCCCAAAGGGACCGCTCAGAACATATTTCAGAGAGCTACCAACCAGAGTTGTTTTTACAGAGCACAGAACTGCTAACCAGTACGCAATTAATAGATCAACCAATAATACAACTGTAAAAAAACCATCCAGAACAGACTTCATGGCTATCGACTACGAAATGATACCATTTGACACTAAAAATATCAATGCAGCTCGGAGCAAATTTAACTATTTCAAGAATACTCTCCAAGAGGAATATAATACAGTTGACAAATCAATTATAAGTAGCGTTACGGAAACAACTAAGCAGGCTGACCGTGAGAATGAAGATATATTTGAATATTGTAAATATACACTTGCCAAACACGATGTGTAAAGTTTGTAAACAAACAAGTCACAAAAACTAAAACTCACTCGCTAGGCGTCGAGTTTCAGATATAATTGTAAGTAACATTCATTGAATGAAGGATCAAAAATCGACGAGTAATGTAAACGGGTTAACTACGAACCGCAAGGCGCCGGGGGCGGGGGTGGTGGGAGGCGCACTGCTTGTTGAAGATGTCGAGGAGCATGATACATCTTCTTCTCGCGGAGATATCATTGTTGACATGGCTTCCAGGCTGGTGCTAGGTTCGACCTCGATCTCTATTGAAGTTTGGCCGCCGTCCAATCTCTATCGCCTCGCGTATCTTGCTGGGAACATAGAGCTTTTACCTACTCAAGACACGGACTTTATCAATACGAACGTAACGCGATGGGCCTTAGTGTTCTACCACCGTCGAGCCATTGGTGTCCACATTCTTTACGGCGTATATGTTCAGAGAGTCTAATGGATATGTTCATCTTTGTCTCCTTAATGTAGAATTTGCCACAGTCACACGGGATCATAATATACACCTGGGACGTCTAATGGTTCCCTATCCTTCGGAGAGCGTAGTAAGTGCCGTAATTGTGTGTGGGGTCGTAATATGGTATTAACGCTATATTTACGTTAACGTTACGTATCTCTCGACGGTAGGTGGCGGTTTTTTTGCAGACATGTTGGCTATGCGGAAGCTCTATCTCCAGCCGTTGCCATTTTGTTCTAGTACCTACCCTCTTGACATGCTATAGTTCATCATCATCATCAGCCTCTATTAGACCACTGCTGGACATAGGCTGCTGTAGTTCACCGTCGGTAAATTGTGGGTCACATAGCCTTAGAGCTCTATTTATAAGGGTCCGTGGCACTGAAGCTAGGTGTGACGGATGATGGTGCGAGTCAGCCTTAGTTACCTATCAGTATGTGTAGGTTTTGAATAGACCGTGTTTATTAATCGGCCCGAGTGTGTCCTCTTAAACAAAACATCGAGACAGGGTAGAGCTCCGTTATTCTCATACTCTACTGTCAATGCTATTTTCGGATGTTTGCCATTAAGGTAATATAGTATAATAGCAAACAGCGAGCGGTAGCGCGCAATCCTCGGAGGGATGCGGTACGCGCGCGTTTAGAACCGCACTCACCATGAAGAAGTCCCTCGTTAAGGGATGAAATGTTGGTGTTCTTCCAACATATTTAAGGTTCGTAGCTAACCCGCTTATTTCCCTAATGAATTCGTCAAACTACGATAGTTTTTATAGTAATATAAAGTACCTAATGCAAATTGCGTATAAAAGACGCGGCAACAGAGCGAATTATGGTTTAGTATGGGCGGTCTGTTGACAAACATTTTATATCGAGTTTGGCTAGTGTATCGCTACTGCTCGCGACTTCGGACGAGATTATCCTGAATGAAATGTACAGCCTTATTTTTATTTAACTAGGGTCACAATATACCATTTTGGAGTACTTTCTCAAAATCGGTCATCATGCCTATTGGTAGCGCATTCCCGAGCTGAGTGAAGGTCGCAGGTTCAAAGTCCCGTTGAAGTCGAAAAATTATTGTTCTCTGAGTGCGAGACAAAAATATAAAAAGTCGATTCAAACATAGTGGAAGCAATGTAAAAACAAAAAAAACTTTTCACACGTTCCATCGGTAAATATGTATAATGTAACATACCCTACGGCCAATACCTTCCTGTAGGTACATCTATGAAATGGCTGTTTTTGTAAAAACGTACAATATTCTTTTTGAAAAGCCAATTAACACACGCAGTAGACGCGACGAGCAACGTCTGTGTTCTATAAGTGGTAAAACTGCCTTACTTAAAAAAGCTTTTGGGGCATGGCACCAAAAATTTACAATAAACTGCCCAAAAACATAAAGTTGCTACCATTGACATTGTTTAAAAATAAACTTAAAAAACTTCTGACATCAAAAGTATATTATAATATCAATGATTTTTTAGTAGATAAGAACATAAATATTGACAAATGAAATTAATTGCTTCTTTATGTCTGTTACTAAATTCTCCTACCGACCTATATGTATATTTGCATGCCCTAGATTTAGGCAAAACATGTATGGACCTATTATTATTCTTCCATCTCTGTGACCCATGTTTACAAATAAAGAAGTTGAATTTGAATTTCCCATGGTCTTGCCAACCTAGAGTTATACGGACCCAAACTGCGAGTACCTACACCGGGCCACAACTCGGGTGACTAACGAAACTCTAAAATCCTACGCACTTTTTTCTGGACGGACCCAAACTGCGAGTACCGGGCCACAACTCGGGTGACTAACGAAACTCTAAAATCTTACGCACTTTTTTCCGGACGGACCCAAACTGCGAGTACCGGGTCACAACTTGGGTGACTAACGAAACTCTAAAATCCTACGCACTTTTTTCCGGACGGACCCAAACTGCGAGTACCGGGTCACAACTCGGGTGACTAACGAAACTCTAAAACCCTACGCACTTTTTCCCTGAAAACTCTCCCCTTCCGATGCATGCCTTATCTCATCACAGACCTTATTTCCGGGCTGCTCGACCCCAGCTTATTGCTGCTCTGTCACTTTGTAACCAGGTGGGATGACGTCCTGCTGTAGCCTGCTGGCAGATGCTTGATGATGCTGATAGTGCGCGTTTACTAAGTCCCATGATGAAATATTACAGAAAAAATCTTTTACAGATGCTCTCCAAATGTTAACGGTAGGAAGAAATTTGAGTGCAAGCGATGTTAGAGAACAAAAGGCAGGGGGATCTCAATTAATGTATACAATTAATGCAACATTTGAAGCTACAGTGTCCACAGACAACGTGATCAGTCCGACACCAACTGATGAGTCTTTAGAGATACCAATCGAGTTCTATGAAATTAAGAAGCCAACCAAAACACTAGAGCGAACTAGAGAGAAACCAATGAGATCTAGAAAGCGCCCAAAGGGACCGCTCAGAACATATTTCAGAGAGTTACCAACCAGAGTTGTTTTTACAGAGCACAAAACTGCTAACCAGTACGCAATTAATAGATCAACCAATAATACAACTGTAAAAAAACCATCCAGAATAGATTTCATGGATATCGACTACGAAATGATACCATTTGATACTCAGAATATCAATGCAACTCGGAACAAATTTAATTATTTCAAGAATACTCTCCATGAGGAATATAATGCAGTTGACAAATCAATTATAAGTAGCGTTACGGAACCAACTAATCAGGCTGAGCGTGAGAATAAAGTTATATTTGAATATTGTAAATATACACTAGCCAAACTCGATGTGTAAAGTCTGTAAGCAAACCAAGTCACAAACACTAAAACTCACTCGCTAGGCGTCGAGTTTCAGATATAATTGTGAGTAATATTCATTGAATTAAGGATCAAAAATCGACGAGTAATGTAATGGTTAACTACGAACCTTATTTGTGTTGGAAGAACACCAACGTGTACCACGACGCGTGTTAAATTTGGTCTGTGTTTATTAGCAAACAGCGAGCGATAGCGCGCAGTGCTCGGAGGGACGCGGAACGCGCGCGTCTAGAACCGCACTCACCCTGAAGAAGTCCCTCGCTAAGGGATAAAAGGTAGGTGTTCGTCCAATACAAATAAGGTTCGTAGTTAACCCGTTTATTTTCGTAATGAATTCGTCAAACTACGATTGTTTTTATAGTAAAATAAAGTACCTAATGCAAATTCCGTATAAAAAGACGCGGCAACAGAGTGAATTATGGTTTAGTATGGGCGGTATGTTGACAAACATTTTATATCGAGTTTGGCTAGTGTATCGCTACTGCTCGCGACTTCGGACGAGATTATTCTGGATGAAATGTAGAGCCTTCTTTATTTAGCCCTATGACACAATCTACCTCTTTGAAAAATTTCAGTATGGCGTTTCTGCTCCGAAATCTATTTTTAGCGTCATCTATTTTATTATTGTACCTATACCGACAGGGTGTAACAAAAAGTAAGGATCGAACATTCAAGGATTGTTCTCGTGACTCGGTCATGGAACCATGGAAAAGATCTGCGTTTGTCGGTTTTTCGAACGAACACAAAGCACACTGCGTGCGAGCCGTGTGCCGCGTGCTCGGAGCGCCAGTGTGGACGGTGTGTTGCGCTCGAGCACGAACCGAACAGTATGGCCAACAACTCTATTTGAAGTAGGTAGTACTAGTAAGTTGTACTAACTATTCATATTTCAAATACCTACTTAAATACAAAGGGGCGAATTCCCAAAACACCCCCACCTCCCTACGCCGCCCGTGTGCGCAAGGAATTGCACCTAGCCATCAGCCAATAGCAACCACACATGTTTCGGGCGTATTGGCAGCGTGTTATGATTGGCTTGGATATTTTCGCGCCTACCAAAATTAAGACGCCTGCGCAGGGTACATCGGTGTAACTTTTAAACGTGGTCAAACTGTAGGTACCTACATATCTACCTTCAGAAAAACCCTGTTTTCCTATTAAATCTACGCAAAAAACCATTGTTATGCCAAATTATAATAATAAATAAATAAATAATAAATAATGCTGGACAATTCACACAGCATTATCTAGCCCCAAGCTAAGCAGAGCTTGTGTTATGGGTACTAGATAACTGATATACATAATACAATACATTACATGGATAGATATTTTTTATTATACATAGAAAACGACCAGAACACCCTGAACAAATATCTGCAGATCGTACACACATTTGTCCCGAGGCGGGTATCGAACCCGCAACCTCCTGCGTCGCAGGCAGACCATCGCCCCCCGCGCCACAGTGGTCGTCAGAAATTGGGTAGGTAAGTAGGCTACCTTCTTTCCCATTGATTGGTAGTTTTAGGTTTTAATAAATTACATTACCAAGTTTATTTTTTGTCGCCAAATCTGAACAAAAATTCGCCAAAGCAGTTAAAAATTATCAAGATCTAGTGACAAAGTCGCTAGCAGCAACACTGGCTACCTTCGCGAGCACGCCGGAAACAGAAGCGTGTAGGTATTTATAAGCTGTTCGTAGGTGTAAGTTCGGTTCGGGCTCGGGACGTCCACACTGCACTGGTGAAATGCTCCATTCACATTAAATTTCGTGTTCGTTGCGTAAGTCTGTACGCAGCATTAATTACCACCTAAAAGTATTCCGGGAGTTTTGAAAATGGGCACTAATTGTATAAACTTGGATGTGCTCTTTCTGAATATCAACTTTGGCAGCTCGTATCGAAACCTATAAATATTTAAAAATGGTTTTGATAAGTACAAATGTACACATGTTTCAGTAACTAGAGAGCCAGAAAAACATAAGATCTATTATTATGAAGATAGACAGAATGGTGAAGAAGTGTACATTAACATTGGTACCACGGAGACAAGCTTGACGCGGACTCCACCTGCAGCACCTCCAGTTACACGATCAAAAGCTGAAACATTGCAAACTGTATTTTTATATGAAAACGATAGTCCAGAGGATGCTGGAATATTAAGAATGGACGATGAAAAAGCAGACGACGATGAAAATAAGGAGGAAGGAGTTATGGTAGCCGGGAACTGGTCTGAGGAATATGATCCCCTGGAGTTTTTACTGATCGAGAGCATGCGCAACCCCGAATGGCGCGATGTGCTCCGTTCCGTAAGTTTTAAAAAAAAAAAAACATTTATTTCAGACCCAGTTGATCCATAGAATAGATGTACAGTGTAGAGTACAGATGTTTTTGTCAGACTCAGATAGATAACATTTATTTACATCGACTATAAGCTCTTAAAACCCAGTCCTTTTTTAACTAACTTCGAGAAAGGAGGTGATTCTATGTTCGGCTGAATGTGTTTTTTGTTCGGTTGTGTATGTTCGTTGATTCAGTTAAATATGGACCAATTTGGTTAATTCTTTTCCAGTTGCTTAGAGGATGATCTCGATGTGAACGCATACAAAATGTATTCGCGAGATTAATTATTTGATTAATATTAATCCTGCAGAACTTAAGAGCAGTGTAGAATTAGAGCATTTGAAGTTTTTTTTGTCAAAACAATCTGATTATTTAACTAAAAAGATATATCTAATTACCAACAACCTGACCCTGTTTTGCCCGGGTAGGCTACCCGGGCAAAACAGGGTCAGGTGGGTGGGTCAATATTTTTTTTTAAGATGAATTATAAGATCATTTAAATAAGATTCCGCTCTGCATTGTATATGCATATTTGTACCCCCTTGGGATAACCCCCCTGTTTATCCCTGCCCCGCGCGCCTTCCACTCCGTCACTCGCAGCAGATCGTTTGGATGATACCGTACCGAAAACTCACCGAGCCAGTCAGAAAATGTTTTCCGGCAGAAATTCTGTACAGATTCGGTTACCGAAACGAAAACGCACCGAGCCAGTGGGCAAGAGGCCTTATCAGTTTGATTATTTTTGATTTTATCGCGATCAGACAGACACGGTTATTAATGTGTTGTTAATATGTGGTTAAAATGTACTTAGTGTTTAGAAGGGTATTTTGTTATTAATTAAGTAATCTATTGTTTCTTTTTATTTCAGAAGTATGTTGTTCACATTATTTTGGAATTTATAAAATGCTACACACCTGTGATCACCTCTTTATACCCTTGAGGCGAGGTTGTTTTTTTGTGCATAACTATGATCTTTGCTATATGCAATGCTTGGTGGTTGGCTCTTCTGAAGCAACAAAACAGCATAGCCGATTTGTTATAAGAGGTATCAAAGCACTCGCCTGAGTTACGGAAGTGTTTTAGTTAAGTATATTTTGAAGACCTTTGCAAATTCAGGGAAGTAATTTATGAAATGAAATATGATGCCAAAAATTTCCGGTTTCGGCGGGACTCGAACCGTGCCCCACCCTCAGTACGGGTGTGCTCTCAACTAAGCCACGAAACCCTTAGTCGGTTCAACCGAAAATCTTTGGGACCTCTTGCGGACTATAGCGCCGGTGGCTCCACCAGGGGATAACATTACAGGCTTATTTTATTAAACTTGACTAACTTCCGCTGCTCAGATTTTTTTCATTCGATACAATAAAATGATCCTTACAAAGGACTGAGTCGATCGGCATTAAAAAAAATTACCATCTTGATTCATTTTAAGGCGTTAGTCACGCTTGACCAAAAAAATTTCAATGCCAACATATTTTTTTCCAAAAAGGAGCTGATGTTTCAAAAGAAACTGCACCTGTATCTCCTCTGGTTATGGGTTCCCCAGTACTGTCCCAGTTAAAAAAATTCTCTGTATAAATGAGAAATCACTGAAACTTATATACCATTTTAATTTCTATACATTACTGCATATATAAAACCAAATATCATCACGGCATGATCAAAATTCATGAAGTTACAGATTTTTGATCCGAAACCGATCTTTATTTTCCATTCCATTCTACTTTAGTCTACTTATCGAAGCGACAGAAATCAAAAGTACCACTTTATTTCCGTGTCAGTGTTTTATTTTAAGAATTTGACCTTTTCTAAGTGTACATTTTTGTATTTATGGAAATAAAGAAATTTTGATTTTGATTGCCCCGCTGTATGGCAATGCTGATGCGCTGCGCCAGATACTCACCAGCTCTCGGGTCACGCGTCGCGTCGCGTCGCTTCGACCAGACGCTCAAATAATTTTAAATATTAGTGTATAATATATAAATGTAGATTATTGTTTTTTTTTTGATCACCATTGATAGGTTTTAAAATAATTTCTTATATTTTCAGCTCTTCTGGTGGATCGAATACTACTACAAGGTGATTAAAAATGTATTTACATAATAAAATTAATAAATAAACACTATTGTGTTTTTGCGAATTAAGTGCAACAAGATAAAGTTAAAAACTACAACCCGACTACGTGAAAGTTATAAAAGTTTGAAACACTTACATTGACAAAATAGAATGACGTATCGGTCATATTTGATAGGCATAGAGTTGAAAATGAAAATAGGTCGTAGGTATTGTAATTTTTCTCTATGGGGCCTGCAGCCTGCGGCTACCTAAACTTTAATACGCGTTTTGAAGGCTTATTCGGGGTCGGAGCCCTAAATCCTATAGCCTATAACCATCGGGGTATTGAGACGAATCAATCGATACATAATTTGTTGAAATCGAACCAGTAGTTTCAGCGCTGCGTGGGAACAAAGAAATCGGCCACATACATACAAACATACAAACATAGGGTGCTAACCTCATAACCCTCCCCGTTGGGAGGTTGAGAGATTGAGAGCTGTTGGTAGGTAGTCGGGTAAAAACGGAGACAATTTTTATTTTATTTAATATTAGTTATACCCAATAATTTCTATTAAAGATTCTTATGTACGTTTTCAATACTTCTGCTGTTCTCATGTTCCTGATGTTTTAATGTGTCTAATAATTATGATAAAAACAAGCTAAAAAATAGCTTAAAAATAGCTTTTTGTCTTCATTTTTGCAATTTAATTAAGGCCGAGTACCGAGTACTCGGACTTTCTTACGGTTCTTTCGGTTTTTTACTTTAATCGAAGATGTACAATATGTTTGTTTGCTGTACATAGTATCAAGACTTATTTCGACAATTTATTGTACAGTATAGAGCGAACTTTGCTTTTTCTGTAGAGAAAATTGCAGGTAACCGTTTTTTCGAAACACTAGCGTTCTAGCATCAATCCTGAACTATAACATATTAATCTCAAAGTAAATAAAATAAATAAAAATAAATAAAATATTTATTTTCTAAAAACACATGTATAATCATAAAGTACAGTGCCAGCGGAACTCAAACTAAGCAATGCTTGTATCTTGAGGTCCTTGAGTGCTTTTACATAATTGATTTAGGAGAGTGTGCAGATACTGATAATTTTATGATCTAATTTTTAATAACAAAATAAAACTAACATAACTAAAATGAGTATTTATGTGCCTAATTTAAACATCAATTAATAATTCAATTAATAAATCATCGACATAATAATACAGGCAAATGCTCGCGTTGCAAATAATGTCGACGACATCTGTGGCGCGGTGGGCGTAGGTCCGTCTGCGACGCAGGAGATTGCGTGTTCGATTCCCGTCTTGGGACAAATGTTTGTACGATCTGCAGGTATTTGTTCCGGGTGTTCTGGCCGTTTTCTATGTCTAATAAAAAATATCTATCTATGTAATGTATTGTGTTATGTATATCAGTTATCTAGTAGCCATAACACAAGCTCTGCCTGTCTTGGGACTAGATAATCCTGTGTGAATTGTCCAGCCTCAGACTAAGTAAGAAATCTACTTAGTCTGAGTGTCCAGCAATATTTATTATTTATTTATGTATAACTAGCAGCGCCTTGCGGTTTCACCCGCGTAGTTCCCGTTCCCGTGGGAATTCCGGGATAAAAAGTAGCCTATGTTCTATTCCAGACTATAATCTATCTCTGTGCCAAATTTCATCCAGATCCGTTTAGCCGTTCTGGCGTGATAAAGGAACAAACATCCATCCATCTATCCATCCATCTAAACTTTCACGTTTATAATATTAGTATTATTTATTTATGTATAACTAGCAGCGCCTTGCGGTTTCACCCGCGTAGTTCCCGTTCCCGTGGGAATTCCGGGATAGAAAGTAGCCTATGTTCTATTCCAGACTATAATCTATCTCTGTGCCAAATTTCATCCAGATCCGTTTAGCCGTTCTGGCGTGATAAAGGAACAAACATCCATCCATCTATCCATCCATCTAAACTTTCACGTTTATAATATTAGTATTATTTATTTATGTATAACTAGCAGCGCCTTGCGGTTTCACCCGCGTAGTTCCCGTTCCCGTGGGAATTCCGGGATAGAAAGTAGCCTATGTTCTATTCCAGACTATAATCTATCTCTGTGCCAAATTTCATCCAGATCCGTTTAGCCGTTCTGGCGTGATAAAGGAACAAACATCCATCCATCTATCCATCCATCTAAACTTTCACGTTTATAATATTAGTATTATTTATTTATGTATAACTAGCAGCGCCTTGCGGTTTCACCCGCGTAGTTCCCGTTCCCGTGGGAATTCCGGGATAGAAAGTAGCCTATGTTCTATTCCAGACTATAATCTATCTCTGTGCCAAATTTCATCCAGATCCGTTTAGCCGTTCTGGCGTGATAAAGGAACAAACATCCATCCATCTATCCATCCATCTAAACTTTCACGTTTATAATATTAGTATTATTTATTTATGTATAACTAGCAGCGCCTTGCGGTTTCACCCGCGTAGTTCCCGTTCCCGTGGGAATTCCGGGATAGAAAGTAGCCTATGTTCTATTCCAGACTATAATCTATCTCTGTGCCAAATTTCATCCAGATCCGTTTAGCCGTTCTGGCGTGATAAAGGAACAAACATCCATCCATCTATCCATCCATCTAAACTTTCACGTTTATAATATTAGTGAGATGAGATGTAGAGGTAGGGTGATAGTAGTAGTAGTAGTAACATTGATTTTAAAACCACTTTTTTTACTTTTCAGGAAGAGCACGGTGTCGTAAGTTCAACTATTCTTAAATGATACTAAACTTGATACACTTCTCTGTAGATCCTTTGATTCTTGAAGATACTGTTATTTTAGTTAGGTACAGTCAGCTGCGAAAATATGTATACAAGGCCAAGTTTTCAATTTGAATGAATGAATGAATGAACACTTTATTGTACAATAAAAATAAACATGAATTCTTATATCTAAAATAAACATAATACAGTACAAAAGGCGGCCTTATGGCCTTATTTGACTGAATAGTAAGTGCATGGCAATTTTGTTAATTTATTATACAGCATTTTGACAAGTACGATGACTACTTTGTACGTAAAATGTGTGCATCGACTTATATTTGAAAAGTTCTGAGAAAAATTAAAGTGAAAACTTGCGAGTGTATACAAATCTGAGCAGCTGACTGTACCATCAAAACTGAATTGCGATTTTCGGTAGAATTGTTTGGTTGGGTTATTTAGCAGTGGGGCACAAAACTCACTAGGGCATTTCCTTCGATTTGATCATAAAATAACATCATAAGGTCGCGGGTTGGCGCGAGATATTTTTTTTTGGCTTTTAATTTTTTTGCGTTCCACAAGCAATAAAACTAGCGAAAAAGTAATATGCCGCAAATCGTTAACCATTTTTTATGAACTTATGTTAAAACTAACTTCGATTTTTGACTTTTTTTGCAGCATTTGGGAAAATGTGAAATTTTGTGCTTAGAATCTACATTTTCCACATGCTCCCAAAATACAATGAATCAAAGTTGATGTTAATTACATACATTTAATACCCAAACCACAAGCTCTTACTTTGGGGCAGGGCTTGTAATACCGGTATTTTCAAATACCGACCGGTTTGACTGACCATGACGGCACCGACGACGTGGTACCGGTACATCTTTGGTTTCTATATAAATTATACCGATATTTATAACGGTACACATCGGTATATTTACCAATATTATGCACGTAAAATATCGGTATCAACATTTAATTTTTTTGCAAACGAGAGAAAATTTATTAGTAGTTTTTGTGCCACCGAAAATATGCAACGTCGCGAGAATCGCTTTGAATACTGGTATTGTAGAGCAAATAGATAGATAGGTACAGTCAGCTGCGAATATATGTATACACTGCCATGTTTTCAATTTGACTGAATAGTAAGTGCATGGTAATTTTGATAATTTATTATACCGCATTTTGACAAGTACGATGACTACTTTGTACGTAAAATATGTGCATCGACTTTTATTTGAGAAGTTCAGAGTAAAATAAAAATGAAAACTTGGGAGTGTATACCTACATATCTGAGCAGCTGACTGTACTTAAAAAGTATCGTTACTCGACTTTATCGAAAAGAAAATACCGGAATTACCGCTATTGCACCGGGTATATTATTGTCACCGGTATCAATTTCTGCTTTAGTGGTAGGTGTTGTTGTGTATATTATGATTATTACTATTAATATCTGTCTTCTTCTTCTTTCTGCACAGCACACCATCAACACCCTTCCCATTCGACGTGGAGAGGTTCTTAGATCTCGTGGCAAATTTGACATACGATTATTATACCAACCTGACTGAAGAACTGAACATGACGCTGATAAGGCTTGGGGCACCGACTTGTCCAACTCCGACCACTGTCACGACGACGACTACGACGACCACGACGACCACGCCGACTACACCTTTCCAGCAACCGGATTATTCTTTGATGGACAGGAAAGTTGTAGCGAAGGTGAGTTTTGTTTTTGTACAGGAAAACTTTACTCCACAATTCCTGCAACTGTGGAACCAAGTACCTAGGTCACTTCATCATTATCATCATCATCAGCCTATATCAGTCCACGGCTGGACATGGGCCTCCCCTAATGAGCGCCATAGCGCCCTGTCTTCAGCTTGCCGCATCCAGCATCTGCCAGCAGCCTTTCGCAAATCGTCATTCCACCTGGTCGGAGGGCGTCCTACACTACGTTTGCCGAGTCGCGGTCTCCACTCAAGAACACGTTTACCCCAGCGGTTGTCGGTTCTTCTCGAGATATGGCCAGCCCACTGCCACTTCAGCTTGCTAATCCTCTGAGCTATGTCGACAACCTTGGTTCTCTGTCGGATGTGTCTGTTACGAATTCTATCCTTCAGAGAAACTCCGAGCATAGCTCTCTCCATAGCTCGCTGGGCGACTTTAAACTGTTGGACAAGCCCTACCGTGAGCGGTGAATGGTACATTCATTAGGGTACAATATCGAAAATATAATTATATGATTGAGATAGCTATGGAAAAAAGCAGTTGGAAAAATCAAATGTTAGTTTCAGTTAGTTCATAAAATAACAAAGTTTAAGTATAACTAATCTGTTTTTAAACACGATAAAATATTAGGCGCGAATGTTATGCGGCTGAGTACGTGAACTAAAAAGTATCAACTGTCATCAGTAACATCAGCACATTTACTTAGGTACGTACCCAGACAACTGACGTCATGACCACAGAGCAATATGGCGTCGACTACGTTAAGAGTTTTCGTCAAATTACGTACGAAACCTGAAAACGTATGTTTTAAATGCATTTTTAAGCACTTATCGATTGAATAAAGGTTTTGTACGACCTCTGTGGCGCGGTGGGCGAAGGTGTGCCTGCGACGCAGAAGGTTGCGGGTTCGATTCCCGCCTCGGGACAAATGTGTGTACGATCTGCAGACTTGTTCAGGGTGTTCTGGTCGTTTTCTATGTATAATAAAAGATATCTATCTATGTATTGTATAGTATTGGTATTGTATTATGCATATCAGTTATCTAGTACCCTTATCACAAGCTCTGCTTAGCTTGGGGTTAGATAATGCTGTGTGAATTTTCCAGCATTATTTATTATTATTTCAAAAATGGGTGTAATACCCTATTACTAAATGCGCCTAACGAAAGTTCAACGGAATGATGCCGACGAAAATTGAAGACGAGTGGGCACAGTGTAGTGGGGACATACTGACATAGCTATTGGTCTAAATCTAGGTTGATGTGAATTATCAGTTTCAAGAAAAATACCATCTCATTTTACATTTCCAGTGCTTCGTATGCGGTCTAGTAGACGAGGGTATACCGTGGAACGCGCACTGCTCCGATGCCTTTGCAGGGGACTTCCTACCGCTGTCGCCCGTGGACGCACGTGCGAAAGGGCATCTCTCCGAGTTTCGGAAGTACTGTCGATATGATGATGTGTAAGTATGGCATCCATTTTGAAGTGTTCGACAGTTTGCAATAATTAGGCGTTTTCTTTATAAAATAGTTTTTCGAGAGGAAGAGCTTCAAGGTTCGATGTTCGATGTTCGAAGGCAAGGTTTGGAAGTTTGTACCTACCTACTAGGTACCTATATGATGTGTTAGTATGACATCCATTTTGAAATGTTCGACAGTTTGCAATAACCTAATTATTGCAAACTGTCGAACATTTCAAAATGGATGCCATAGTACTTACACATCATCATATCGACAGTACTTCCGAAACTCGGACACGTTTTCGGAAACGTTTTCTTATAAAGAAGAAGACAAAATCATTGTAAACTATAACTCAAAAGAAAGAACAACTATGCATGTTTTTCAAAAGGTTTGCACTAAAGAAGCATCCTCCGTTTATTTTGAAATGCTTAAAGCTGAGGCATCATCTTTGAAAATTTTTGAAAACTAAATTTCTGTAAAAAAGAGTGATGCCGCAGATCATCAAAACATGTTTTGTTAGATGGTTTACACATTATTTCATTGAAATAACGTAAAAAAGAACCCCTTCATTATTCCAATTCGCCTATATTATCATTTATCACTTAAGGCTTCGAATTATCGATTTAATTTTAAACGATCAAATAAGTATCCTTTGTTTTGATTGGACTAAAATTTATGTTGTAGTTGGATTAACATTATTGATTATTCAATGGTTCAAAACACGATATTTATCACTTCACCTGATGATAAAAATTACGAAGAAAGGATAGTTTTTTGTGGTTTTTGTTGTTGTAGGTACTTCTAGTGTATCAACGTTTTACTCTCAAAAAACATGTCAGAAAGTAGGCAACGACGTTTAGAAGAATATTCTATGGTTAGTTTTTCTCAAAACCTTTTTTAATTTTGTTAATAAGCAAAAACTTGATTTTTGGGCTTGCGTTGCTGTGCCCTGTCTCACTCTTGTGAACACAAAATTCTATGCCTGTCCTTTTCACAAAATGGATCGAATATCCTGCTAATAGCTGTAGAGCTTTGAGTTTTCTTGAAAAATCCTTAAAGTAAAGGTGAAAAATTAATTTCCAGAAATCGATTTAGACAATGATTTGGTTTCAAATGATCTGCGCTAGCTTCACCTTCAAGCTTTGCACCCCGCTGCCAATCACCCTGTATATTAAACTGTCTTCTGTCTTATTGTTCTTTACTCTGTTCTATTCCTTTCATCAACACCGTCTTACCTAAAAGACCGTTTTGAGTTTCTCCATCTGTCCCATACACGATCACTTCGCTCCTCTGATACCCTTTTTTTAAAAATCCCATCGTATACACTTCCCAGTTCTATGGTGATTCCTTCACGTTTCAGGCCGCCAGACTCTAGAACGCCCTTCCTGTATCTATCCGACAAGCTAAATCCCTTCCTATCTTCAAGAGTATGGTTTATCACCCCTATCTGTCCACTCTTGATAAGTCTTTTTTTCTGTTATTTTGTTAATTATTGCTGTTTTTGTGTCTCTTTGCTCTCTTTTGCAATAATTTATAGTTGCATTTTCTGTTGTACTAGGTAGGTATATGGTAAAATATATATTATTTTTAATATGTCATCTCATCAATTATGCCACCGTTAGCTTTAATACGTACCGATCCTGTCCATCCATAAGTTGCCTGCAAGAAATCGCTGTTATCGATAAGATCGCCGATTGTGCCACTAGATTATAATTTTCATAAAAATCGGTTTTTATAATTTTCCAGGGACCATTACGTCTCAAACCGAACGACGCCTCGCACCATATATGGACGATGGACCGGCGGCTGCGGCGTCCGCTGGACAGACATCAGCGGCATCTACACTCAGCGGACATGCCGCAACCGGAACCACCCCACTACGGGCAAGCATTACGCTAGCAAGCGGATGTCTAAGCTGGAGATGGCTTTGTTGGTGGGTACCTAAACTGAATTTTGAGGGGTTTTTGACCAAAAATAAATGGCAAAGTTGTAGGTAAAAAAGGATCTACAACTTTTTATATACACTTTTTTTAAATAACCAAAATTTATGTCAAAAATTCAAATAACCAAGTTTTTGGGTTTTTTTATTTTTCTTTTACAAAAATATTTATTTTTCCTAGGTACCTACATCATGATTCCTTTCAGACAAAAACATAGTACCTAATGCCAGGAGGAAGCTTTAGTTTGCATTGAAATTAATTTTGACTACCTATCAGATGTAAAAAAAAACCAACAACACGTTAACAAAAAAATTTCACTAATTTCCAAATATAAGTAATTTAAGAGGAGTTATTAGAGGTAATGAAATTATAATACTAGTATCAACTTAAATTTTCTCCATTCCCATTCCCGCTAAAAATTGCAGAATATTTTGTTTGTACAAAAACACGCGAGCGTCGTCCATTGACAGCAGCGGTTTAAATTGTCTAAGGATAGTATAGGCTCTTTGGAAAACACACTATTTCTGATGTTTTAAACGATATATCAGATGTAAGCACTGGCGGCGGTGAACTAATCCATTATGCGAACGATACTACTATCATAATTGCTGATAAAACTGTAGAGAACCTAGTTAGGAATATAGGCAAAGCAGTACCTACTGCCCACGATAGTTAAAAAGGCGCATGTAACAAGAAGTTAAAATGGAGAAAAAAAATTTAATGACAAAAAAATTGAGCGAAAAAATCAATAATATTCTGTTTCTTATTTGAAATACAATTTATAAAACTGTTTATGTATAAAATTTTACTTGTCAAAGGGCTTATTTCGTAAGCCTAAATTAATGCCATTATGAATCAAGATTACCATAAGATTATGAGAAAAATAGTGCCCCTTTACAGCACAGTCAAAGAATGTTATATTTATAGAACAATATTATTTTAACGTACCTACAGGTACGTCATCTTTGCTAGTAAATGACTTTATTCTTATATAACCGTACCTAAATACTTAGTATACCTAATTAAAAATATGATTGTTTTTATTCCAGAATACAGAAAACGGCTGCATAGTCAGCCCAGCAGCGTCCTTGATTCCACTTTCCAGAGGAATCTCTCTCTATGCGCGTTTCCACGCGTGCGTGTGCACCGGAAGTTGGTGCAATGTGTCATGGCGGCTTGACAGTGAAGTTTGGAAAGCTTATGTCATTGTTGGACTGCTGTCGGTTTTAACCCTAAATAGTGGAATGTTAATCGAAAAAAATTAAAATACACGTTTCTGGAAAAATATCAATTTTAATTATTTGCAAAGAAAAAGAATTACACACTGCATCAAAAGGGTAATTTTACTAAATGAAATAGTCTGAAACTATTGTGTTTATTGTAATGTAACACAAAGCAACGCTACACTTCTCGCACATTGTCTGTGAGACGCCGCGCGCCGGCGCATATAGGGAGTGTCCTGCTGTCTGATCTTTCCTGATTGCCACTGGAGGAGCATGTTGTGCTGGACCTTTGTCGTTTTGCCATGCTCAAATCCAAATGGTAGAACATCCGAATTTGCCACCTTTTGCTGCGAAGCTGTATTTTGTAGCGACCCGTGATGCTATGGATTATTCCGGATTTTATAATAATTTTCAGTGCAGCTACGAAACGTGCCATCTCCGAAAAACAATGTCAACTCTTGCATGCGACGTCGAGAATTTTCTGAACAGAAAACTAATATCCCTCCGTTTTCATCATTGTAATCTGATAGAATAACTGATAGGTAGGTATGTAACATAGGTAATACTATGATACTGGTGTTCTTGTAAATCATAATAAATTACAAAAGCAGTGCATTCACAAAGTAATATATTTTCACACTAAATCACAGATTTGTAAGCTTAGAGTAAGAATAAGGCACTCCATCTACGTTTGTAAGTATAGTACTAAAGTACCTACAGATAGGAATCGGACCAATAACAGCCGTGGACGCTAATTATAGTTCTGTTGAGCGAGACGACGTCGCTAGTGTGCATTTAGAAAGAGACAGATATACGTCGCTCTCTTTTGCCCCTTGCCAGTGATGTGCCTGAATATTCATAAGATATCGATATACCTACATACCATGTATACAAGTTGAAATAAAAAACGAAAGATTTGACGTTTTGTTTATTATTAATGAAACATATTTAAACACAATGTTTTATACAATATAACTAATATTATAAACTAATAAACAAATACAGACACAACAAAATGCCTTCACCAAATGTGGACATCATTATGTTCACCTACCAAACATAATAAATAAGCAGATTTTTTTTCAGTCACGGAAATGGAAAAGTTTTAAGTAGGTACATAAAACATAACATTTTTAAATAATCAAAATATCGATCATGTTACGTAAAAGATTCTATTTCCTACAATTTTTTACTCCACAAACTTTGTGCTTATTTGTAATCTGCGTGTAGTACTCCTGAAATTCCTGGCTTTATGTGATACTTGCTGCAATCTTCGATAGAGTTGTTTGCATTTTGGAGATAAGATCTTTGGATTGATGCGTTTGACTCCAACATGGGGCAGCAGTTTAATGTTCTCTGTGAACACAAAAGAGGAATATTCTTATTATGATAATTTGTTTCTATTACCTATTAGATTGTAATTTTATTGATCTCTCACTCGAATAATCATATTAAATTGTCTTAGATGTTTTCCTTGATCTTAAAATAAATAAATAAAAAAAAAAAATTAATAATTTTTGCTTGGAGGGTTGCCAAATTAGTCGTTTCTGAAATGTAAACCAATCAATAATAATAATGTCTGCTCATAATTGAAGAATCTAATAAGTGTAATGTTTATCTCGATCTTAAAGCCAAGTATAATAAAATTACCATCAGTTCTTCGTTTTTTGCATGGAGGTGTTCCAATTTTCTCCGAATCATTCGTGTCTGAAATTTAAACCAATCAGAATATATTTATATATAAAACAATATCTGCTCAGAGTTGAAAAATCTAATATGTGTACCTAATGTTTCAAATGTAATATTAATTTAAGATCAAGTTGAGGGAGCCAAGTATAATTACCATCAGTTCTTCGTTTTTTGCACGGAGGTGTTGTGGTTGTTGCCAGATTATGCGTTTCTGAAATTTAAACCAATTATTATAAAAAATGTCGACTCAAATTTTCAAAATCTAATAAGTGTAAATGTTTTAAATGTTTATCTTGATCTTAAAGCCAAATATAATTACCATCAGTTTTTTGTTTTTTGCATGGCGGTGTTCCAATTTTTTCCCAATTATTCGTGAAATGAAAACCAAGCAGAATATATATATATAATAATGTCTGCTCATAGTTGAAAAATCTAATAGGTATGTGTAATGTTTCAAATGTATATCTTAATTTAAGATCAAGTTGAGGGAGCCAAATATAATTACCATCAGTTCTTCGTTCTTTGCATGGAGATGTTGTTATTGTAGCCAAATTATGTGTTTCTGAAATGTAAGCCAATCATTAATAAAAATGTCTGTTCACAGTTGAAAATTTTGATAAGTGTAATGTTTTATTATGTTTATCTTGATCTTAAAACCAGGTATAATACCATCAGTTCTTCGTTCAAAAGCATTGTAGTATGTATGGTCTCTTAGACAGTTGGGTATTTCACATACATTGTAAAGATTGGCACCTGAAACATAACAGCCATTACATTACAGAACCTATTGCGTACATCTAAAAATTATAGCCGTACTTTGAACCTGCCTCCTTCATACGTACAAGCATACCCAAATACATACCTTACCCATAGACTCCTTAAAAAATATTTCCCTCAGTATAAACATTTCGGCAGTCGAGCAAAAATTTCAAAATATCGATAGCAAATTAATTGTAAAATTGATGTTGCCCATCCCTATTTTTCTCATTGATCATAGTTATTGGTTATTGACGATTTTGTAATATTTTATCGATTACAATCTATACTTTCGCGAAAAAACCTTCTCCGATAAGTTCTAACAAAATGTAGTCCGCGTTGTAGAAGAAAAACGACGCCAACTAAAAAATGAAAAAAAACCTATCAACGCAAGACGTCAACTAGTTTCGTCTCTCCACGAGACATCATCAGACACTACAATACTCGACCTTAACACTGAGAGCGCCAAGCAACAACGGCAGAGTCCCACCAGAGATGTCTCATGTCCATGAGTGATGATGTCCATGAGTCGCCGCGGTGCGACTTACGGAAAATTGACTTAGCGACCTCAGTCGCAAGACATGACATAACAACCCCAGTCGCAAGACGCGCCGCTAGACGCATCGCCCGATGTCGTGGCCTAGGGCCTAGGCCTAATAGAAGTGCCATCTGTCTGATCCTTAGAGTACCTAGAGACGGCATACCTACGAAAAAAACGTGTATACCTAAACTTACCTAGAAACTTAAATGGCTCCTTTCCGTAGTGCTGCCCTTTTGTACCTCGATATTTTTATCGAAACAAGTATTTTTGTGACGATATTTTAGCAGTTTCGTAGTGATTTTATTGTTTTCACCACGATTATGAAACAGAATTCTATAATCATATAGTCTTATAATGCTTAAATTAGAGATACAAAGTATGTGAATGCACGTACCCAACTATGGCTCGACCGCGCTCATGAGACGCAACCACTGAGAAGTTAAGAAAATGAGCTATTATAACAATGGTAATTTTTTCATGTATATTCCGAGTCAAGACTCATGCGTTTAGACACGTGCCAGACCTCCTTAGAATTAAAGATCAAAGTTCACCAAACCAGTTTATTGAACAGTCTGCAGTTAGCTCATTTGTTTCAATTGTAGGTAAATACTAGTTCTAATTTGTTTATACTATTTGATTCAAATTTTCTTTGTTAATAAACGTTGTGTTCATTTAAGAAAAAAGGGTACCTACTGAAATGAAACAACAAGCTACTTAATTGCAAAATATATTGTTTGTATGCAACAGTGATTTGTGAGATAGTATATTTATATTTGTATAACAATATGGGTATAACAATGTGTAATCTGTATCTTTAGCGTAGACGCTATCTATGCTTATATTATAAATGCGAAAGTGTATTCGTTTGTCATTCAGTCACGGCTTAACTAAGAAACCGGAACCTAACTAAGAAAGGATGGAGAGTAACATAGGCTACTTTTTGTCTTAGTAAAATAACAAACTCCCATGGTAGAGTTACAGGAATATCCCCCTAGATATTATATGAAATACGAATTTAACGGGGATGAAACCGCGGGGAACAGCTAGTATTATTTATTATTATAATATAAATCACAAAAAGATAGACACCACATTTTATAAGCAATTCAACAAGTCTCATTCATTTATTATATTATATCACAAATTTAACACAGACTCCTACATTTTTAATTAAACAAGCAATGTAATCCGTAATCCGTCTTATTCATTTACAGTATAAATCAAAAATTTAACACAGACGCCACCTGTAATTTCGATTGTAGAAGCAATGCAACAGTCTCATTCATTTACACATTTGCAATATACCCACCTAATTAAAAAATTCAACTAATACTACACCTAAATTTTCAATTTTACAAGTACCTAATGTAATCAGTCTCATTCATTTACAGTATAAATCTCAAATTTACATTATTTCTATTAAAGTACTGGATCGCGCTGGCACTAGTGGCTGAAACAAACATGAAGAATAAATTTATAATGCAACATTATTTGTCAGCCTACAATTATAGACTCTAGAAAGGTACTGGGAAGTTCAACTTTGAAAAAAAATCTAAAATCTTAAAGAAATTCTAAAAAAAAAGGTGAAGGTGCCACATCGTTTGCGAAATAACTTTATTTTGCATGGAAATAATTTGCTAAGGGAGGATTTATGGAAATGTACATTTTAGAGGGGATTTGAAGTATGGTAGGCTTTAATATTACTTTGGGTCAGATTTATTTACTTAAAACTTAATATTCATTAATATCAAAATTTAAGCCCTTTGGAAAAATAAAGGTAGTCAAGTTTGTTAATGCATTTATGCATTACTTTGCAATAGAAGTTTGTGGGAGTAAGGTCAAGTAAAATACTTACTAAAAAGATTCGTGACGGTACGGCATCCTCTCGCAGTCTTGGTATTTAAAGTTCGATTGAAGCAAGTTTCTTCAAAATGAAGAGAACGAACGAAAATATCTTTCGTACCAAACTTCAAATTTTCTACTCCAATTGAGTCCAGCCACTTTTTCTTTTACCGTAATTTTCGGGTAACCTAGAACGTAAAAAACCAGTTGAAAATTAATACACTACAATTTACACTTGAAAACATCGATACCTATGAAAAATGCCTTGAAGGACAACACTATCGCCAAACAAACAGTTTCATGTTTTCTTTAATTACACTTAAAACTTACAAAAATAAGCTACATTCGGTATGAATTTTATGTAAACTATTCCTATGAAAGCCAACACATAAGGTATTTATTGTATTATTTGGTAATTTAGCAAAATAAGAATACGTACCGGTGTAATGTTATGTTTGGACGATTTTCACTTGTTTTTAAGCCGCAACCTACCAAACTGCTGTTTGGCATCTTCCTATTAGCTTTCTTTCGCTTACTATATAAGTATTCACATGAAAAAGTCCCGAACTCAAATAATTTTAGAATTTTTACTGTAAATGCAACTCTCGTTGACAGTTTACATACCTGAAAGTTAAATGGCGAACCGGCCTCAATCATGCTTTGCTATGACGTCACGTTTCAATGTTGCCAAAAATAGGTTTCGCACATTATATTGATGTCTCTTTTTACATTGGTTATTGTAGGTAAGATAAAACGAGATAGCTATAAGTTTATGAGTTCAATATCGATTTAGATCATATTTGTATAACCGAAAGTTCCTATAGAACAATACGCCGTCTCTATATACCTATACTCTAAGGTCTGATCGCCCCTTAGAGTATAGGTATATAGAGACGGCGTATTGTTCTATAGGAACTTTCGGTTATACAAATATGATCTAAATCGATATTGTACTCATAAACTTATAGCTATCTCGTTTTATCTTGCCTACAATAACCAATGTAAAAAGAGACATCAATATAATGTGCGAAACCTATTTTTGGCAACATTGAAACGTGACGTCATAGCAAAGCATGATTGAGGCCGGTTCGCCATTTTACTTTCAGGTATGTAAACTGTCAACGAGAGTTGCATTTACAGTAAAAATGCTAAAATTATTTGAGTTCGGGACTTTTTCATGTGAATACTTATATAGTAAGCGAAAGAAAGCTAATAGGAAGATGCCAAACAGCAGTTTGGTAGGTTGCGGCTTAAAAACAAGTGAAAATCGTCCAAACATAACATTACACCGGTACGTATTCTTATTTTGCTAAATTACCAAATAATACAATAAATACCTTATGTGTTGGCTTTCATAGGAATAGTTTACATAAAATTCATACCGAATGTAGCTTATTTTTGTAAGTTTTAAGTGTAATTAAAGAAAACATGAAACTGTTTGTTTGGCGATAGTGTTGTCCTTCAAGGCATTTTTCATAGGTATCGATGTTTTCAAGTGTAAATTGTAGTGTATTAATTTTCAACTGGTTTTTTACGTTCTAGGTTACCCGAAAATTACGGTAAAAGAAAAAGTGGCTGGACTCAATATTGGAGTAGAAAATTTGAAGTTTGGTACGAAAGATATTTTCGTTCGTTCTCTTCATTTTGAAGAAACTTGCTTCAATCGAACTTTAAATAACAAGACTGCGAGAGGATGCCGTACCGTCACGAATCTTTTTAGTAAGTATTTTACTTGACCTTACTCCCACAAACTTCTATTGCAAAGTAATGCATATATGCATTAACAAACTTGACTAGGTACCTTTATTTTTCTAAAGGGCTTAAATTTTGATATTAATGAATATTAAGTTTTAAGTAAATAAATCTGACCCAAAGTAATATTAAAGCCTACCATACTTCAAATCCCCTCTAAAATGTACATTTCCATAAATCCTCCCTTAGCAAATTATTTCCATGCAAAATAAAGTTATTTCGCAAACGATGTGGCACCTTTTTTTTTTAGAATTTCTTTAAGATTTTAGATTTTTTTTCAAAGTTGAACTACTCAGTACCTTTCTAGAGTCTATAATTGTAGGCTGACAAATAATGTTGCATTATAAATTTATTCTTCATGTTTGTTTCAGCCACTAGTGCCAGCGCGATCCAGTACTTTAATAGAAATAAATGTAAATTTGAGATTTATACTGTAAATGAATGAGACTGATTACATTAGGCACTTGTAAAATTGAAAATTTAGGTGTAGTATTAGTTGAATTTTTGAATTAGGTAGGTATATTGCAAATGTGTAAATGAATGAGACTATTGCATTGCTTCTACAATCGAAAATACAGGTGGCGTCTGTGTTAAATTTTTGATTTATACTGTAAATGAATAAGACGGATTACGGATTACATTGCTTGTTTAATTAAAAATGTAGGAGTCAGGAGTGTTAAATTTGTGATATAATATAATAAATGAATGAGACTTGTTGAATTGCTTATAAAATGTGGTGTCTATCTT
The DNA here is from genome assembly GCA_947086465.1 of Eupithecia exiguata. Classification (NCBI taxonomy): domain Eukaryota; kingdom Metazoa; phylum Arthropoda; class Insecta; order Lepidoptera; family Geometridae; genus Eupithecia; species Eupithecia exiguata. The sequence goes on from OX352254.1 coordinate 2,106,739, forward strand.
TTTGTGATTTATATCATAATAATAAATAATACTAGCTGTTCCCCGCGGTTTCATCCTCGTTAAATTCGAATTTCATATAATATCTAGGGGGATATTCCTGTAACTCTACCATGGGAGTTTGTTATTTTACTAAGACAAAAAGTAGCCTATGTTACTCTCCATCCTTTCTTAGTTAGGTTCCGGTTTCTTAGTTAAGCCGTGACTGAATGACAAACAAATACACTTTCGCATTTATAATATAAGCATAGATAGCGTCTACGCTAAAGATACAGATTACACATTGTTATACCCATATTGTTATACAAATATAAATATACTATCTCACAAATCACTGTTGCATACAAACAATATATTTTGCAATTAAGTAGCTTGTTGTTTCATTTCAGTAGGTACCTTTTTTTCTTAAATGAACACAACGTTTATTAACAAAGAAAATTTGAATCAAATAGTATAAACAAATTAGAACTAGTATTTACCTACAATTGAAACAAATGAGCTAACTGCAGACTGTTCAATAAACTGGTTTGGTGAACTTTGATCTTTAATTCTAAGGAGGTCTGGCACGTGTCTAAACGCATGAGTCTTGACTCGGAAAATACATAAAAAAATTACCATTGTTATAATAGCTCATTTTCTTAACTTCTCAGTGGTTGCGTCTCATGAGCGCGGTCGAGCCATAGTTGGGTACGTGCATTCACATACTTTGTATGTCTAATTAAAGCATTCTATGACTATATGATTATAGAATTCTGTTTCATAATCGTGGTGAAAACAATAAAATCACTACGAAACTGCTAAAATATCGTCACAAAAATACTTGTTTCGATAAAAATATCGAGGTACAAAAGGGCAGCACTACGGAAAGGAGCCATTTTAGTTTCTAGGTAAGTTTAGGTATACACGTTTTTTTCGTAGGTATGCCGTCTCTAGGTATACTCTAAGGATCGCCCCGAGAGAGGGGTGCTTTTGGCACCCCTCCACCCACAACGAAGATAATAATAATGTCATTGTCATCGTGACACGATCCTGCACAATGACATTGCAGTAACGTCAATTAATCAAAAACGTCAAAATAGTTTTTGTGTTGATGTGTGTGACGACGGAGATGAACGGCAATTTTTAGTGATTTTAAGTTGAATTAACTTTCATTTTAGTGAAATTACGTATCATAATAGTTTCTACGACTAATTACCTTCTTATTTGCGATGCAGGCGTCTTGAAAGCGCAGTTAACAAGTGAGTAAAGAGATGAAATACCTACCTGATAGTATTAAGTATGTAAATAAGTCATTGAATCTCGATTTTCTCGTTTTATTGAATAATTTGAGTGTGTCTGTGTGCGGATATCTATAGTACTTATCTCCAGTAGATGTCCGTGGTTTACGCCTCATGATATTGTAGGTATTTTTCTATTATAATGTGTGACTTGTTCGTGAAAATACATAATGCAACACACTATTTTTTTGTAGTATGTAGTAATAAGAGAAGCAACAAAAGTCTAGACTTTTGTTGCTTCTCTTATAAGTACCCAACATTATATTATTATTAATTTTTATTTTATGACTCACTAAACTATTAGTACCTACCTACCTAGGTACCTTTTATCATATCAGGCATATTATTGCTAGCAAAATTATAAAAAAAAAAACTCAAACGAGATAATTAAATTACATTTGATTCAAACAAAACAACAACAAAAATCTAGTAATATTTATTTCAGATGTTAATGGTACATGATGGAAGGTACCACAGACTCCCTACGAGCTCTGGCTACCGACTGGAGCCTGGCTGCAGACGAGAGTCTACTGAATGTCTTGAAAACTACACACCAGGTATGTGATGCACAACCTATCTATATCCACTGAAGTGAATTTTCTATTTTACTGTTTATTTTATACCTATTGACTTTCATAATAATACTTTTGCAAGATGTGAAGATGATTATGTTTTAAAATGTACCGCTGAGCTGATGGATGACTAAATGAATAATAAATAAATAATGCTGGACAATTCACACAGCATTATCTAGCCCCAAGCTAAGTAGAGCTTGTGTTATGGCTACTAGATAACTGATATACATTACAATACATAGATTACTGATTCTGTTGACACTCAACCTAAACTAAAATGGTCTAAAATTGTTGCCGTCTCTTGTTTTTTTGATTGAAAAAAAGGGTCAGCAACATTTTTATGCTAGTTTAGTTGAGGTTTTGTGCCAACAAGATCACTCCCACTTTTTATCATACATAAAAAACGACCACAACACCTGGAACAAATACCTACAGATTGTACAAACATTTGTCCCGAGGCAGAACCCGCAACCTCCTATGTTGCAGGCAGACCTTAGCCCACCATGCCACAGAGGATGTTGAATTAACACTCGGACTATGCCTCCTCCCTATTATGCTTGTCTGTCCGGTCCAATCCTGTATCACCCTCTTCAACCTTTGCCCTGGTTATTAATGTTGATGGTCCAGTCATTACAGTCATAAGTTTAATTTGAATGTTCCTCTCCACGAAAATCTTTAGTAAAAGGCTAAAGATTAAACGTGTTGAAGGGAAAATAGAGTCTGTTGTTAGTCCATAAAGTATCAAGTTAAAATTTGTGTGGTTTTGTGTTGGGGTCCTGAGGTCATATAATATGACCTCAGGACCCCTCAGGAGTCTGTATACAGACAACTCTTTCACAAGTACTGAGTATGAAAAAGAGAGATAGAATGAAATAAAATATTTATTAGACACAACATACAAAACATACTTTGATACAGAAATATAAGACTACTTAGTACCTACTAGAAAAAGGGATTCCATACTGCAATGCTTGAAAACGAAAGTTGTAAGTCATATTATTAAGAGAAAGTTTAGATGTAGTCATTCTCTGTTTCAGAAAATAGTATCAAAATGCCAAGAGGTAAACACAAAACTGAACGAAATGGTGTCAGCGTTAGATGACGCCAGCATTAACCTGCAGAATGTCAACAACAAGTAAGAAATACATCAAGAAATCAATAACATTTTAAACGTAGAAGCCATTCGAAACTTCACCTACATTGAAGTTAAGGGTCTTTCATTTAGCAACTTTTAAACCCACCTCGATTGAATATTCCTTGAACGTACAGGGTAAGGTTTTAAACGTCCACGCTTCCCAAACCAAAATCTTATTTTTGGTATATATAAATTAACAATAAAATTCCAGAATACATATTGTCTGTAAATACATTGTATGATAAGAATGTCTGTCTGCACGGACTAGGTAACTAATCTAACTAATAAAAACTAAATAAAACCGGCCAAGTGCGAGTCAGACTCGCGCACGAAGGGTTCCATACCATTATCTATAAAAACGGCAAAAAAATCACGTTTGTTGTATGGGAGCCCCCTTAAATATTTATTCTATTCTGTTTTTTAGTATTTGTTGTTATAACAACAAATACGCGGCAACAGAAATACATCATCTGTTAAAATTTCAACTGTCTAACTATCACGGTTCATGAGATACAGCCTGGTGACAGACGGACAGCGAAGTCTTAGTAATAGGGTCCCGTTTTTACCCTTTGGGTACGGAACCCTAAAAAATAAACTAGACTAATAAAAACTAAAAAATAGACTAATAAAAACTAAATATCTAATCTACTAATCGCACATTCAACAAAATAATAACGTAATATCTCACAACCGCCTCCACCTGTTGATATTTCGTGATTTTTCCGAACACCCCTGTCGAACCTCACGGGCCCGTAAGCAGCAATGAAAAACTGTAGTTAAAGATATGGTTTTATCCACCTGTCTTTAGATACGAAAATATACTTTTGAGACAAATAAATACATATTGCTGGACAATTCACACAGCATTATCTAGCCCCAAGCTAAGCAGAGCTTGTGTTATGGGTACTAGATAACTGATATAATACAATACATTACATAGATAGATATTTTTTAGTATACATAGAAAACAACCAGAACACCCGGTACAAATGTCTGCAGATCTTACAAATATTTGTCCCAAGGCGGGAATCGAACCCGCAACCTCCTGCGTCGCAGGTGGACCTTCGCCCACCGCGCCACAGAGGTCGTCAAATATATATTATCATACCATAATACTGTAACACCAGCTCTGCATTCTTTGGGGCTAGATAATGGAGTTTTGAGTGTCTTTACTCCAGCTAAATTCGATGTGAAATGTATGTCAACGAACCGGCCATACTAAACATAAAAATCACTATCTTTTCTTCATTGGATATTGCTGACAATTATATCTGAAACTCGACGCCAAACCTGACAATTTTAGTTTTCTTCGCTGTGGTTAATCACTAAGTTTTTAAATATATCTTGGCTGTAGTTTTATTACATAAAATACATTATTTAATTTAATATTATATTTTACAGGTTCATGGCACTCAGCAACAGCCAGTTCATAGAAAGTCGAGTTTACGACGACGATGGTGAACTAAATATTGAAGAAAAATCAGTTCCGGTAAATAAAATTTAGGCCCGTATTATGAAAGCTTCAACTTCAACTTCTTTTGTTATATGGCTTGCTGTGCTTTTAGTTAGCAACAATTCTGCCAGTGTCCATGTAATGAGTGTCATAAACTTTAGTAGAGATTATAAAAAAGAAAAAAACTATTGGTCGGTAGAATGAGGGCTGATTCTACAATCAGGGCTAACATCTCAGTATGGCGATATTTATTTTTGACTCAACAAAGGCATGGTGAATAAACTCAAAGGCCCGTATTATGAAAGCTTGCTCAGTCATAGATGTCTATGCTTGAGTGACGTTTATGCCATAGATCTATGCTTGAGTGACGTTTATGCCATACAAAATCGTTACTCAACCAGAGGTCTATGACTGAGCAAGCTTTCATAATACGGTCCTTTGAGTTTATTCACCATGCCTTTGTTGAGTAAAAATAAATATCGCCATACTGAGATGTTAGCCCTGATTGTAGAATCAGCCCTATTGTAGAATGGTTAGGCTAGGTTGTTTACTAAAGAGCTAGGCTATTCACAAAAGAGGGCCGGTCAGTTAAATATCTAGGCCGATAGTTGAACGAACGCCAAAACCAACGTTCAACAATATAGCGAAACGTCGTTTAGTCATCTCGTCTAATGAAATGAATTGGGTGTTTCCAAAATGTTAAAGGTCGGTTGTGCGAACAGATTTTCACAGTTTTTAGCGAGCTAATTGTGCCATTTTGTAAACTGCCTAGCCGTTTTACAAACGGGCTGATTGAATGATCCAGCGGCGACAGAAAAGTGCAGAAGACCGCATTACCGGGCGTTGCAATGGTACCATATTGCTTTCACATTAAATCAAATAAATAAATAATTATTTGTACCGAAAAACATAAACTAACACTTACACGGCCCAAGAAGCACATGTCGGTCTGCACGAACGCTTGGCAGCAGCGACGCGCCGTGGGCCACATCTCCGAGGCTGGGCAGTGAATGCGTTAAAAAACAGTGTAAATATTATTTGAAGTCGGTTTTGAATTAAAATCACCAAACACCACTAAGAACACCTACACCTAAGAACAATATGTATGCTTAAATCACAATTAATGAATATGAAATATTTTTTATTTTTTTACTACCTTCAATTTCTAACATTACAGCCCCCACCACAACCGGAACCAGTGGACCAGCTAACGTTACTGAAGCAGAGTCTACACGTACTCGACAACGCGCACGAAACGGCAGAAATTATAGACGAGAGTGAATCCGATGACAGTGATATTGAGATCAGGTGAGATATTATATTGAAGATAATACCACTGGATTATTAGCCCTTCGAATGTTTCCGTTAAGGCGCTACCCCGACTCAAACTAGCGCGGCCACTTTTTCTTCTATCCTATCTATCCATATACAGGGTTATTGGTTAATTAGTGACAATACGTGGACTGCAGGTTCAGCCCATCATCACAAACACGTTTGTGAAGACGCCAGGTCTTAATTCTTAATTTTGGTATTGGTAATGGGTACCCCTCGCAATTCAATAATCGTTCGTTTGAGAGGTTTTATTTGAAACTCAACTTAAAAACAGCTCTGCCCTGAATTAACAGAGGATATGAGAGTGAAAGATCGGTCTTAAGTAACTCGTTGGGTTCCAGACAAAGATGTTTTTTTCATTTAGTATCAGAGGTAACTTATATATTTTTTTTAAATTTAGACTTGGCGCCTTCACTATCGTGTTTGTGGTGATGGACAGGACCTGCAGTTCACGTATTGTCACTTATTTACCAATAACCCTGTATATCTATCCTTTTATATCCAAATTTATCAGTGATACCTATTTAAAACTTTTTTAATGCCTGTATAATAGTTTTATTTTCTACTAGCTGTTCCAAGCGGTTTCACCCGCCGCGTTAAATTCGAATTTGACATATCTAGGGCAGGACAAAAATAGCCTATGTTACTCTCCATCCTTTTTACTAACCTGCGCTGAAGTCTTCAAAATGTAATAAAGTAATATTTTGTTTCAGTGTCGTTTTGAAGCCAAAAGATGCGTACGCGCATAGACCGTTGCCGTACATCATTGGATCTCAGTCCTGGAAGAAGAAATGGCATGCTGGTACGAATTTACAGAATAAAATAAATATTTAAAGGGGCCCACATACAACAAACGTGATTTTTATACCGTTTTTTTGACAATTCCCTTCGTGCGCGAGTCTGACTCGCACTTGGCCGTCTTTTTTTATAGTAAATAAGTATGTTCGTTCGCCGATTACTCCGTTAATTATGGACCGATCTTAAAATTATTTCGCTATTGAGGACTGTCCCGAGGTAGTTCCATAAAACATTTATATTTATTTCTTTAGGATTAGAGTTTGTTTTGGATTCGAAGTCGATTTTCAGTTTTTCCAAAACAATCAAATTATCATTATATTTATTAAAATCAAATAATAGAAGTTAGAACTATTATTTGCAATGAAACGAGCGAGCTAACTGCAGACGATAGAAACAATGTAGCTAGAACAATCTAGCTCTACTGAACCATACATTAATTTTATTTTCCAGGTCTAGTAATAGATGACAGTGATACAGACAGCTCAACATCCAGACAGGATATCAATATAGAACAATATTCGGAGTCCGACGATGACATACATCCAGACAGGCTTATGCCTCACAACTTGAGTACTAATGTAAGTTTATTTATTCTTAAGGATTTTTTTTTATACAGGGTTATTGGTAAATTAGTCACAATACGTGAACCGCAGGTCCTGCCCATCTTCACAAACACGTTTGTGAAGAAACCAGGTCTAAATTCTTTAAAAAAAAAAATCACCTTTGATACTCAATGAAAAAATATCTTTGTCTACCCTACGAGTTACTTAAGACCAATCTTCCACTCTCACTACCTACCACTCTTCCACATCACCTTCTGTTAATTCAGGGCAGAGCTGTTTTTAAGTTGAATTTCAAATAAAATCTTATAACAAACGATTATTGAATTGCGGGTGGTACCTTTTACCAATACCAAGTTTAAGAATTAAGACCTGGCGTCTTCACAAACATGTTTGTGATGATGGGCAGAACCTGCAGTTCTCATAAATTGTCACTAATTTACCAATAACCCTGTATAGTTCCTAAGACCACACGTACAGCTTGCTCACACTAGAATACAGAATACAGAAATTTATTCATAATATCAATAATACATGTCACTTAAAAATCAAAAATAAAAATTATAAATTCATAATACAGGCAACTTAAAAAATTCGTTGATATCGTACAATACCAATTTAGTGAGCCACGTGAGAAGCTGCAAAAACTACTTCATTACGGATGTAAGCGGGTTAACTACGAACCTTATGAGGTTAAAGAAGCTTTATTTCTCATAAAAACTATAAAAGTTCATTTACAATGAGTTTAATAGTGAGTAAATAATGTTTAAGTTACATATTACCTCTAGGACTTACTTAAACATAGGTAAAGGTAATCTACGTTTTTATATAATAGTGCTAATTAACATAATTTAGGATAGATAGGTACAAACAAATGCAATAACAAGCCAACAATTTTATTTGTGTTGGAAGAACACCAACGTTTCTGCAGAAACTAGTTTATAACATGAGTGTGATTTCTGTCTAGATATCAAACAGCAGTTCATCCCTCCACTCCATTCCCAAGGATCCCCCGGAGAAGAAAACACCAGCAGTCGTCGCCGCTGAAATACAGGCTAGGCTTGGAAACGCACCGCCACCGGTAAGTGTACTTTGGTCTAATGTTAAAAATCTCACTAATCTCATCTCACTATCTCACTAATATTATAAACGTGAAAGTTTAGATGGATGGATGGATAGATAGATGGATGGATGTTTGTTCCTTTATCACGCCAGAACGGCAAAACGGATCTGGATGAAATTTGGCACAGAGATAGATTATAGTCTGGAATAGGACATAGGCTACTTTTTATCCCGAAATTCCTACGGGAACGGGAACTACGCGGGTGAAACCGCGAGGCGCTGCTAGTATTAAATAAAATCGAAATGTCCAAAGTACATGTACTTTGTACATGAATGTATTGTAGTACTAGCTGTTTCTCGCGACTTCGTCTGCGTGGAGTGCTGTTAGAGGTGGTCTACCGTCAAAGTAGACTTAGACCTGTAATGATTCTAGACCTAGCGGCACATTTACCGTTTTTCCCTCTGGAGCGCACTGTTATTATCTGCGCCGGAATGATCCATTTTGCTTGCACTTAAAGATTTCTTTCGCTTCGGTACGTTGACTTAAAGTAAAAAAGCGACGAAGAAACCTTTAGCCTGTTAGTTGTTATTTTTCGAGTTGGAGCAAAACCCGTCCCAAGCTTTTTAATCCTTTTAGCCCAGTCGGGTTGGAATTTCACTTTGCATTTATTACCATCCCGATAATTATTGCATCGGCGATTCGGCGCTTATAGGGGGGTCAATGGGAGTCTAAATTCAAAATGGCGACCAACCTCGACCCCAACTTTAGTCGCCATCTTGGTTTTAACGGAGAGGGTTTTAATAAACGTTTTTCTTTCACAACTTGACCATTTTTAAATTTTCGAGATAAATAACCATGACTAAAATTGATAATGATCATTTCGAGCATTCGACATCTGGTTCCTTGCTCATTTTTATGTCCGGCCGATATTTTTCGAACTAAGCGGCGAAGACGGGGATGTAATTACTGAAAAATCTCAGCCTCGCATAAACACTGATCAGGGTCTTCCATAGTCGTAAAACCGACCCCTGATTTGGGTCCAAACGAGTGGGGTTAAAGACTCCGAGATTCTAAAACATTTTCAATTTTTTTGCCATCATATTGGGTTGGTTTTTGCCATACAATACAATACACTTTATTGCACACCAAAAAAATACAAAAGAAAAGAAAGAATACAGGAAAAAACAAATAACAGAGTTGCACAATGGGCCATAGTCACCACACTCGTCAGGCGGATTGGTGATCGCAGTGAAGGTGTTACAAATACTCGGAAGGAAGCTCCCTGCCTTTCCTCCGGCAGGTTGCCTTAGTCAACTCTTGCGACATCCTCTTATACACATTTTGAGGGGAGCTACAATATATTAAAGTGTGAAAAGCCAACGTTTTTAAAAAGCCAAAGTTTTTAACCAACGAAAAACAAAAGAGGAGTTTCTATGTTCGGTTGTATATGTTTTTTTTATGTATGTTCGTGAATTTCTCCGTCGATTATGGACTGATTTGGAAAATTTTGTCGCCATTTATAAAACCTAAAAAAGTGTTTTTGTTTTTTCAAAATAATTAAATTATAATCTTATTTTTACATAATTTGTTTGTTTTGAAAAAACTAATAACAAATGATGATTATTTGCAACTACAGACGCGCGAAGAACCGGATGACTTGCCGCCGCCACCTGCCAACAAAACTGTGTACAGACCACAAAAACCTGTGACAAGTAAGTGGAAAAGTGACCACGAGACCACGTTTCCGAATATCGCGCTAAACTCAAGTGGTTGCCCATCCGACTTCGCAGGAATACTCACATACTATCTCTGTTGTATGGTTGCCCATCCGACTTCACAGGAATTCTCACATACTATCTCTCTTGTATGGTTGCCCATCCGACTTCGCAGGAATACTCACATACTATCTCTCTTGTATGGTTGCCCATCCGACTTCACAGGAATTCTCACATACTATCTCTTGTATGGTTGCCCATCCGACTTCGCAGGAATACCCACATACTATCTCTCTTGTACAGTATCTTGATAATATCCTCCGAGCCATTCCTATCTTCTATCTCAAGGAGCACTCTGAATTCCTTTCCAACTCCCACTCTCTCTCTTTGTGTTCCTCTGAGACCCTCATCTATGAAGTCCCTGCCCACACTACCACTTTCTACGACAAATCTTTCACTGTACACAAGCGACCCGTCTATGGAATGCTCATCTGGACATCAGACGTGCCAAATAACTCCATATCTTTGAAAAACTGCTTCATCAAAATTATCTAACGTTGTAAAATTAGACTACCCTATTTTTAAGGGTTCCGTACCCAAAGTTTATTTTTATTTATTCGAGTGCCACCGTCTTCGTTGTTCTTGCATGTCTAGTCCATCCCAAGGTTGCCTGGAAGAGATCGCTCAAAGCGATAGGGCCGCCTTTGTACTTCGTCTACTCGTAGCATTTATTTCTGTGAAGTAACAAACATCATACACCCAAACGTGCTCATATATAATATAAGTGTGGACTTGTAGAAGTGATATTTTAATCTGTATTTCCTCTACTTTAAGGTACAATATTCTTCGACGAACCGCCACCCATAGACCATCAATACCCAGAAGCCGATAGTCAAGAAGAAGACGACATTTTCGCGGAAATAAACAAAAATCAACCTTATAACAATTATACGGATCAAAATAACGTGGATGATCTATTTGGTACAATCACTGAGTATAGTGATTCCAGTAAAAGAATGGTGAGTCTATAACTTGCGCACTTAAATATTGGGATCGACGTCATCTCTCATGCTGTCCCGCTCTTATCATATTTTAATATAATTTTTGCTGAGGTTTCTTAACAAATATTTCACATTGAATTTCGCTGGACTATAGTGACAAGCCCGCCTGACAAGCGTGACTATGGCACAATTTAATACTTAGAGTGCAATGCGCGTCATTTTTATTACCCGACTACCAACAGGGGAGGGTTATGAGGTTAGCACCCTATGTTTGTATGTATGTGGCCGATTTCTTTGTTCCCACGTAGCGCTGAAACTACTGGTTCGATTTCAACAAATTATGTATCGATTGATTCGTCTCAATACCCCGATGGTTATAGGCTATAGGATTTAGGGCTCCGACCCCGAATAAGCCTTCAAAACGCGTATTAAAGTTTAGGTAGCCGCAGGCTGCAGGCCCCATAGAGAAAAATTACAATACCTACAACCTATTTTCATTTTCAACTCTATGCCTATCAAATATGACCGATACGTCATTCTATTTTGTCAATGTAAATGTTTCAAACTTTTATAACTTTCACGTAGTCGGGTTGTAGTTTTTAACTTTATCTTGTGTGAAAAGGATAGATAGGCATAGGATTTCGCGTTCATAGGAGCGGGACAGAGGCGTTATTGGAACGGCGTAAGCACAAAAAAAATAGTTTTTGCTTATTTATAAGTAAATTACACAAGTTCTGAAAAAAAAGGTTCAAGGAACCAAATTATTACAATAACCTACGAATCAAAACATAAGTAATTTTAATAGAGCGAAGAAGAGAAAAGAGGCCACTGTCACCATAATGTTGGTCAACCAACATTATGTGCAAAACAGTTCACTTTCATGATTTTTTTAATCGTAGTTTTTTTCTAAGGTTTTTATTTATTATAGTACTCTGGGTAATTTCTAAAAATTAAAAAAAAAAAATTAAATTAAATTTAATTTCTTTTTGGGGTTTTTTTTAATTTCTTTGGCGAGATAAGATCACTTAGCTTAGTTGGAAAAAGAGCAACCCTGCGCTGAAGGGGAAGGTGCGGGTTCGAATCCCGTCGAGATCGTAAATTTTTGGGATTTATTAATTTCGTAGTTTTTTTCTCAATCATGTTTACACGTTCAAGGAACCAAAGAGCAAAAGGCTACTTGACTACTACTGGGAAATAATTCTAACTAGAGATGGGTTTATGCCGGGCATTTACTGGGCGCATTGAGTAAATGCCGAATAAATGTCTTTTTATGCCCTTTAAATGTCCAATCACAGGGCAGATATTATAATTTTGTTATCCATTATGTTCTTCATTCTTGCTTTTATAACTTACATAAAAATGACTTTTTTTAACATAGCTAAAAATAATTTGTAGATAGACTGAGGAAAAGTAAGTAGGACGTACCTATTTCATAAACAAGTGTACGAGATAAAGTAAATAAAAGTGAGTTTTCGTTTGTCTGTTGGTATTTGTTTGTGTTAGCTCGGTATGTTCGCACTGGTCATAGCGTGCAATGAAGTGAAGTTAGTACCTACTCAATCCATTGCTCTCGCTTTGCACTACAAGGTACGAACTTCACTTCACTGCGTTCCGCGCATCGCAGTCAGTAGGTACTTCCCCGAGTTTAAATCAAACTAAACTTGTTGGCGAGTCGCTAACTTGCTTTGTAGTCGTGATTTAGGCACGTAAAGATTGAAGTAAAAGACTTTGTCTGAGAGGTCAGACCTGAACAAGCAAATTGCGAAGATGGTACGGCGCGACCTTCGGAGCTCCAACACGCGCCTCATTGAAGAGGCGATAGAGCGAAACCGAGGGTCCAAAGTATTCACTCAGCAGCTTGGCAGGAGCCACCTGACGAAGCTTAAAACGCACGATGGAAGGACCGTATTGTCGAAGCCGGAGATCTCTGCCGAGATAGAGGATTCCTATGGCCGTTTATACGCTGCACATGCCCCTCGTCCTCTACGGGACGACCACGATTCCAGAGCCACCCTGACGCGCCACTACACCGACGAACTGCCAGACATCAGTCAAGACGAGATCGTGTTGGCTCTGAGGCAGCTTAAAAATGGAAAAGCCCCCGGTGAAGACGGCATAACTTCAGAGCTTCTGAAGGCAGGAGGAGCCCCTGTTATACAGGAGCTACAGAACCTGTTTAACACCGTCCTTCACAGTGGGAGAACTCCAAAGGCGTGGAGCGGGAGTTTGGTGGTGCTCTTTTTTAAGAAGGGAGATAAAACCCTTCTTAAAAATTACAGACCCATCACACTCCTGAGTCACGTCTATAAGCTCTTCGCACGAGTGATCACGAACCGTCTCGCCAGGAGACTCGACGAATTCCAGCCACCGGAATAGGCCGGGTTTCGCGGAGGATATGGCACCATAGACCACATACACACAGTGAGGCAGATTAAACAGAAGTCCGAAGAGTATAATCAGCCCTTGTGTCTGGCCTTTGTGGACTATGAAAAGGCCTTTGACTCTGTCGAAACCGGGTCGGTTCTGGAATACTTACAGCGATGCCAAGTAGACTATCGTTATATCGAGGTGCTGAGATGTCTTTATGAAGCCGCCACCATGAGTGTCCAAGTACAGGGCCAGCAGTCTAAACCTATCCAACTGCGCAGAGGAGTGAGACAGGGGGATGTTATATCCCCGAAACTGTTCACAAGCGCGTTGGAAGATGTGTTTAAGACGCTGGACTGGAAAGGTAAGGGCATCAACATAAATGGCGGTTACATCTCACACCTGCGATTCGCTAATGACATAGTCTTAATGGCGGAGTCGCTGGAGGAGCTGAACCAGATGCCGGACGGCCTAGCTTCAGCCTCGCGGCGTATCGGTCTAGTGATGAACTTGGATAAAACCAAGGTCATGATCAATGGCCTCATTGATCCGGGACCGGTCGTCGTACATGGCCACCTTCTCGAAGTTGTTTCCGAATACACTTACCTAGGGCAGATTCTGCAGTTTGGTAAAAACAATTTCGAGAAGGAGGCCAAGAGGAGGATCCAGCTGGGCTGGGCAGCGTTTGGGAAACTACGTCGAGTCTTCTCGTCATCCATACTGCAATGCTAGAAAACGAAAGTTTTCAATCAGTGCGTCCTACCCGTCATGACTTACGGAGCTGAGACGTGGACACTCGCGGTAGGGCTTGTCCACCAGTTTAAAGTCACCCAGCGAGCTATGGAGAGAGCTGTGCTCGGAGTTTCTCTGAAGGATAGGATTCGCAACGAACACATCCGACAGAGAACCAAGGTTGTCGACATAGCTCAAAGGATTAGCAAGCTGAAGTGGCAGTGGGCTGGCCATATCGCAAGAAGAACCGACAACCGCTGGGGTAAACGTGTTCTTGAGTGGAGACCGCGACTCGGCAAACGTAGTGTAGGACGCCCTCTGGCCTTTTATTGCGAGACGGTGTATTTGACATCGACGTTCAAGCAACACTGATACTTGGGAAAGATAATTATTAGTGATATTTAAATAAATATAACAATAACATAATAGTACTCCTCGTGTATTTAAGTTTTATCAGCAACAAAACAATATATTTTGTGCCATTTATACATTTTCCCAACATATATATATACGTATATATTATTCAAAATTATTCAAAAAGTCTAAAAACTACAAGCGTAGTTTCTGCCCTGTCATCGGGCATTTATTTGGGCAAAAACTCGTTTTTGCCCAATCTGCCCTGTTTATGCCCTTTTTGCCCAATTGGGTTTAAACCCTCGACCCATCTCTAATTCTAACACATTGTCTGATAAAAATAATGCAAAGTGTAATTAATTAATATTTCTTCAAGGCCAGTCGTATTAGTTATAATAACTATTTTTAAAAGTTTTCTCGCCAAAACGATAATCTCTGTCATGGCTCCCGTGCTCTGAGCGATGACGTCACACGCCACACCACACCTAACAAGAAGAACTCATTGACACTGTAATCTGTGATAGTGTGACGTCACTTGCGAACCAACCAAACGCAGAGCGTTTTCGGTCACGTGATCATTATATCAAAAAATGTATGATTTTAATCCCGTTTTTTTAACCTAAAATAGGCATATTTTTAATAAAGATCACAGATTACACTTTGTTACGTTGTCACTGACTAGGATGAAAACAATTTGGAACTTATTTTTAATGTAGTCAAATAGCCTTTTGTTGAGTTTGATGTTACTAAGAGTTTTTAACCACGGGGATCCCGTGAGTACTGAGATATAACCCTAGTTTGACAACCAAACACGTTCGCCTCATAAATAAAAATCTCAAATCTCACAAAGATTTTTTCATTTCACAGGTTGAAACAAGTGCCAAGCAGAAAACAGCTTTATTCAACGAGGAACAAGAACCAGAATTATTTGTCGGGAAATCTAATAACATACCTGAGAAAAGTCAAAGCAATAGAGTTGAAAATAATGAAAATTCCAGTAAAGTAAGTAAAACTAACGCATGCATTAATTACTGTACTCGTTTCTAAAATCCAATACATTTTTTGTAAACAAAGGGATTACAAAACCAATAATGTAGTGATAACTAATTAGCTACTCTATTATGAAAGACCTGTAAGGGCTGTACTAGTGTTTTTCTAAACAAACTATTGTAACTGTTGGTCTTAAATAAATAAATAATTTACGTAGGCAAATCGCAGAAGCTAGAACAGTTTTTTTCTTTGACCGCGCGTAAAATTTCGAGTTTAAAAACGGACGAGATACATGAAGATGATCATACGTCTTTGCATTGCCATACGCAATGCGAAGATGTATGAAATGGTTTATGAAGAATAAACAAGATATGAAAATGTAAAAAAAATTGTTTATTCTTCATAAACCATTTCCTTTTTCACCAAACCAATTAATCTTTTTACATTTTCATGTCTTGTTTATTCTTCATAAACCATTTCATACATCTTCGCATTGCGTATGGCAATGCAAAGACGTATGATCATCTTCATGTATCTCGTCCGTTTTTAAACTCGAAATTTTACGCGTTGTTGCATGTTTTGTTATGGTTTTAGTTATCTTGCTATTGTTTGTTATAGTTATCAGTTATTGTGAAGTTTACAAACATAAATTTGCTTAGTTATCAAAAAATATCTTTCTCGTAGTATCATGAAAAGAGTACGTACACGCAGTCTATGCTAAAACTACTGAGGGAATTACCAACTTTTTATAACGCTATGTATTAATTTAAAATATTTTTCAGAAACCTGTTGGTGGTATATCCTTATTTGGTTCAAACAAAGGCACAGAAAGTATAGGAGCAGCGATTTTACAACGAAACAGACGAAAATCATCATCCACCGAAAGCGACGAAGGCAAAAACACTATCAAAAACGATGCAGTCCATGAAAAAAGCTTTGATAGTGATGATGATGATAGTGAGATTAATAACGCAAACGCAATTTTTGATAATCTCTTCGCGAAAGCGAAACAGGCTGAACAGAAGTTGATGAAACCAGCTAAATTTGAAAGGCCTTTTATAAATAAACCTGAACCTATCAAAGGAAAAGCTCAACCAGTCAAGGAGAAAACACCACTCGTCAAGGAAAAAGCTCAACCAGTCAGAGAAAAACAAAAACACGTCAATGATATATTCAGTGATAGCATTTTTGATGATATTGATGATATTTTCAATGACATAAAGATACCAAATAAAGAAGCTATAAAAAATGCCAAATCTATCTTCGATGATGATGATTTGTTTGCGGATATCACTAAAAATGATACAAAGGTAGTAAAAAATACAGAAACTAAAGCTACAACTAGCCACAATAAAAGCATATTTGATAGTGACGATGATCTTTTTGTTGATGTAAAAACTACGAATAAATCCAATAGAAAAGAAACAGCTATAATAGAATCTCAAAGTAAAGAAAACCATGATAACACAAAAGAAATGAAACCTGAAGCTAAAGAGCCAATGTTTACTAGCCCTGAAAGTAAAAAGCAGGAGTCTAAAATTAAAACGAAAAGCATTTTTGATTCAGACAGTGATGATGAAATATTTTCAAGTGTAAAATCCAGAACGGTAGATCGGAAGGAAAAAACTGGTACCAGTATTAATGTGAATACAAATACAGAAGCTCTTTTCGAAGAACAGAAAGAGACAAAACATAAAGAAAACTTAAAAGCCAGTGAGAAAAAAGTTTTCCAAAGTCCATCGCTATTTGAAGAAGATGAAATTGATAATTTATTTATAAATGCTAATAAAGCGAAAGAAATTACGCTTAAAATTAATAATATTGATGAAATTGTACCTGAATATTTACCTGATTTGAAACAAGTATCTAAAAAAGATCTAGGTTTGGGTGATAGTAAACATAGTTCTGAAATAACTCAAGAAAATGCTAAGGTAAATATTGAAAACCCAAAAATGATTGATCCTAATGTATCAAAACCAAGTAAAGTTGAGACTGAATCTGCCTTGTTTGATAATTTAGAAGTTTTATCTACAAAACCCCTACCCAGTGAATCAAGAAAAACTGAAGAACCCTTTTCAACAGACGATATTATTGAAACAAGTCAAGATATTGATGTGCCAGAAAATATTACTTCAATTGGTGTGACTGTTAAGTCTAAAGTAGAAGAACCAGACAGAAAAGAAAAAACAGAAAATGAAGATTTTAAAACCGAGACACAAGGTGTGACGAAAAAAGGTATAATAGATAAACAACAAGCTCAAACGAGTGAATCTGCCAAAGTAAAAGAAGCTTTAATCCCTGAACAAAAGCCGCCTATTCTTTCATCAGCATTTGATGCCATATTCAGTGAACCGCCAGCATTTGAAAAAACAAAAGAATCTAAGAAAACAACTAACGTGAATGCTTTGTTTGAAGATGATTCAGATGATGAGTCACTCTTCTTCAAGAAAAACGATAACGTGTCTGATGAAAAACCTGAGATCTTCTCTCCCAGTGCTGATTTTGGTATATTTTCTGATGAACCGCCGGATTTAGATGTTGATTTCACTTCTAAAGGAAATAAGAATGATAATAACGATGATTTGTTCAGTTCTGTACCTAAAGCAGCTAAACCGACTTCAATCCGAGACGAACCACCAGAAGTCGATGACTGGGATGTTGATCTCCCAAATGATAAAACAATAAAAGAAAACGGTAAATTTGAAAATTCTCTAGTTGAAATTGATGAAAAACTTTTTGGTGCATCAAATGCTTCTAATGTCAAGGAAGCTACTACTGTTGAAGTGCCTACTTCTGTCAATAATATTAATATCTCAGTTTCTGATGAAGAATTGTTCAGTAATACGCCTAGAGTACTTGAAAGTAGTCGAAAAGAAACCACTGAAATAACTAAAGATTTTGATCAAGTCGATGAAATAGTAAAAGCTAATGACGTGGCAGAAACAAAGAAAATCGGTAAAATTAATACCAAAAACTTTAACATTAACGTCCAAGCTTTAGTCCCTGGAGCATCACCTAAGAAAATAGCAAAAGAACGGCCAAACGACGATAATGTTGATATAAATAATACAAGTAAAGAAGAATTAATAACAAACGTCATAGAATATACAGAAGTTGATAATACTGAGCCTGTTTTTGTAAAATCTATAACTTTTGAAAGTAAATCGGAATCAGGGGTATTAGATAACAAATTATCAAAACAGAGAGCTAAAATACAAGTGAAAAGACGTCCGTCAACCAGGCGTGCTAGGCACGAGGCTGTTAGAAAGTCTGTTATTAATATTGATGATGATACTGATAATTCTAGCTCTGTTGATGATCCTAAACCAAACAATCATGAAAATAAAACGAGCGACCAAACATCAAAGGACGAACAAATAGTAAAAGTTACAAAAAGGACAGAAAATGTCAACAAACAAGAAACGGTTGAAAAAACTGATTTAATTGGTACAATAAAGGGACAAAACTCTAAAATACAAGATTTGAATGTACAAAATATATTAGAAAATATTAATAAACAGACATCCAGACAGGATAAAATTAATATTCACGATGAAATTACGAGAGATCTAAAATCTAACAAAAGTACTGATGAAATAGATTCAATTACAGAAATTGAAAAGAAAAACGATGATCTTCAAAAAGTAGCTGAACAGTTGAGTCCTAGAAGTACAACTAAGGTAAAATACATTCTTAACGATGAAGATATTTTTAAAACAGATGATAATGCACCTACAAAAGAATCGAGGAACGAAAAAACAGATGAAGAAGAAATTTTTAAAACAATGAACAATCCATCTGTAAAAGAAACAAATAACGAAAAAGCAATAAATTCTAAGCCAAACCAAGACCTAAAAAAGAACACTTCTACAAGCAAAGAAGTATTAAAACCAACTCAGCCAAAAGCCAAATCACTTTTCGATTTGAGTGATGATGATGACGACCTCTTCGGAAAAAGTAATAAAAAGAAGGTCGAAGTTAAATCTAAACTATTTGATTCAGACAGCGAAGACGACTTATTTAGTGGGAAGAAAAATAAAATAGTAAAAGCAAAAGTTAAAACATCTCTGTTTAGTGATGATGATGATGGAGATCTGTTCGGAGTCAAAACTAAAACAGCTGTAGCTAAAGCAGGTATGTAAAATTCTATACTTTGATTTTAACTAGGTGGCACAGATTCTCGTACTGATTCTGTGCCACCTAGATTC
This sequence comes from Eupithecia exiguata, assembly GCA_947086465.1. Lineage (NCBI taxonomy): Eukaryota > Metazoa > Arthropoda > Insecta > Lepidoptera > Geometridae > Eupithecia > Eupithecia exiguata. The sequence continues at coordinate 2,126,296 of OX352254.1, forward strand.
TCGTAGCGGACTCCCCTGTTGGTATTGAACTCATTGACTCAAGCTCTGCGCACATTTATCCAATTCCACTACCACACGGCACAAAATGGATACGAGTGGCTCGCGAGTTATCTGTCATCCACCTATCATCTGATGCCGTCAATATATACAACTAATGTTAAGAGGGTAAATTACTGAAGTGTGGCGCGATCCTCTTTTGTTTTTCGTGTACTGCCCCCCTAGCACGGGGATCGTTGTCTAGGGTAGAATAGACAATAATGACATTGCATCGCCATACATTGCGTACATTATTAAACTTGATGGAGTGCATTTCAAATAATTTACGCATTGGATGACGAAGTGACGTAATTTTTCTCTATTCTACCCTAGACAACAATCCCCGTGCTAGGGGGGCTGGAGGCCTACTTTTATTACGAAATTCCGTTTTATTTCGTTCCATCGGTACAGTAATCGAACAAAATCGGAAATTTCGTACCGAGCTGCTATTTCACTTTTGAATGATGATTGATTTGGGAGTGATTTATCATTCTACTTGTCACTGAAATTTTTGACACAATGGTTTACATGAAAAAAAAAACCTTGTTTCTTGCCAAATATTATGATTCTAGGTCAACGGGAACAAAGGTTTATGGTCCATAGCGAGTACAAGGCATTTTTTTTGTTAATTAACAACAAATTTACGATATTCGGATTTTTCGCATATTTTCCCTTGGAAAATTCAAAATAATTGCTAAGAAGTTTGATTTATATCGCAGCTCCAAGAGGAACCTGTGTATATAATGATGTGAATTTCAACTCTATGCCTCCACGCGTTTCTGAGAAAAGAGAGTTGACAGACGGACAGACGAACAACAAAGTGAACCTATAATGGTTCCTTTTTTCCTTCTGAGGTACGGAACCCTAAAAAAGATAATCGCGCCAGTTTTTAGAAATTCATCGACGAGTATATTTTAATTCTTATTTTTGTGCTATGCGGTAGCGGTGCCGGATGTGCTATGTCCTTTTCTAACCAAATGCATGCAACAGCTTCCTTACCGGATTTTCTTCGTATTTCGAATAATAGATTCTTAAATTTTTTATAGAAACCTCAAAAATACTCTCAAAACCAGCAGCATCGAAGAACTTCGCCAAATCCTCCGAAGCTACTGAAATCGCCTTCGAAGATCCATTGTCGATGCTTGATGATGATTGATGGACTGACACACGCATCAGTTCGACGGACAAACTGGTTCAACATCATGGGAAAAAGCGTACCTTATTGTTTTAAGAAATTAATTAATAAATCTGGCAGCATCTGTCGCCGCCGGATCGTAGGATCAAATATACCTTTATGTTATTTTTAAGATAATTTTTATAGATGAGATACAGTGTATTAAAAAAGCGAATTTTATTCTTATTATTTGAATGCAGAGTAATAATGCTTTTTAAAATGTAGATTTAGTTTTAATTAAAGATGGCGCTTAGTGTGTCTCGTTGCCTTAAAAACTATGCTTTTTGTATGCATTCCATTTTATTGTAAATGAGATTATTGGCGTAATTAATTTTGTAAATAGTCAAAATGGTCTACTTGTTGATGCCTATGAAATTGTTATATTTGGATATATTTTCTAGTGTAAAGAATTTATTAAATGCAATCTTTATTACGTTTTGTTTAATTAAAACCATTTCTTCTGTGCGCGTTTCCGCCAAAACCTTTTTTAATCGACTTTCGTTAAGTTAATTTCGTTAATTTTAAGAAAAATTATAAAGGCAGATAATAATTAAAATATAGCAAAGGTTTACATCTGCTGGGGTCATAAATCACCCCGTTTTGAATAGGTACACATTTTCAGGAGCACAAATTTTAAAAGAGTTATTTTTATCATTTTATCTTTGCCTAAAGGGTGTTATGAAAATAAAAATCGAATTATTATTAAATCCATTATTTTATTTCATTAATACCGAATACTCAAGTAAAACTTAACAAATGAAACTTAATGCTAGCGTACCATCGAAATAATGTTTAAAACAAAAACGATTTCGTTTCACAAACATTTCACAAAACAATGTACTATGAGTACTAAACTAATTTAAGTTAAATAGTAAAACCTACGGTCTAGAAAGTTTCACAAAACCTACAGCCTAGACATTTTTACAAAACCTACGGCCTAGAAAGTTTCAACCTACGACCTAGGAAGTTTTACAAAATCTACGACCTAGGAAGTTTTACAAAACCTACGGCCTAGAACGTTTCACAAAACCTACGGCTTAGAAAGTTTCATAAAACCTACGGCCTAGAACGTTTCACAAAGTCTACGGCCTAGAAAGTTTCAACCTACGACCTAGGAAGTTTTACAAAGCCTACGGCCTAGAACGTTTCACAAAGTCTACGGCCTAGAAAGTTTTACGATCCCGTTTTGGTGAATGTGTATCACCAAAACGGGATCGTTTCGATCGAGACGTTCATAAACTCGTGACGGCGCTAAAAATATTTGCCACCCTTTCTTTACAAACGAAATAAAAAGGACAACATAATTTTTAGTTCTGTTCAATTTGTTAAGTTATATTTTATGTCGTGTAGATAATGAAAAGGATTGAAAATCGTGTCATTTTCAATCCTTTTCATTACATCATGCTTGTCCATCACATTCAATCAAATATGATCTAAGCGCGACAGCATTATCTCGCTGTCATCTTTAATTCTATTCTTTATATACACGACTCCAATTGAATCGACACCAATAATCTGCGTTGAACCGACAGTTGTTTATGTCATTGTCCTTTAAAAACTTGGAACTTCTTTAACTTAGGTATATGTTTGGTGAAATAAGGCCTTCGTGTGATAGACCATCATTTAATTATTTAGAATTTTGGTTGAGTAATTGTTATTTTTACATAGTAATATAATTTATGAAAGCTTTTAGAAATAAAATGAGCACAAATACATAACTACGCTATGTAGACATACTAAAATAGATAATAATTACCTTAAATCATTGACTTGCGTGCAAGAGCCTTATCATATCACACTGGCGATTTCATACGCGATTGCGGAGCACTAGAAGTGAGAACTTGTCTCTGGCCTGGTTTCCACAACTAGGCCACAGGTAGGACTTTTTTTCGTGTCGGGCAGGGGCTGTCCTTATAACCACGCTGGGCTCTTATTCCACTAAATTAATCGCTTCACCATAACAATGGTTCCTCTCAAAATGACACATTTTGTCATTTTGCCTTTGATAAAAGAAACTATAGATGTAGGGACGCGTGTCAAAAGTGTGAAGGTTGAAAGCATTCCAATTTCTCCGTGCAAATAGCACCGCACGCACTATCTAGAGTTTCTTTCATCTACGGGCGATTTTGCGACGATACGTAAGCAGATTTCAGCCCCTAGCGGCGTGCGATGCACGTTTTGAACACTGGCTTCGATGGCGCTAATCGTGGCAAGCTCGCTCCGTGCCAGCGGCGACGTCGCGGCGTGCTCGCTTCGAACTCGCGGCCAGATCGCTGCACAATCGGCTCGCTTTGAATTCGCTCGCAAATGGCCAGCGTAGTGCGAGTTCTCTTCGTAGAAAAATTTCATTCTCTCTTTTCCGTCATTTTTGACATAACCTGTCATTCCCACATGATTTGTGGCATCTGTCAAATGTCGAAAAACCCGTAGATTGTGGAATTTTCATAGATTTACTGAAACTGCAGCAATATTGTCTGGCCTAAAACTTGGTATGCAATCACAAACTACAAAACTAGATCTAATGTTTTTTTAGTTTCTTCTTGAAAAATGGGTTTATCGGCGAAGGAGTTGACGGTTTAAGGTTTGTTTTAGTCGGTTTCTTGGCGCTGTCGAAAGGTATACTTGGACTTTGCCGTACACTTTTATAATAATCTACTGCTTTCTGCATAGAATTGTTCTTTAGCATGAATTTCACCTTTTTAGGCGTGTCAAAGACATGTTCGTTTTTCTTTTCAAAATTCTTCCGTTCTTTCTCAGTTTTGACCCTTTGTGTATCTTTTTTCTCTTTCTGTATTTGTTTGGAATAGTTTTTCAGTTTGTTTATAAGGAGTTTTGGTGATTCTACCTTTTTCTTGGATTTTTTATCAACCTTTCCTACTTTAGGGGAGAATTTCTGTGTATTCGTATATTTTAGTGATATTTTATTATCCGTTTTTACTTCCTTTACTTTTTTAGGGCTATCTTTAGACTTAATTGTTTTCTTCTCGAGTTTTTGCTTCTTGACAGCTACATCGCCATTTTCTTGGGATTCAAATTTTCTCTTCTGCTTTTTTTCTTTCTTTTTATTCTGGTTTTCTTTATTCGATGTATCTTTCTCCGATTCTGTTTCTGTGATCGTTGATTCTACTATCCAATCATTCTGGACCTGGCAAATAAAAAGACAACCTGTAGAGGGGTAGATTCTTACGCGGCGACTGTCACGGCACGTAAAATGAGTAGGTGTGCTCATTCAAAACTAGTCCTTTAAGGCGATTCCCCGGACCAAACTAGCGCCACCACCTATTTTTACCCGACTACCAACAGGGGAGGGTTATGAGGTTAGCACCCTATGTTTGTATGTTTGTATTTTTGTTGTATATTTGTATGTTTGTATGTATGTGGCCGATTTCTTTGTTCCCACGTAGCGCTGAAACTACTGGTTCGATTTCAACAAATTATGTATCGATTGATTCGTCTCAATACCCCGATGGTTATAGGCTATAGGATTTAGGGCTCCGAGCCCGAATAAGCCTTCAAAACGCGTATTAAAGTTTAGGTAGCCGCAGGCTGCAGGCCCCATAGAGAAAAATTACAATACCTACGACCTATTTTCATTTTCAACTCTATGCCTATCAAATATGATCGATACGTCATTCTATTTTGTCAATGTAAATGTTTCAAACTTTTATAACTTTCACGTAGTCGGGTTGTAGTTTTTAACTTTATCTTGTATCTTATTATTTCGTTGAACAAAGGTTATTTCAAAATGGGCAGTTTGTGATACCTATTATAAGATTTTTTAATGTCTTTGTAATATTTTTATTTACTATATAGAGTTTGGAACGAATATAGAGTTTGGTGGCCACAAAGTGCAACTTCGTATTTATTTATTTTATTTATTTATTTAAAATTGCACCAACACAGTGTACACTAAAGCATTGATTGTGGGCTGTTCCTTAAAAATTACACATCTAAGTGCCACTACAATTATAGGTACAAATCGAAATCCATTTACAACATTTCGTCCTTAAATTAATATTAAAATCTCTGCCTAAACTATACAAAATAATAATAATAAGGCATTAAAAATCTTCTATTAGGTATCACAAACTGCCCATTAAAAATTTTGAATTAACTACCTTTAATTCAACAAAATAATAAATAAATAGGTAGCGGCCCTAGTTTGGGTCGGGGAATCGCCTTAAGGCGAATATAAAGGCAAAAACACGAAAATTAGGTGTTTTTGAACCCGTTTTCTGACAAAAATATTGATTGTGGAGTTTTGAAATTTATATATCCTGTAACACATATCTTGAACAAAAGCTTGGCGGTCCCAAATGTGTGCCGTTAATTATAGTTTAGTTGTTATAGTGTTAGTTATAGTGTGTGTTTAGTTGCTTCGAACACACTTTTTATCAGTGTCTCAAATTCGATCAGTGCTAAACTCAGTATAGTGATTCACATAGTTCATACCTATCTCTTGGCGGTCCATTATCGTCGAAAAGCAGTCAAAATAACGATATTAAACGCAAAAACGTATTTTTGCCTACAAAATCTGTGATACAAACCTGACCAGTTACTCGTCACCTAACCGCAGAGGATCGTATTATTTGGTTGATTAGGGCACTACATGGTATGCTGAATCGAAAACAAGCACTCATTGCTGCATATAGGCGCGCGGACATGCCCAAGGTCATTTGCCTTACTATTCGCCTTAAGCGACTTACTTTAGATTTCCTCTTGCTTGGTTTCTGAGTAGTTTGGACCTCTTCGACGATACTCTGGCCGAGTCGAGTCTTTCTGAGGAGCCGTTTCCTGTGCTTCCTACTTAGACCTGGAACAAGTCACACTTGGTTTAAGCATGGTAATGTATGTACAATAGACGACATACATCGCTATACAGTGTCATCAGCAATATCAACGCATTTGTTTAGGTACCTACACAGCCCAATGACGTCATGACCGCAGAGCAATATGGCGTGTAACTTATAAACTGTACACCGATGAATTTGTTTTAATTCCATTCAAAACTCGCAAAACAGCTTGGAGTCTTCAAATCCAGCGCACAAGATGATACAAGATGTAGCACGATTTCCCAGAAGGAACTTATTCATTCCTTCTAGGAAATCGTGCTACAGCTTATGCCACATCCACACTTATTTAAGTGAGATAGTGGCCAAACGCTTGACCGTCACCAATAAAAAAATAAGTTAATTTTTTTTATACAAACCGTGGAGTCATTAGCTCAACGAACAGGGCCCCACAATTTAAATAAAATAAATAATGCTGGACAATTCACACAGCATTATCTAGCCCCAAGCTAAGCAGAGCTTGTGTTATGGGTACTAGATAACTGATATACATAATATTATACATTACATGGTAGATATTTCTTATTATACATAGAAAACGACCAGAATACCCTGAACAAATGTCTGCAGATCGTACACACATTTTGTCCCGAGGTGGGAATCAAACCCGCAACCTCCTGCGTCGCAGGCAGGCCCTCGCCCACCGCGCCACAGAGGTCGTCAATTTAGCTTGAATTTAGCTAGTTTCCAGCTGGCTCAGGATTGAAACGCGTGGAAAGACTTCGCCTATGCCCAGCAATGGTACAAAGACATACAAAGCTGTCTTTACCTCTTAACTTCAGTTCGTCCGTGTCAACTTTAATCTGCGCTTCCAAAGCCCGCAGCGCGCGTATTGACCGCTTCGGCTTCACGGTAGGGACATCGTCTACGGTTGACTCTGATACTTGCAGCGGGTATTGTCCTGCCGCTAGGGTCTCGAAGCTGGAACAAGTAATGGTTGATTACCTTAACAAACAATCGGAATGCCGAAGGGTTCCGTACCATTACCTATAAAAACGGCAAAAAAGTCACTATTAATTCAAAAAATTTAATATTTTATTTTGAAAGTGAATATACATATAACAAAATATTCTGTGAATATTTCAAGCGTCTACCTATTGCCGTTATCAATATCGAGCAAAAATAAGCAAAAAAATCACGTTTCTTGTATGGAAGCCCCGTTAAATATTCATTTTATTCTGTTTTAGTATTTGTTATTATAGCGGCAACAGAAATACATGATTTGTGAAAATTTCAACTGTCTAACTATCACGGTTCATGAGATACAGCCTGGTGACCGACGGACAGTGGAGAGTAATAGGGTCCCGTTTTACCCTTCGGTTACGGAACCCTAAAAATCAATTGCTGTTCGTTAGTCTCGCTAAAACATATAAACGGCTTGATCGATTTGAATATTTTTTTTTTGTTTGCCTAATACTGGAGGTATAAAAGAGAAAAAAAATGGGGAATTATGGGCATTGTAAATAGGTTGAGTAGCTAAGCAAACGAAGTAGCTGGTAGCAGATAGTGTTTTACATTTATTGTGTTTTTTTTGTGCAGAACACATGAATCCTAAGTAGTTAAACACAAGTCTTGTGTTGAATGAAGTACTACGAACTGGTCTATTCTAGCTGTGGGATACTGACATAGGGGTAGGAAGAAATATAATCGAAGGACCTAAGATTTTGCGAGGGAAATATTTGGTAAATGCTGCAGGTACCTAACGGAAATACTTAAGAGGCCTGCGGATCATGATTTGTCCATACAAACGTACTACAAAAATGATTTGAAATTCGAGCATATTTCCACCATATCATGTTGTTTTTTGTATGCGAACAGGGCGAGGGTTTTCTTTTTCACTCATACCTTGGAGTGAAGCATGTATCCAGTTCACTCGTCGATTTCCCACAGAGGGTAGAAATCGGCTGATGGTCGTACTAATTTTAAAACTACCCTATGTTTTTTGAGCAAAGACCGAACCCTAGCTATGACAGGCAGAAGAGGTAACGGTAACGCTATGTCCACAGGAGAGGGAACGCGACGTCCACTCACCGTTCCATACAGATCCTGATCCGCTTGTGTGCTTTAGAAGTGCTCTTTCCCAGCAGTTCGCGCAGAGAGCTGGCCAGTATGCTGGCTGGGACGGGTAGGAGAGGTAATACCACGTCTACTCGCCCCGCTCGAGGGTCTAAGGGTTTGTCTCTGGAACATAACAATTATTTATGATACTAACTCTAATTATTTTATAATTTCTTTTTTTTCAAGTGCCATCGTCTTTTTTGTTCTAACTTGTCCAGTCCATCCCAAGGTTGCCTGGAAGAGATCGCTCATAGCGATAAGGCCTCCTTTGTACTTTATCTTGTAACTTTTATTTCTGTACTGTTTTCTGTGTTTGTGTGGTACAATAAAGAATTATCTATCTATCTAACTCTAATTTTAAATTCCAGTCCTTCGTGATACACCGTCACAGTGTCACTTCCCATCAGGTGAGATCATGTTCAAACTAAGGTCTATAGACTGTAAAATCGACCTCTGTGGCGCGGTGGGCGAAGGTCTGCCTGCGACGCTGGAAATTGCGGGTTCGATTCCCGCCTCGGGACCAATGTGTGTACGATCTGCAGACATTTGTTCAGGGTGTTCTGGTCGTTTTCTATGTATAATAAAAAATATCTATGTATTGTATTATGTATATCAGTTATCTAGTACCCATAACACAAGCTCTGCTTAGCTTGGGGCTAGATAATGCTGTGTGAATTGTGTCCAGCATAACAGCATTATTAGTTATAGAGGTCAAAAGTGATGTTTACCCGTCTCCAATCTCTTCGTCACTAGCGTTTCCATTCTCTAGCTCCTCAGGATCCGCTTCATCATCAGACACCAGTTCCAGCGCGTCAGGACCGCCTTTTGGACAGCCCATCTGACAAATAAACATTGTTTTAGTTTAGAACAATAAGTAACACTGAACCAGACCTAGTAAATGATAGATAGATAATTCTTTAATCATCACCTTAAATTAAAAATAAAAACAGATTGTATAAAATTAAAGATAGCAATGGATTTGGCGAACTTATCGCTTAAAGCGATTTCTTCCAGGCAACCAGCCCCCCTAGCACGGGGATTGTTGTCTAGGGTAGAATAGACAATAATGACATTGCATCGCCATACATTGCGTACATTATTGAAGTTGATGGAATGCATTTCAAATAATTTACGCATTGGATGACGAAGTGACGTAATTTGTCTCTATTCTACCCTAGACAACAATCCCCGTGCTAGGGGGGCAGAACAATTGTGAGAAAAGGAAGGGATGGCGGTGCTTAACATTTAAAGTTACAACATACATACATTTAAACTAAATACACATAATACTAATGGTGTAAAAATGGTGAAGCGTCAAAGCAAGAAGTGTCGGTCATACGCTCAAAATTTTTACTTTCTACTTTGTTGTTTTGTCTTCTAATGGAGTCTATACACCAACGCCAAGTGCCTGGACGCGCCGAAAAGTGCGGGTAGCGTGCAAGAACATGTGTATAGTGTGTATCAACTCTATAAACTAGGTACCTTCTCCCAAGCGCGTGTCTTGTCTCTATACTGAAGCCCGGGCTCGCTCTGCCTCAGTAAGGCCGTGAGCAAGCGCCTGGACGCGCCGCATAGCGCTGGTAGCGTGCCAGAACATGTGTATAGTGTGTATCAACTCTATAGACTAGGTACCTTCTCCCAAGCGCGTGTCTTGTCTCTATACTGCAGCCCGGGCTCGCTCTGCCTCAGTAAGGCCGTGAGCAAGCGCCTGGACGCGCCGCATAGCGCTGGTAGCGTGCCAGAACATGTGTATAGTGTGCAACTACTCTATAGACTAGGTACCTTCTCCCAAGCGCGTGTCTTGTCTCTATACTGCAGCCCGGGCTCGCTCTGCCTCAGTAAGGCCGTGAGCAAGCGCCTGGACGCGCCGCATAGCGCTGGTAGCGTGCCAGAACATGTGTATAGTGTGAAGGGCTTTAGGAGAGCTGCTACTGATTCAGAGGGTAATTCGCCTTCAGATACCTGTAAGAAAGAGGTAAATTTAGAAGAATATAGGTACTATCATTAAGATTTCGATACGGCAAGTTCGTATTTACTAGTCTAGCATGGTTGTTTAGATAGTAAGGCAGAGGGAACGTTTCGCAATTTGATAACAGAGAGATTGTGGTCAATTAATAATTAAAAAATAAAAGCACTCCTTGCTTTATTCTGAAACGGCCATAAGAGAAAGAATCTAGTAAGCGAGCTTACACCGGTTAACAAGTCAGCTAGCAAATGATCTGATGGAGAGGCACAAGCTGTATTGAACTTTTTTGTGTTGTATCTAGGATCTAAAATGTATTTATCCAGGCCCACAAACATCAATGTAGACAGGCCATTACTTATTGGGTGTACATAACCGCTTTAAGATGGGTGCAAATACCTAAGTCCCCATACAAACGCACTTTCCGACTAATTTAGAAAATACGTTCCCGATTTTACTGACTTTTTGCATATGTAATCGGATAAGAAATAGCTTTGTTTGCATTGTTTTAGTTTTTCAAACAACAATATTATCATTCGATGAGAGTGTAAGTAATAAAATTGCTTGAAATAAATCGAAATGAATTTTCACATTTATATAATGATGATTATGTATTTTGAAAAAGTAAAATGATGCAAACATAGCTATTTCTTATCAAACTATATATATGCAAAATTTCATCGCAATAAAGGGTGTTTCCAAATGAATCAGAAAGTACGTTTGTATGGGAGCTTAGGTGTTCACACCCATCTTAAGACTTACCTTAGCCAATTCTTCTAGAAAACAATCTACAATGTGCAACTGCATCGACAGCGCATTCCGTGCGTAGTGTGGTGTTTTCAACGCGAGTAAACCTGCGTAATAATTTTGTTTTTATTTATTTTAGTCATCGATCAAAAATGTCCGGCTTTGCCGGCCCCCCTTAGATTCACAATGCGCACGCCACAACCTTCAGTAGCAAAAGAGATACATTTTGACATGTTAGGAAAGCTTTTCAACTAGTGTCATTTTAGCGTTCAGACAAAAAGCATGGGTACAAAAAATGCAAGAATCACTCGTCCAAAGTGCTGAAAAAGGATGGAATTTCTTATTTTCAGTAAGTTTATATATACTTTTTACCCGTATATTGAGATGTGAGTCATATACTTGTGAAATCAGCATAAAATATTGTTGTTTGGTTTGCCTATGTTAAAATATTAATTTTGTTCTAAATTGATAAATGGAGAGGCTATTTCTTCTAAATTTTTTTTTCATTTATAGTATGTATTAATATATTTTTCATAAAAATAAGTTTAATATTACTAGTTGATGATTTTTAAAATAATTAGTTGGCCCGCCCTAAAATTTCATTTGCGTAGACTCTCTAATAAAAGAAAGACTAGGTTCTTACCTACCTACCAGAAGTATGAATTTATAAAACGTTTATTTTTTTCCCGTAAAAAAAACTCGTGCAAAGCCGCAGACAGGAACCAGTTCTTTTTAATCTAGAGTGCCTGCCTGAAATTGTATTGTAAGTTTAAATTATTGTATGTCTGAAATGACCCTTTTGTATAAATACCTACTGTTGAGACACCAATTTATAGTTTCATCAATAAATGATTCGTTATCTTTACCTGAATTCTGTTAATTAATCCTTATAGAAAATAAACTGAGTAGGTAGGTATATAATTCTCAGGTAGGTACCTACCTACTTACAAAATAAAATAAAATGAATTCGACTCCACCAATCTCTTGTTCCGTATGGAAAAAACTTGTCAGGCTCTGCGCAACCTGTCTGCGTCAAAACAAAACGAACCCAATTTTGAGTGACATTTTTGTAAGGCTCTAGGTATCTACGGGGGAGGCCGCGAACTCCTTATTTTTGATCGAAGATTTTAGTCGTTATTTTGCTGCAATTATAAAAAAAACCTCGCCAGAGAAATGATAAATATTGATAAATATTAGATTTATATCTATCATTTCTCTGGCGAGGTTTTGTCACCAGAGAAAAATATATCTAGTCCAGGAGTGAAGTGGGAAAGAGTTAATTCATCATTTGATTAGGAGATTTAAGAGAAAAACGGAAAAACGACACCGAATTTCTTTTTTCACCGTTTTAAGTTTTGGTAGTTATCCTATTGAATAGGTTAGTATAAAATTTAATAATGATTATTTGTTTTTACCAAGAGAATCATCAAACGACGGAGAAAGCAGCGGACATATATCTAAAAAAACATACATATCTAACCTCCTTTTTTTGTGCAGTTATTGGCTTTTATAGCAAACCAAAACAGTAAAGAAAATAGTAAATCTCACCATCATTTGCATATAGCATCTTGGCATATTTCTCGCAGGATTCGACACTCCATTCACAACGACTCAGGCACCGCAGGCTTCCGCGAAGGTAGCGACGGACCAACTGTAGGAAAACAACAAAAGCTTGACAGGCGGATTGGTGATTTTCATTCGAAATTAATGATATTAAATTCACCTGTTTGTTTGTAGAACCAGTACTGTCCTGGACCAGGTCATTCACGAAAGGCGCTTACCATGAGGAACTTGTCCATCCGATGCTGGTCAATGCCATACCACTCTGTAGCTAGCATCTTGAACCCTGCCTTCACCATCAACAATGCTGCCTTCAGCTGCTCTGCGGGGAACAGGTCCAGTATACCAGCAATATTGTCACATAACTCCTCCTGTAGAATTATTTGTTTTCAAACATATGTATATTACATTTTAGGCATTCTTAGACAAAAACTTAGCAGCTAATCCCATCACAATAACGTTTTCGGATTTTTCCCTTTACACGAGGCTTTTGGCCATTTATGCTAAATGGCCAAAAGCCTCCTTAAAATTCTGTACAGATTCGGTGCAGAGGAGGTATCGAAACGAAAAAGCACAGAGGCTTAAGGGAACTCAAAGTATCCTATAGGTTATGTGTGCATGAGATCTATCTTGAATTACCAGCATATGGTTATTGTAAACGCCAAAATAATAAGTACTTCTTTTTAAACTATAATTCAAATGTTGGGCCAGGAGGCAGGGAATGAGACTATACCACAGTTGTTAACCATTGTGGTCTCTTCGTTCAATGTGTAACCTACTATACATGTGTACCTACTTGTACAAATAAACCATTTTGTATTTTATTACTTTCATTATTTCATAGCTTCAAGGGGGTAAAAACTTGAGAATTTATTGTTTATGTCATCTTGATTTCTTCATGCATTCCAGAGGAAAAGGGTCTGGCCAGTCAGACAATGGACCACAAAATGATCCTTTATTGGTTTCTTTTTCATTTTAAGGTAAGAAACCCTAAAAATGTGTTGAGTTGTGCCAATATTTGTTGATGGTGTAGTTAAATGTTTTCAATAAATAAGTTTCTCAATTATTTCAAAGTTAAAAAAGCAGAATTTTCGACCTTTGGTAAAATTATTACTTAATAAAGTATTTGTTACCTGAACAAGTGGTTTGTCAGACATCCATACAGCGTAGAACAGACCCTTCCATACACGTGTGAAGTCTTCTTCTTTGAAATCTGGGCAGAATTAAGTGTCATCAAGAATCAAGTGGAAGCTCATAAAATCTTATTTAAATTTGATTAAAATTTACTTAAATAAGATTTTATGAGCTGCCTTCTGACTTCATACAATTAAGTTGGAGTAAATTATAAAGTAACGCAGTCTTGGTCGGAATATATTTATTTTAATATCTAACAGTAAAATACAGAACATCTTAATTTACGAAATGATTGTATTTTTGAGGTTATATCGTGCGAATTTGTAGTGACTATTTTGTAAACTTGCGGATATTTTGGTGTAAATAATACTAGTACGTACCGTAGCCCTTCTCAAAACAGTTTGTAAGCCACTTTTTCAGGGCTTTTAGGACCCTGTCACGAGTTTTCTTTTCATTTCCCGATAATAATCTGGCGTACTTGATTTCTTGAGCTACCACTAACACCTGTTCTTTACTGACCGGCCGCGGTTCCGCTTTGGAAACTTTACCCTTTTTTATCACTTTATGCTTTTTATCTTTTCCTTTTTTCGGAACTTTCATATTTATTTTATTTCTCGTTATTTTCATATCAATAGCAAACGCGCCCTTGCGCAGTGTTGCCAGTGCCTTCACCGAGTTTCGGACGATCCGCTGTCGGAAAAAGGACGATTTTTGAACAAATAGGACGGTTAAAGAAAATCTTAATTAATTATGATTTTAATGAAAATATATACCCAAAAGGCTTCGATCAAAAATTTCCGGCTTTGCCGGCCCCCCTTAGATTCACAATGCGCACCCCAAAACCTTCAGTAGCAAAAGAGAAACATTTTGACATGTTAGGGAAGCTTTTCAACTAGTGTCATTTTAGCGTTCTGACAAAAAGCATGGGTAAGTGCTCGTACAAAAAATGCAAGAATCACTCGCCCAAAGTGCTGAAAAAGGATGGAATTTCTTATTTTCAGTAAGTTTAAATATATTTTTTACCCGTATATTGAGATGTGAGTCATATACTTGTGAAATCAGCATAAAATATTGTTGTTTGGTTTGCCTATGTTAAAATATTAATTTTGTTCTAAATTGATAAATGGAGAGGCTATTTCTTCCAAAAAATTTTTTTCATTTATAGTATGTATTAATATATTTTTCATAAAAATAAGTTTAATATTACTAGTTGATTTTTAAAATAACTAGTTGGCCCGCCCTAAAATTTCATTTGCGTAGACTCTCTAATAAAAGAAAGACTAGGTACCTACTTACCTACCTACCAGAAGTATGAATTTACAAAACGTTTATTTTTTGACCCGTAAAAAAAACTCGTGCAAAGCCGCAGACAGGAACCAGTTCTTTTTAATCATGAGTGCCTGCCTGAAATTGTATTTTAAGTTTAAATTATTGTATGTCTGAAATGACCCTTTTGTATGAATACCTACTGTTGAGACACCAATTTATAGTTTCATATATCATAAATGATTCGTTATCTTTACCTGAATTCTGTTAATTAATCCTTATAGAAAATAAACTGAGTAGGTAGGTATATAATTCTCAGGTAGGTACCTACCTAATACAAAATAAAATAAAATGAATTCGACTCCACCAATCTCTTGTTCCGTATGGAAAACCTTGTCAGGCTCTGCGCAAACTGTCTGCGTCAAAACAAAACGAAGACAATTTTGAGTGACATTTTTGTAAGGCTCTAGGTATCTACGGGGGAGGTCGCGAACACTTATTTTTGATCGAAGCCAAAAGGAAATAAATACACTTACCAGAAGCGGTCAGAAGTTGTCGCATTCACGCGTCGTCGTCCGTTTCGTTTCACCCATTATTTTTTGAAATGTTATTGTGGCTGGCTATTTGAAAAGGGACGGAAAAGGGACGGAATTTGAGAACGGACATCGAAGGGACGATGCGGCGTCTAAAAGGACGAAAATCGTCCCTTTTGGGACGTTCTGGCACCGCTGCCCTTGCGACAAGTGCAATGCGACAAGACAACGCGAATCGAAATCAACGAAGACAACGAACGACAGACCAGTGTTGCCAGATGGAATTTGAAAAAAGCAGTAGAAATTTTGTTAAAAAAGCAGTAGATTGGGAAAAAAAGCAGGTAGATTTTAATATGTTATAAATTAGTACCTATGTATTGTGTTTTGCGAGTATTTTCATGCAAAAAAAACATACAACAAAGCTACTAACCCGTTTTTTTGAAATTTAGGAAGCGTTTTCTTTGCCCACATTCCTAAACTGTTTAGCTTTGTGGAAAGCGAGGCCAGGCGGCCTGTCGGCTGTGCTTTGCTCAATTCTTTTCAGTCTGATCGAACTTTGATTTGTGGTTTTGGACATATATTATTAAGTGCATAATAGAGTAATAACTGGATAAACAGTCTCAAACAGTTTGCATTTTGCAAAAGTTTATCGAACGAACGAACGGACCGACCAATCTATCGAAAACAATGAACAGACAAATACAAATACAAGTACAAAAATGCTTTATTGTACACCATAAAAGAACAGACATACCAAGACAGACAGAAAGAAAGTGGAAGGTGGAAGGAAGGAACATGGAACTCTTCAGTTTCATTCATCTGTTTCAGTTTTGTGAAGTTTGTGTCATTGGTAACTTGTCACGTGAGCTAAAATAAAAACATGGAGTCACTTGCTATTGATGCTCGGAAAAAGCAGGTAGATTTCACAAAATTTGAGCAAAAAATCAGTAGATCAGTAGACGGTTCAAAAAGCAGGTAGATCTACTGCTAAATCAGTAGATCTGGCAACACTGATGGAGATTTTGATTTGAAAACTTTGACAGATTTATTTACATGACAGCGACAACACAGTTTGTTTGACAGCGTACTGTTTGAAGCATCGTACCTTCAAGCCAACAATCTACGCATCAAACATGTTTCAAGCTAGTGTGGAGACGATCAGTTCGACGATATCCTCCTACTTTCTTGCTTTCAGTTTCAGCCTTTCAGGAGTAGGCGGCCGGCATCGGCAGAGAGACTATAATTGGCGGCCGGCGGCGGCAGCAGCATGGTTAGGTAGTAGGAGTAATTAATGTTGACCCCTCCCCGCTTCGCGGGGATAGGACCACAGCAGAGCAATAATACTCTACCGAGTGGGACGCACGCGCACGCAGTTTAAGGAACAACGTTCCTCTAAGGGGAACAAGCTATCTATACTAACTTACCTACGGCACTACAGTACGAAGTATTGGTGAGTTTTTTGCGTAGGTACTGCTCTTGTATGGATTGGAGAAACATAGTAAAAAAGTCATTTCCAATCTATAGGTAGGTACCTTACCTACGTGATTAATTTCACACCCTTGCGTTCTGGCCTTTGATAGAATATACAGAAACTCCACACCACACCACTGCCACAGCAATATACCTACCTAGGTACATACATATACTTATTAATTTTTATTTTATTTTTTGTTTAAAAATAATGAATCCATTTTGTGGAGTGGATATTAGGTAGGTAGGTAGGTACTACAAAAATAAAAAAATGTACCTTTTTTTATTATTATTATATTCTAATAATATTATTATTTTTGTTTTTTGGACTACAAATAATAAAAAAATGTAGGTAGGTACCTATTTTTTTTGTAGTATTACTTAGCACCCGTCTTTGCGGCTGGACGCCCGACGCTTCTGTACCCTGATTCAGTTAGCGTCTTACTCCACCTGTCGTCTTGTCTCCGTGCAAGGTGTCCTGTCCAGCTCCATTTCAGTTCCGTGATGCGATTCCCAACGTCTTTCACCTTTGTTCGACTTCGGATCTGGACATTGTAATAGTGTTGTAATACTTAACTTAATTGTTAATTATTATGTTTAACTCTTTAAGATAAGCGATAAGATAATCTCTTAAGCGCTGCAGAGCGAGACCTTCTAGCACAGGTATTACATAACTTAAAAGAGTGTCCACTGAAATGTATAAGATTAAGATAAGAAATAAACTATTAGATCAAGATAAGAAATAAACTATTATTTAGATTTTTGATAGAATGGAAAGACGCGCCGAAGACAACAAATAAAACAACAAAACTCAGTATATAATATGAATATCCTTATATTTCGGCAATATATTTACATTTACAACTAATATACACAGGTGGTCATGGCTTAAATCTAAATTTTTGCACTACGTCCGACCATTACAGTCCCGCCAAAATATCTGTGTATAAAGGTTGTCACAGATATGAACCGCATCGCTGCCACACAGCACAGGCATGCGCATTTGCATTCAATTAATAACTCGCAATATTTATTCTAAATACATTTTATAGTGACAGCATCAGATGACAGACAGCTCGTGGGCCACTCGTTTGATGCTTGTGGGAAGCCATTTTGTCACTGTAAATTGTATCTAAAGGTTACGAGTTTAAGACCATAATTTAATGCTTATTCTTGTTCTGTGCGGCTGTGGTGCGGTTCAGATCTGCGACAACTTTTAGTATGACCGAGGCGATTACAGCAACGCACTTCGATTCTGATATCTTGGTGAAAACTCTAGCTACTTCTTGATGGTCTTTTTACAATATCAACTTCTCTGCTGAGGCCATATTTTGTTCAGCATAGCGATTGTCTCAATCTACTCGTTATAAAAGTAAAAGACCTAATAATTTTGAGTTTTAATTTTAACATTTAATGTAACAACTGATACGGAGTGTTACTAACAGATTTAATGCGTTTTTACACCACAAATACTAAGTGTAGGTATAAAATGGTAAGACATTTTATCAATTAATTTTGAATGTAAGCGGGTTAACAGCAACAACGGTTCATAGTTAACCCGCTTACATACTCTTGTTGGTGTTCTTCTAACACAGACAGGGTTAATTGTTAGCCCGCTTACATTAACAATGAATTCGTCAAACTGCAATAGGTTTTACATTAAAATTGTTCGAATTTCATAGCTAAGCGAACCTATTGGCTATATTTGACACATTTCATCGCTTAGCTACCCAGCTAAGTTTAATTATGGACAATCGCTAATGCTGGACAATGTTCTATCTATAATTATGGCCGTTAATTTAATATACATCTCTTTGATTCTAATAAAATACTTGCTGGCAACAAATAAGTTGCTAGCACTATAACAACAACAAACAGTAGGTACTTTAATATTCGATTAAAATTTACTTGTATTATTATAACAATAGGCTACTTGACTACTACTGGGAAATAATTCTAACGTATTGTCTGATAAAAATAATGCAAAATGTAATATTTCTTCAAGGCCAGTCGTATTATTTATAAAAACTAATTTTAAAGTTTGAATAAAATAATGCCGCGCCAAAACGATAATCCCTGTCATGGCTCCCGTTTTCCTAGCAATGACGTCACCCCGCCATACCACACCTAACAAGAAAAACTCTGACACCGTAATCTGTAAAAGTGTTACGTCACTTGCGATCCAACCAAACACAGCGTTTTCGGTCACGTGATCATACATCAAAAAATGTGTAATTTTAATCCCGTTATTTTTTCCTAAAAGAGGCATATTTTTAATAAAAATCACCTGATTACGCTTTGTTACGTTGTCACTGACTAGGATGAAAACAATTTGGAACTTATTTTTAATGTAGTCAAATAGCCTATTATTTTTGTGGTGTTATTTTTGTGTGTACTTTTCGCGTAGTCTCTTTGGAGACTACAGTCTTTTTATATTAGCCGATATATCGAACAATAATGCTGGACAATCCACACGGGATAATCTAGCCCCAAAGCAAGCAGAGCTTGTGTTACAGGTACCTACTAGATAACGGATTTGCTAAGCATAATACATTATAATAATAGTTTTATGATACATATAGAGAAAGCACATACCAGGAACATTTATAGCAGATTGTACAAACTGTTGTTCCGCAAAGGGAATCAAACCGGCAAACTGCTGCATCGCGCCTACGTTCGCTCTCTGCGCCACTGAGGTCGCCATTAAATTCAATAAATAGGTCAGTTTACGCTGTAATTTAAACTATAAAAATTCAGTAGAAAATACTATGAATGTTTGAATAACTATATTATTACGACCAATGAAAAAATAACAAAAGATATATTATATAGGCTCGGTTCTTAAAAAATCCCATTAGCACTTTGTAAAACCGGATTTTGTCCGTTACAAGAATTGATTTTCCGGTATCGACCTACAAAACCTGCGGTCTATAAAAATTATTTAGGCACCTGTATTACTAATTATTTTAACATTTAAACAGTGGGTATAGTCAGAAATTTGTGCATTATTAATAAAGCGTTCTTCTCAATTTTTCTTTTATTATTTTGGTGTTTTTCTCAATTTATGTATTATTAATTATTAATAAAGCGTTCTTCTCTGTTTCTATGATTAATTAAGTGTTTTTATCAGTTTCTGTACTATTAATAAAGCGTTCTTCTCAATTTCTCTTATATTAATTTGGTGTTTTTATCGATTTATGTATTATTAATTATTAATAAAGCGTTCTTCTCTGTTTCTCTATTACTAATTAAGTGTTTTTCTCAGTTTCTGTATTATTAATAAAGCGTTGTTCTCAATTTCTTTTATTAATTAGGCGTTCTACTCATTTTCTCTATTATAAGTTAAGTGTTATTCTCAATTTCAAAGATCGCGATCGCGTAACCAAGCGATGCGTTGCCGTCCCGCAATAAATAGGACCAATTTTAAGGGTACGAGTAAAGAAAGGATATAGACTAAATAAAGATAACATATATTTAATAAATACACACATATTTTATTAAACATAGAAACACCCACAACACCAAGAACAAATATCTGCAGACCATACAAACATTTGTCCCGAGCCTTCCGGGAATCGAACCCGCAACCTCCTACGACGCAGGCGGACGTTCAAACGCTACGCTGGTCGTAAATAACATAAATCGTGAGTATCCGATCAAAAAAAGCATGTTGTGAGACGACGTCTTATCGCTTGGTTGTACGACCGATTTCCAATAATTATTACTAATAATTAACACTTCCGAGGCTCGATCTCAGACAATCTATCAATACTGTCCTCACCGTTTTAAAGATTTCTCTAAAACGAATCTAAAAGTAATGAAATTAATCACAAAAATTACCAATATCTGACCTAAACGATAAAAAAAATCAATTTACAATAATATATTCTAAGGTTATTTTCGCGAGAACTCATAATAAAACACTGTTTTAACCGGATTGATCGCGTATATTTTATATTTTGTTTATAACCTGACGTTTCGGAGGCTTTTCAGCTTCCATGGTCACATGTAGACTGAGGTGACATTTGTCTTTACAAAAACGTTATACAAAACGTTATAAACAAAATATAAAATATACGCGATCAATCCGGTTAAAACAGTGTTTTATTATCGATTTACAATGTTTTGTGTAGTTTTATAATAAACTAGCGGTCCGCCCCGACTTCGCACTGGTATATTCTATAGCTTATGTTACTCAGTGATATGTAGCTTTTTAGCGGCAAAAGAATGTTTGAAATCGGTTTAGTAGTTTTTAAAATTATTCGTTACCTACATACAAAAATACAAATCTTTCCTCTATAAAATATAAGTGTAGATCACTGTTGAAAATACAAACAGTGAGCGCTAGGTTTTAACTCTCGCAGGAAACAGAAATATCCAGCTGAATATAAAAAGTACTTAGCATATTCTAAGGTTATTTTCGCGAGAACTCATAATAAAACACTGTTTCGCGATCAATCCGGTTACAACAGTGTTTTATTAAAAAGTACTTCTTCTACGCGTAGAGTTTATGTTTTTCTCCACTGTTTTCAGTGTTTGAGAGGTAGAATAAAGTATTACGTATTGCTCATGATTTGATATGATATTGGTAATATTTTGTGATTTCGTTCACTAAATATTATGTACAAGATTCGTTTTTAGAAATATTTTAAACGGTAAAGACGAAAACTTTTTCGCTGAAGCAGTTGCATGCCTAGCATCTTAAAGGATTATTTTGGTACTTCATAATCCATTTAATATTATAATATCGAAGAAGATATGATAATAACCGTTTGTTTTTGAGAATAGTGATTTAGAAATGTCATAGCATTAGTCCTTTTTTACTATATCATTAAAAAATTTAAGTTTTTTTTTCTATACTGGTCGAAGATGCCAACCTTCGACCAATATAGATTACCTTATATCAGTCGAGCCTGGCCATTCATTGGCGCAATTGCACCAATATCGGAGATGTGTACAAATAACAAATACATTAGTCAAAATAAATAAATAATGCTGGATAATTCGAACAGCATCATCTAGCCCCAAACTAAGTATGGATACCAGATAACTGATGTACTTAATACAATACATCACAGTTTAAACCACGTTTATAAGTTACATCGATGTGCCTGCGCAGAAGTCTTAATTTTGGTGGGCGCGAAAAAATCCTAACCACTTATAAAGCTCTGTCTATGCCCACGAAACATATGTGGTTGCTATTGGGTGATGGCTACGCGCATGACGTCAGCCTTCGGCGACGCGATCTCGACATTCGCGAGTCGTATATTGAGTGGGATACATATGAAAATACGTTGGTGCTTTTTTTCTTCCCGTGTACAATAAACTAACAACACTAACAAATAGCAATAAAGTCTATTATTTCCAAGGCGTTGGCATTCGTATTCAATCGTGTTGAAATGTTCTCTTGTGCAGACGAATTTTGCCGATGCGACTTAATAAAGTGGTCGGCCTGTACATAGGTATTTTTTTATAATACATAGAAAACGCAGAACACCCGCAACAATTTAGCAGTTCGTACAAATTTGTCCCGAGGCGGAAATCGAACCCGAAACCTCCTGTGTCACAGGACCTTGTGCATAATAAAAATAATCTATCTATGTAATGGCTTAAGGATATCAGTCAGTACCCATAACTCAAGCTCTGCTTAGCGTGGGGCTAGATGATGCTGTGTGGAATTTCCAGCATTAGTTATTTATTTATTTGCTGCTGGAGCCAGTGTCAGTATATACAGGCGAAGAGAGAGCTACATCCATAAAAATACTGTTGTCAACAAAATAATGAATGAATGTTAACATTTATTTTTATACACTGAAACGAATACACCTATACTTGCAACATTTATATATTTTTATATATAACCTACATGATAACATACGGTTAGGCCAAAGCAGTATTAAGTTTTTAACACAAGCCTTTAACGTCTTTAAAAAAAATTGGAAGATCATTTTGTACGTTCAGAATCTTTTAGCTTAAACTATTATATTTAAGAAATTAATAAATCCCAAAAATTTACGATCCCGACGGGATTCGAACCCGCACCTTCCCCTTCCTATTATATTTACATTAAATGCATTATATTTATTTCTATATCATATTTATTACAGCGTAATTACATTACAAATTTATTGGCACTGCACATTTATTTACAATATTACTTAACCAACTTTATTGACAATTTTACTAACAATTTACAACTATTAAGCGATTTTAAATTTATTGCTCACCACCCACTTTAAACATTAATTTTAGAACTAATTTGTAAGCATCATGGTGGGCGTTGAGCAATAAAGACGAATAGGGACCACAATTTCTTTTATTAACACAGGATTAATTTTCTCGATGGGACAGTAAGAAGGGAACTTACCATATCCGAAAGTATTTTAATATCACAAGGTTTTCGAACCTGCAATGATTTTCAACGAAATACAGTTTTCTATAGGTGACTTACTTTTTAGTACTCAGATGTAGGCACAGTTTTTGATCTGTATAGGGAACATGAACGATTTGGTATCAAAAAGAGAGCTTGGGTAAAATGCCTATTGAAGAAATCGCTGCTAAGCGATAAGGCCGCCCATTGTACGTTACGTATGTTTAATGTTTATATCTGTTTCTTTTAGTTTTATTTTGTGGTGTACAATAAAGAATTTTGTATTGTATTGTATTGTAATTTCACAAAGGTAACTGTATTTTTTTTAATCTGTGAATGGGGATGAAAACAACATTTCTCTAAAATTATCCTGTGACTATTTTCCAGTAGTATTTTTCTACATGGTAAAGGCACCTGCTCTTATTGCCCCATCTAAAAATCTACCTTTATTAGCCCTATACTTATTTAAGTAGTTTCAACTGACTTATAAATGATTCAAAAGGCATATTATTTATCAAAGCGTTATTTGTGTACTCTATTGGCGATGCACAATTTTCATTTATTTCTAATGGCCAGTTGACATATTTGTCTTTCTGGCCTATATTTCTGGACCGGAATAATACATTTTAGATTCTTACGTCAACGAAAAAATTTCATTTCAGCTTGTACCTCTCCGTTAGAATGCTAAATTACTAACAGCTGTCTTTCTGCGTCGAAATAGAGAGCACCTCTCATGAGCGAGACTTTGGACCAGTATACGCGCTAAACGTGTATAACTGTTGTAACTGTGTAACTGTTTCTTTTAACCGTCTTTTTTACATCGTTTCAACTGATTTATTCGATGTTTCAAAGGACATACTGTTCTTTAGAGCATCTTAGTAAAGTACTAAATGTAAACTATGTAATAGTTTCCGAGCGTAGAACAAAACACACTTGTTTCAACTGCCTTACCCATATTGTTTCAACACAAGTTTGTTTTTCAGAGGAAGTCGCTAGTGAATTATTTTGAAATGACGTTATAATACGGGCCTTGCACAAATGACACTCGTTTGACACACATTTCTACTGAAAAACACATCGGCATGTCGCTAGTATTGTACATACTTATGGTTATTCATCTGGATTTTCGACGCTGTTTCACCTGACATAGAGACACTTACATGACGTAATTAATAGACGCAGCACAAATAACACTTGTTCCAACTACCATCGCCGCACTGTTTCAGCCGACTGTTCACGATTGTTCATCTTCAGAGAATATTGCTAGTGTAGTAAATGTATACGGTGTAGTCTTCGACGAGTGTGGCGCGGATGACAATTGATTGTACACTAGATATCGCAATTTAAGAAAACAGCAGAAATAACACTTCTATAACGGCCTTTAGCACGCTGTTTCAACAGCCTTTCCCACACTGTTTCACTCGACATATAAATTGTTCGTCAGAGCATATTGCTAGTATAGTAAATGACTATGGTGCAGTCATCTATTGGTGTGAAGCGGAGGATGCATCGCGCCCGCCTCTAGGGCTGCGGAGAGACGGGCGGCGGCTTCGGAGGGAGGCGGGGGGCATCGGACCTGGGGAGAAGTGATGATAAATAATAATATTAATGAAAATACAAGTTTTATTGCAGGAAAGATGTGTAAATTTCAGTAATAGTACAGGAAGTTCTTAAAAAAAACGAACAAACGTATCCTGCAATTGGCGGTTTTATCCCTTACAGAGATTGAATTATCCAGCATTATTTATTTGTAGCCGTTCAGAACCGATAAGCCTGGAGAAGTCCTGTGTCGGAGGCTACGATCCAGTTTGAGTCGCTAAGCCACAGTAGTAAGTTTGTTCCGAGAATCGTGGAGAAGTCCTGTGTCGGAGGCTACGATCCAGTTTGAGTCGCTAAGCCACAGTAGTAAGTTTGTTCCGAGAATCGTGGAGAAGTCCTGTGTCGGAGGCTACGATCCAGTTTGAGTCGCTAAGCCACAGTAGTAAGTTTGTTCCGAGAATCGTGAATACTTACGTGTTGTTGTTAGAGTGGTGCCGCCTCTGCAGTATGGCGGAGTGTGCCGGCCAGAGCAGTGCGGGGGCGGGCGCGGGCCGCGGCGGTAGGGGGGGTGCGCTGCCCACCGCGGTGGGCGAGGGGGTAGCCGCTGTCGATGTTGGCTGTCAACAAAAATATGTCTTCAATTCGACCAAGGAATAGTAGACGTCAAACAATTTGTCCGGTCCGGCGAAAGTGAGAAGTTTGCGCAGGTACACTCACGCTTATAGTAAAGTAGGTAAATCATTTATTTGTTTCTTAATTAATATTACAACAAAGAAATAAATATCACAGAAAATTGGTTTTCTCATTACACATAAGCAATTTTAAACATGTGTGTGTGGGTGACGTCTAGAGTCACGGAAATAAAACCGGCCAAGAGCGAGTCGACTCGCACACGGAGGGTTTCGTACCATCGTTCATGAATTAATTCATGAATTTAATTGAAAATAGCCGTCACGACGTGGTCACCCATCCAAGTACTGACCGCGCCCGACGTATCTTAACTTTATTTGATCGGTAAAAACTTGGTATGGACATGGGACTCCTTAATTATTAAATTTATTTTATTTTTATTCCAAATTTCAACTGTCTGTCTATAACGGTTCAAGAGATACAGCCTCGACAAAAGTACAGCAATAGCCAAAAAAAGTTTTTTTTTCTATGTGAGATTGATTATTGCATTTAATTTTAATATTTATTATATGTTGTTATAGTTGCAAGTAGTACACCTTTTACGGTTGATGAGATACAGTCCGCAGACGGACAGACAGCGGAGGCTAAGCAATAGTCTGAAATAAAGAATTTAATTTAATAGGGTCCCGTTTTCACCCTTTCGGTACGGAACCTAGAAACGGTCCTGTATAAACGGTTCCGCTGTGTGAACGTACCCCAAGTTGTAAACTTACATTTAAGAGTAGAGGCGTTTGCGGCGCGGTGGAATCTCTTCTTCTTCTTGGTGGCAGCGGCGGAGGCGTACCGCAAACTGAACTAGCTGTTGACAAGCATTACATTCATTATTATTTATTTATTTCACAATAAACAAACGCTGCGGCGTTCGTCGTAAGAATCTACCCTTCCAACCCAGCCCGTAGATGTCGTAAGAGCCGAAAAAGCAGATATAAAATGACATGTCTATGCAATTTAATCATAAAAAAATCAAATTTGTTTACCCTTACTTAGGGAAACTTATAAGAAACAAGCGGTCCGCCCCGGCTTCGCACGAGTATATTCTATCGCCTATGTTCATGTGAGATAATGAAAAATTCCTTCACCATTAGAATTCTTATTCTAATTTTCCAAACCGATCAAGTAGTTTCGGTGCCTATTATTCATTTCAAACAAAAAAACAAATCTCTCCTCTTTATAATATTACTAGCGACCTGCCCCGACTTCGCACGGGTGCATGTATTATACATATGAACCTTCCTCTTGAATCACTATTAAAAAAAAACCGCATCAAAATCTGTTGCGTAGCTTTAAAGATCTAAGCATACATAAGGACAGACAGCAGGAAGCGACTTTGTTTTATACTATATAGTGATAGTAATATAGTATAGACAGTATAATATTGCGTAATGAGTGGTTAGTTGCGGGATCAAGTCCCGTTGAGGTCATAAAATTTTGTGATATTATTTAATTTTTCAGATATCTAGTACTTACTGAGCGAGGGTGTACTAGGTGGCGCTGGCGGCGACGGCGGCGTGGGCGCTCCTCGCGCCGGGAAACTAAACGCTAACGTCCTGAAACAAATACATAGCACTCATTAGCGGCCTTCACACGCAAAATCCGGAAGGCGGGAAATCGCAGGCGCCGTTCCATTCCTCCAAAACGTACGTGTAGATGCACGGGGTTGAAATACAAGAATAAAAAACCAACTACACATCCCATCATATAGATTACGAAAGGTAGGGAAATCATCTATGGGCAATTGCGTACGCTTCTATAAAAAGTTTCCATCTGAAGCAACTGAGCTCCCTATTCGTAAATTTAAACAGTACATAAAACGAAATCTTATGAAAACCTTTTACTCCATAGATGATTATATCAATGATGTTAATGCTTGGCCAGATGTCGCCCAGTTCCGCACCGACAATAGTATTTAAGGGAAATAATGTTAAGTTAGTTTTACATGAATACTAACCTGTATCTAAATCACATTATATTTAGACTTAGATAGGCAAATAATATTGTATTAGTTTTTAAGTTAAATATAAACTAAATATACGGATGAAAATATTTAGTAACAATTCCGCGAAAAAAAAATCCGATAAGTTCTAACAAAATGTAGTCCGCGTTGTAGAAGAAAACGACGCCGAACGAACTACAAAATGAAAAAAATACCTATCAAAGCAAGACGTCAACTAGTTTCGTCTCTCCACGAGACATCGTTATAATAAATATTAAAAAAATACAACGTTATAATAAATATTTTACCTCTCGGAATGTAATGCTGGGCTCGGCGGCTGCGGCGCCGGAGACTGCTTAGGAGACATTGCCGGCATACTGTAACGAATAACTGCATTAGGCATCGTAATTATACTAGCCCACACACGTCCACAGCTAGACATAGACCTTCCCATACGACGCCACAGTGCATTATGCATAATGATAGATAAATATATAAATAAATAATGCTGGACAATCCACCAAGCTTTATCTAAGCTCTAAGCTAAGCAGAGCTTGTGTTATGGGTACTGGATAACTGATAAACATAATACACAGGTATATAATTATTTTTTTATATATATAGAAAACGACTTGAACACCTGGAACAAATATCTGCAGATTGTAAAAAAAAAAAGTGTCACAAGGCGGTAATCGAACCCGCAACTTTCTGCGTCGCAAGGCGGACCTTCGCCCACCGTGCCACAGAGGTCGTAATTTAATGTTTCGAATAATGAATTCATATTATATTATGGACAAATGGTTTAATGAAAATTACAATAAGAACAGAATACAATAATAATTACAACTAATATTTACACCTAAAAATCTAAGCCGTCACCAGAAGGCAGATTGCCCATTGCAGAATGCTGGCAGCATTGCCACGTTGAATGGCAATGCTAATTCGTTGACCGAAATAAAAGCCAGCATTCCGATCGCCTGTGGACTCTATAAGGAGTTTTGTTAGATCTTTGTATATTCCATGTGCCCCAGGACCCCAAGGACCTAGGGTTTCCTGCCCTAACGGCTCGAATAGGTAACCTCGGTCAAGATTAGCGTATTTCCGCCGTTTGAGGGACTCCGCTGATGTCGCTCCGGAGCCGGCATATTCGAATAATTAATTTAATTTCAATATTTACCTAAAAGCCAGACCAATCTCTGCCACGGTCGAAACACAAAAGACAGACGGTACCAAGCAACCTTATAAATAACATGTTCCATATTGTATTTCAACATATGGCTTTGATAATTATGTAATTTTATACGATAATTATGTGCCAAAAATGTTATGTGGATAGATAAAAATGTAATGTTTTTGATAAGGTTTGGTAACAACGGTTTACGAAACGAGTGCATCAATTAATAAATAAAGGCGCTACCCCGACCAGAATAGCGCCGCCACCTTTTTTGTCTTATAACAAATAATGCTGGATAATTCACACAGCATTATCTAGCCCCAAGCTAAGCAGAGCTTGTGTTATGGGTACTAGATAACTGATATACATAATACAATACATTACATAGATATATATTTTTTACTATGCATAGAAAACGACCAGAACAACCGGAACAAATATCTGCAAATCGTACAAATATTTGTCCCAAATCGGGAATCGAACCAGCCACCTCCTGCGTCGCAGGCGGACCTTCGCCCACCGCGTCACAGAGGTCGTCAAACGTTGAACAAAGGTGATTTCAATAATTTCATTCGTCTGTTTATGATACTTAATAATAAGCTTTTTTTAATGCGTGGACATCTACGCATTAAGTAAATATAAAAACATTTTCATGATTAATACTCGGTATTTCGAGGAGGCCAAGAGGAGGATCCAGCTAGGCTGGGCAGCGTTTGGAAAACTACTACGTCGAGTCTTCTCGTCATCCATACCGCAATGCTTGAAAACGAAAGTTTTCAAGCAGTGCGTCCTACCCATCATGACTTACGGAGCTGAGACGTGGACACTCACTCTCTTCGATGCAATCTTTTAAGCACAAGCTGAAAACTTGGCTAATTGACATGTGTTTTATGATATGAATGAATGAATTAATATGAAAATGAATTGATACGTGACAATACATTTTTTTTTATTTATTAATGAAATTGAATTTAAGATGTAATACATATTATTGTTAATTAAATTATTTTTATTTTTTAATGAATATTGTTATAAGTAAACATAATACTTTAAGTAAGAATGTTTTACGACAAGACCTGTAACTGTGTTGCCAATAAAAATCTGAATCTGAATCACGGTAGGGCTTGTCCACCAGTTTAAAGTCGCCCAGCGAGCTATGTGGAGTTTCTTTGAAGGATAGAAGGTAACGAATACATCCGACAGAGAACCAAGGTTATCGACATAGCTCAAAGGATTAGCAAGCTGAAGTGGCAGTGGGCTGGTCATATCTCGAGAAGAACCGACAACCACTGGGGTAAACGTGTTCTTGAGTAGTGTAGGACGCCGTCCGATCAGGTGGATTTGCGAAAGACTACTGGTAGATGTTGGATGCGGCAAGCTGAAGACAGGGCACACGGCGGTCATTAGGGGAAGCCTATGTCCAGCAGGGACTAATAGGCTGATGATGATGATGATGATATAAAGTTCTTATTTTATCATTGATCGAGCCATGGCTGTCGACTTTTTTAACTCTCATGGATTCGAATTTGACCATCCACTTCCATATCAAATACACCCTGTATACGTAAATAAGGGCTACGTATGACGACAATCTGCAAGACTTCACGCAAATGCTGTATGCAAGATGAAGACAGTGTGCCATGACGCTCATTAGGGGTGGCCTATATCCAGCTGTGGACTAACTACGCTGATGATGTTGTTTACCTGTAGATGTCTTGCTTAGGACTGGGTAGCGACATATCCGGGGGTTCTACAGGCGGCTCGCTTATCGACGAGGAAGCTGCAACAATTACTCGATATTAATCTACTATATGCATCAGATTACTGACTGAACTGAACCACAGAATAATTATACAGGGTGGGGCAAATTTTTGGCTCCATAAGGGTAGCTACCGTTCCTTTCGTAGTTAGAAGATTTTGTTCTTAGGAACCTTCTTTTTTATTTTGAAGAATTTTTTTTTGTCATTTTTAGTTTTTTGAAAATAAGTACGATATGATCAAAAAATGACATTTGTCAAAAAAAATAAGTTGGTCTTAATCGAACACTTTTCCCAAAGTAACTTACCAAATCAAATCGTAAGTTTTGGCAATAATTAAAAAAAAACAATTCCGTGAAACAAGTGGTAACGGAACTGAAGATACAAGCAAGATCATAAAGTCACATAAGTATGATCCGAACATTACTTCAGTACATCTATGCAACTCTAGAACCATACTACTTTTCTGACTCTACAGCACGGGGTATCCTAGTGTAGAGATTAAAGTGAGATCACAATAATAAGTGTTAACAGATTATTAGATAGAATAACAATAATTTTAAGTTAGTGTGATTATGCATGTATTTGTGACGAATTTTTTTTTTTTTTTACCCCCGTTTTTCTGCCTTACAGGGACTATGCCTTCTTAAGCCTCCCGATTGCTAGTTGATCTCTCTAATGTGTAACTGTGTTTGCTAACATACTGCCTGTGATGTAAGAAGATGTAAAATGTAAGAGAACGTGGCCCAAACAAATGTTTTCAAAAGTAGGGCAATGCAGACAGCGTCTTGGGGACGGTGCCGACTGGTATTCATATGGATCAGTTGAGCTACCTGTAGATTGTTTGCATCAGTCTGCAGTTAGCTCAATTGTAATTACTAGCTCGAATTTGTTTATATTATTTGATTGTAATTATCTATGTTATTAAAGATCAAGGCAATGTATTATGAAGGTTTTAGTTAAAGCTTAGATTCTAGATCAGGGCGAGCAGTCTCGACAAAATAAGCGATCGTCGCATGGCGACCGATATCGGTCGCAAAGTTTTGCCAGTCATATTTTGACGATTTTTTAGGGTTCCGTACCCGAAGGGTAAAAACGGGACCTTATTACTAAGACTTCGCTGTCCGTCTGTCACCAGGCTGTATCTCATGAACCGTGATAGTTAGACAGTTGAAATATTCACAGATGATGTATTTCTGTTGCCGCTATAACAACAACTACTAAAAAACATAATAAAATAAATATTTAAGGGGGCTCCCATACAGCAAACGTGATTTTTTTTGCCGTTTTTATAGATAATGGCACGGAACCCTTCGTGCGCGAGTCCGACTCGCACTTGGCCGGTTTTATTATTGTTTCCACACGAATCAAGATTCAAAAGAATCTACAACTATCCATTTACGTAAATACAACAGATGTTCGCTTAGAAAAGGTGAAAGTATTAACATTAAAATAAATCTACCATTGGGATTATCAATATTGTATCGTTATCAACCGCCATCTTTACGAAAAATCGTAAAGATGGCGAATGTGATTGCGAGCAAATCTGAAAGTTCGATAAGTTTGTAACGATCGGTTGGTAGTCTGTCACTATTTTCTTTTCTAACCTCTTTTATAAATAATAAAAAGTAAATTTCGACTAAAAAATATCATGAAAGTAACAACACACTAGCCGTGCGGCTAAAAAGGTCAGGTTAAAAGGTCCTGCCGCCCGTTCCTCTCGCGCCCCCCCAATATAGCGATCGGTACAGGTCAACCACTTTAATAAGTTGCATCGGTAAAATTCGTCTGCACAGAAGAGAACATTTCAACCCGATTGAATACGAATGCCAACGCCTTTGAAATATTATACGTTATTGCGTTACGTTAAGCTTTTAATTCAACAACAACACGAGGCTCATGCTATCTCGCTCACAAAAACAGCGCTCAAGCTATCTCGCTCATATTAAATGTACACGGGAAGACAAAAAGGACCAACGTATTTTTATATGTATCCCACTCAATATACCACTCGTGAATGTCGAGATCGCGTACGTCATGCGCGTAGCCATCACCCAATAGCAACCACACGTGTTTCGCGGGCATAGACAGAGAGTTATGATTGGCTTGGATTTTTTCGCGCCTACCAAAATTAATACTTTTGCGTACATCGGTGTAACTTATAAACGTGGTCAAACTGTACTTTACGATTGTTATGTCGAGACTGCATCCCCAGAGTTCCAGATGGATACATACATGGATGGGGTGGTGAGTTCGGTCTCCGCGGTATCACAGGCGGCTTGTCCTCCATAGACTTGTTCAAGGTCGCACAACTTGTACTGTTTCTAGGTAGTAGTGGGGGCACTCTCTCTTGCGGCTGGAAAAGAAGACAACTTATGATTTCAGTTTTTGATAGAAAGAAAGAAAATACTGTATTTGTATAACTAAATTATATATGACATCATTATCATCCTATATTAGTTCAATGCTGGACGTAGGCCTCCCCTAATGAGCGGCATAGCGCCCTGTCTTCAGCTTGCCGCATCCAAATATGACATACATTGCTTTTATAACTAATATTAAATTAAATGTAACACAAAAAGGTCACCGGCTCAGCTTAATGCTGCTGTAGCACTTTTGCTATAGAAGTGCTGGATTCAGCGGAGGATGCTAAGTGTACCGCTACTCGCAACACCAATCACATACTTAGCTTTATACAAAATAAAATAATAAACAATTCCTATTATTTATATTAAACTCTGATAAAAATAAATTAAATCTGTTTCATGTGTTTAGTGTAAATTGAACAAAGTCCAAGTAATAGATTAATAGGCCATAAATAACCTATATAAATTAATGCACCTCAGAGTGAGGAGTTAGTGTGAGTATGTATGTTTTCTGTGTGCAATTTTGTGTGTAGTTTTTTACGTGAACTACGAAGTTTAAATAATTTTGGTCTCCTGGCTTAATAATCATACTAATAAAACATTTATTTCAGGCAACGTTAGTCTAGTATAGGATGTAAAACACTTAAAAACTACGGCCCATATAAAATATATACCTTATTCTAACATACATAAAATATATACCTATTTACTACCACGTAGAGTCATTGACTGCACTAGGAAGTGTAGGCAGGGCAGGTGCTTCCTTCTGTATATTTTTAACAACTCTCCGCCTCCCTAACGTGGTAATTATGCCCCCCCCCCCTTCCGCTGTTTGGAGGAGGTATGTCCAGTGGGTGGACGTAATAGTGCTGAAAGGTACCTGTTGAGACTCCTTAGGCTTGTTGTTGGCTAAATGGTCGTTGCTTCTCGAGTAGAACAGCTCTGCGTCGACGATGGCCCCGCGAGGTGACAACGCCGGCTTTCTTTCTAACGTTGATGATCTGTTAATGCAGAGAATATTTAATTATAGCCTCGTATTTGTCATATTTACCCGACCCGACGTAGTCGAAATGTGTAGGTTCTCTCGTAGCGCCATACCTACTAGTCCGATTTCAACAATTGAGGTATCACTTATTGATTCGTTTGTAACCTAAGGCACAGAGTAGGTAATGTCACTTATATCAAATACTTAAATCTCATATTTTAAAAAGGTTTAGCCAAAATGACTACTTCAACCCTTATATCAAATAAAAGTAACTCTTTATTAACACAGAAAATTACAATCAAATAATAGAATTAAATTAAAACTAGTATTTACAATTGAAACAATTGAGTTAACTGCAGACTGTTGCAAACAATCTACAGGTAACTCAACTGATCCATATCAATAAAAGTGCTCTATTTCCTTACTTGATTTTGGACACGTCACAAAATTCAAATTACATCAGTTTCGTTTGTAGTTTTTGACATTTGCTATCACTTCGATGAAATTTACAGTTTAAGGCCCGTATTATAAAAGCTTCCTCAGTTATCAATCGATGCTTGAGTAACGCTTTTCTATGGCATAAACGTCACTCAAGCATAGATCGATGACTGAGCGAGCTTTCATAATACGGGCCTAAGAGTCTTACCTGTCATGTCTTGGGGAATGCCTGTCGCGAGGTGATGGAGGTTCGTCTTTTGTACAATTTCTGAAACAAAAAAGAGTTTTCATAAACGCACTAAAATCCTAGCAAGAATGTAGTGTCACAAGAGGCGACTAAACCAGCGGAGGGGCAGTAGCTTCCTTCTGTGCATTTTAACACCTTTAATGCTATCACCAATCCTGCCAAGCGTGGTCATTATGGCGTTACCCCCCTGTTTGTTCAGCCGTGGACGTAGGTATGTAAAGTAAAGTAAAAATGAACAGTAATATTATGCCAAGTCTCGTCTTGTAATACTTCCGCCGTAAAAAGGGTTGAGATCACGAGAAGAGCCAAGTCAGCCATTTTATTACCTTCGACCTTAGATAAAAGTAAAAAAAGGGAGATGAGGTACTACTATCTCGAATGTGTATGGCTCAAGTCTGATCCAAATATGTTCCCTCACCTCAGTCATAGTCGTGTGTGTCCGTGGCGGTGACGTTTGTGTTTCGCGTGCTTGCTACGACGTATACTTTTATGTGATTTCGACTAAAACACCACGACAATGCCCTCGTGTTCGTTCACCAGGTGTACAAATAGCTCCAAAACAAAAAACAAAGCCCAAGGCATCACATTCTTTTCACGCGTAAGTAGCATTTACACCTACAATTTTCTGATAATTCGATACCTTATCATTATTTCATCTGTGACACGGTACAGTTTTTGAGTGAGCGCTGGGAGAACGCACCGTATCTTCGTTTTTTTCCTTTTCTCTAAGCCTTCGACTATGAAGTTGGCAAATTACCTAGTAATAAGTAGTTTCGAATAACTTTCGAGTGGGGCTTCTCCAACTAATATTAACACAAAATGTATGTCATGTATGCTAAGGGGGTACTAACTTGGTCTGTGCTTTGTTTTTGTCGAAGAGAACAGGCAATATGAGTCCATAAACTCCTGAACTAGTTAAAAAACGTTGTTGTTTCAGGCACCAGGGGCTTCTCCAACTAATATTAACACAAAATGTATGTCATGTATGCTAAGGGGGTACTAACTTGGTCTGTGCTTTGTTTTTGTCGAAGAGAACAGGCAATATGAGTCCATAAACTCCTGAACTAGTTAAAAAACGTTGTTGTTTCAGGCACCAGGGGCTTCTCCAACTAATATTAACACAAAATGTATGTCAAGTATGCTAAGGGGGTACTAACTTGGTCTGTGCTTTGTTTTTGTGGAAGAGAACAGGCAATATGAGTCCATAGACTCCTGAACTAGTTAAAAAACGTAGTTGTTTCAGGCACCAGGGGCTTCTCCAACTAATGTTAACACATAATGTATGTCATGTATGCTAAGGAGGGTACTAACTTGGTCTGTGCTTTGTTTTTGTCGAAGAAAACAGGCAATATGAGTCCATAGACTCCTGAACTAGTTAAAAAAACGTTGTCGCAGGAACCAGGGGCTTCTCCAACTAATATTAACACATAATGTATGTCATGTATGCTAAGGAGGGTACTAACTTGGTCTGTGCTTTGTTTTTGTCGAAGAGAACAGGCAATATGAGTCCATAGACTCCTGAACTAGTTAAAAAACGTTGTTGTTTCCGGCACCAGAGGCTTCTCCAACTAATATTAACACAAAATGTATGTCAAGTATGCTAAGGAGGGTACTAACTTGGTCTGTGCTTTGTTTTTGTCGAAGAGAACAGGCAATATGAGTCCATAGACTCCTGAACTAGTTAAAAAAACGTTGTCGCAGGAACCAGGGGCTTCTCCAACTAATATTAACACATAATGTATGTCATGTATGCTAAGGAGGGTACTAACTTGGTCTGTGCTTTGTTTTTGTCGAAGAGAACAGGCAATATGAGTCCATAGACTCCTGAACTAGTTAAAAAACGTTGTTGTTTCCGGCACCAGAGGCTTCTCCAACTAATATTAACACAAAATGTATGTCAAGTATGCTAAGGAGGGTACTAACTTGGTCTGTGCTTTGTTTTTGTCGAAGAGAACAGGCAATATGAGTCTATAGACTCCTGAACTAATTAAAAAAACGTTGTTATTTCTGGAGCCAGAGGCTTCTGCAACTAATATTAATTAACACATAATGTATGATATGTATGCTAAGTAGGGTACTAACTTGGTCTGTGGTTTGTTTTTGTCGAAGAGAACATGTAATGTATGTCATGTATGCTAAGAAGGGGTATTATACTTACTTGGTCTGTGGTTTGTTTTTGTCGAAGAGAGCTAATCCTTTGTCGAAGAGGCTGAGTTGACTGAGAGAGCTTCGTTCTAAGCGAGGGCTGACCACGAAACTTCTTTCTGATATGCTACCTGTAATGATAAGAAAGGTAGATGTATTCAGATGTATTGTTTTAGTTTTGGCGATAATAAAGAAATTGAAGATCTAGTGTCCAAGCCAAACATCATAGGAGAAACCAAATCCTCGAGACTCCGATGGTCGGGCATGTAGTTCGAATGGGGGAGGATCGAGCAACCCGCAGAGCGTACGTGGGTCGCCCAAGTGGCCGGAGGGCCATTGGTCGTCCGAGGTACCGCTGGAGCGACGAAGTTGAGAAAGACCTTCATGAACTTTGTGCCGTCGCCTGGACGGAAACGGCAAGAAATCGGGACAACTGGCGATCTTTGGTGTCGGAGGCCAAAATCCACTTCGGGTCACTGCGCCACGCCAGTAAGTAAGTCATTTTAGCGACATCTAAATTAACATCACTGTTAATATAATATTTACCTCTATGGTCGTCGTGGTGTAGATATATGGGTAAGCTCACGACCGACTGTCCGTCCCACGAACTACCCGTAGGGGAGAGCTGTGAGACACCTGTAAAATATTATTTATTTATTTATTTAAAATATTGTACACCTATCCTTACAGGCACCCCTAATGCGATAGTGAACATAACTTAATAACTATATTGAAAAGGAGAGTCACAATCACAATATAAAAAATAATAATTAATTCATTATAAACCTAAATTTAACCCAGCATTGTAATACCAAAACAGAAAAAACAAAAATGATCATCCCAATAAGAAAAATAAAAAAATATATTTACGTGTTAGATTCTTAACCTGTAGTGTTTTTACTTTAATTTTATTTATTCACGACAACAAACAACTACACTCAGGTCTTACTAAACAGAATCGAAACTTAAGTAGTCTTATTATAAGTATAATCAGCCCCATTGTCCACGATTTGTACGGTTACATAGTAGGGCAAGAACAAGATAACTAAATTACATAGTAGGGCAGATAAATTTGATAAGCTTTACTGTTAGTTGCCACTGTGTGCTGTTTACTTGTGTGTGGAGAAACCAACATTTGGTTCGTAACACAAATTAACAAAACTTAATCAGGATAAGTGCTATATCCCACTAATATTATAAAAATGTGAAAGTGGATGGATGGATATTTGTTACTAAATCACGCCAGAACGGCTGAATGGATGAAATTTGGCACAGATAGATTAAGAAATGAAATAAGTTCCCAAAAATTATCGGTTTCGGCGGGACTAGAACCCGCGCCCCACCCTCAGTACGGGTGTGCTAAAATAGATAAATCTAATTCAAAGAATTAACTTAAATAAGTTATACTATAGTATATACTATAGTATTTATAATGTGTCTTAATTATCATGTGTAATTTACAATAAAACCGGCCAAGTGCGAGTCAGACTCGCGCACGAAGGGTTCCGTACCATTATCTATAAAAACGCCAAAAAAATACATTATCTGTCTGTAAAATTTCAACTATCTAACTATCACGGTTCATGAGATGCAGCCTGGTGACAGACGGACAGCGGAAATTTAGTAATAGGGTTCCGTTTTATAATTTGGGTACGGAACCCTAACAAATGAATAAATGATTCTAAATGACTCTTTGCTTACTGAGCGTGTCATCATTGTTATTATGATGGCCCGAGTCGTGGTGTCTTCTTGATGATTTGACTTGCTTTAGCGATAGATCTGGGTACTTCCGGGGCTGGAAACAAAAATTAAAGTTCAGTTGGATTTTTTCCCCGATGGATATCCCTCGGTCGTGAATATCGCTCAGTCTTAGGCCCATATTATAAAAGCTTGGACGGTCTTGGTAGGAAGTTTATGCCATAGAAAAGCATTACTCAAGCATAGATCGATGATTAAGTAAGCTTTTATAATACGGACCTAACTCTACACCGGGAAGAGTTGGTGCGAATACCTAAGCCGGCACCACACAGCTGCGTATGTGGTTGATTCTATGCTTGAGTGAAGTTTATGCCATAGAAAAGCATTACTCAAGCATAGATCGATGATTAAGTAAGCTTTTATAATACGGACCTAACTCTACAACGGGAAGAGTTGGTGCGAATACCTAAGCCGGCACCACACAGCTGCGTATGTGGTTGATTCTATGCTTGTTTGAAGTTTATGCCATAGAAAAGCGTTACTCAAGCATAGATCGATGATTAAGTAAGCTTTTATAATACGGACGTAACTCTACACCGGGAAGAGTTGGTGCAAATACCTAAGCCGGCACCACACGGCTGCATATGATGCTAATGTTGACTATATCATCAGCCTATATTAGTCCACAGCTGGACACAGGCCTCGCCTAATGAGCGCCATATCGCCCTGTCTTCAGCTTGCCGCATCCAAGATCTGCCTGCAGTCATTCGCAGGTCGCACTCCCACCTGGCCGTAGGGCGTCCTACACTACGTTTACCGAGACTATTATATATATTTTCCCGACGTTTCAACAGGTTTACACACTGCCGTGGTCACGGGATGACTCAGTCATCCCGTGACCACGGCAGTGTGTAAACCTGTCGAAACGTCGGGAAAATAAGGTAATTAAACGCGATAAATAATTAAATACCCGTTAAATAGTATTTATAAATATGTGTTCAGATCGCGTAAGTTTAAAAATATTATATATAATAATATATACATACAAATTTGGGCGTCTGTTTGACAGGCGGACGCGGCTCTATCTCTAGACTCCTCGCGTACAGGTAGTTTGTTATCTCGTTGTCATCTTTACCCGGGAACGGTTCTAGTGATTCTAGGAATGCCTGTGAAATAAATAAATTATTGAATAACCTAATAAGGTTGACTCTCAACAAACTCCGACTGAGACTTGGAGACTTTTAGACTGAGATCAAACGAGAGTTATTTTTGAGTTGTGAGTCGTGTAATGATTCGCTTCATACAATGTCTCGTTTGTTTATGCCAAAAAATGAGTTGTCATTTCTGAAAGTATCTACGCTTTTTACGCGACGCACTATTCAAATAAAAATGCTCGTTTTTCCTCAGCCTTAGTCGTGTGTGAATAACACCCGTCGAATAGACATCACAACGTTGGGGAAAATAAAACAAAAGGTACGCGATAAATGCCCGACAAATAATCTTTAATATCTAAGGTCAATTTCTCAAAATGTGTACAGCAAATATGCAAAAAAATACTTTGACGATTAGATATAAAACCTCGAGTTCAGTTTTATGTTTCTTGTTTCGAAGCATGGTAATAGGTAGCTTCCATTAACACTGAATGCGCTACGTTTTATCAAGGAACCAGGTAAGTGAAGCCGCGAGCTTAAGCTATACTTCTAGGATCCTACATATTTTTTGTAAACAAAAAGTGTTACAAAACCTTTTATGCTATGCAATAATGCACATAATGGTGACCTTGCTGTTTTCTGTCATTGTTATAAGTTTCAGTTACATTTTCATTCACAAATGTCTTTGTATACAAAAAATATCTTGGATTCTATATCCGAGTATCGTAGTTAACAACGGTCAAATCTTACCCTAGTTCTGGGTTCAACTGTGAGGCAATAAGGTTGATTTTGGTACTGTTGAATCTCGCCCGTTATCTCGGCGACTTTTCTTCTCTTGGATAGATTTATTAGTTCCGAATTTGGTAGATAATCTGTGAACAAAATTAAAGTCACTAAAGCTATAAATACATATTTAAAAGCTGGCACGATTGTAATAGTCTATTTGAGTTTATTGAAAATAAAACGGAACTACGGAAAATAGGGTACCGTTTTACTCTTTGGGTACGGAACCCTAAAAATTACCATTTTACACTATGTTAGTTATGATTGAATATGTACGATTAACGAGTAAGTGTCCTTTAATAAACAAATTTTAATTCAAGCAAAGCGAGTCGCTTTGCTCTCTAAAGTAAAAGATTGGAAGTTTCATGAATTTCAATACGACGCGGCGGCGTTTCGGGGCCCGTCGTCGTTAAAAGGCAAATAGAAATTCCTATTTTCGTCGTACCTCTGCATCTTCAGTATGCTACATAAGAGTAGGTTTTGGACGTAAACGAACAAGAATCTTCGGTTTTCGTTCCCCGAGTAGGCCCCCTGATGCAACCGTTTTTGTAAAATAATTGTCGGTCAATAGCGATTTTTTTGTCAATAAACTAGAAATTGACGGTTTCCGGCTTTTATCTTTTAGTGTATTGTGCTATAAATCCTTGGTTCTTGCCAAATTTTATGATCCTAGGTCAACGGGCAGTACCCTATAGGTTACGTGTGCATGCGATAAAGTAAAGTAAAAGTCATTTATTTGCAAAAACACGTGTAAAAAGGTGATAAATAATTATTTTAGAGTCAACATGTTTGACCAACATACATTGGTGTGCAAAAATAATTAGAGAGTAAGGCATGCAGGTTTTAATTTAATTGTACATAGCAACAGCAGATTTATAAGCATATTAATTAATCGATTTGAATTTAGTATATCTAGCATAAAATTAGAATACATCGTTTAGAAATTCATCAATATTATAGTAGCATTTTTCACATAAAAGTTTTTTAAATTTAGGCTTAAATAAGTTTACATTTAACTATCTGTAGCTCTTAGGTATTTTATTATAGATAATAGGTGCCATGCACACTACACTCTTTCTCAACAGAGTAGTTTCTTTTAGAGTAGTTTTTTATGTCTTTGTAAATTAAAAAAAATTACCTAAATGGCTGTCGCTTTTGATTGCGTTGACTTAGAAGTTTGATTTATGTTACGGCTCCAAGAGGTTTCGGACCCTGATTATTTGATGTTAATTTCAACTCGTGCCAGACGGACAACCAAGTGATCCTATAAGGGTTCCTTTTGAGTTACGGAACCCTAAAAATATATATATCACTGACCTAGGTTGCCCTCCTCTATATGCAGTATGTTGGTGAGATACATCCCGAAGAATGGCACGCAGGGCGGGTTGATGCTGCGCAGGCGCTCCTGGTAGCGACGGAAGTGGTCCGAGTTTAACTCGCGGAATTCTTCTAAGGCTCGGATTAGGCGGAGTGGGACCATCTGAAAGTAAGGTTTAAAATAACTAAGTGATATAGATAGATCTATTTATATTTTGACAACCTCTGTGCGCCACAGAGGTTGTCAAAATATAAGCGTGGTGGGCGGAAGTCCGCCTGCGATGCAGGAGGTTGCGGGTTCGATTCCCGCCTTGGGACAAATATTTGTACGATCTGCAGGTATATGTCCGGGTGTTTTGGTCGCTTTATGTTTAATAATAAATATCTATCTATATGCGTTATGTATTGTATGATGTACATCAATTATCTAGTACCCATAACACAAGCTCTGCTTAGCTTGGGGCTAGATAATGCTGTGTGAATTGTACAGCATTTTTTTTTATCTATCTATGAAGTAATGCAAGCTTAACGTTTGTGTATTATAGTGCGTAAACCCTCACCCTGGGAGAATACAAGCTTACTTAGCCACGCGAGTAGCTAAGCAAGCTTCGTGGTAAGGGCGGCTCGCTCCGCTCGGCATATTCCCTTCTGTGAATTGAATATCTCTATTGCGATCACCATTCCGCTTGCGAAGCGTGGGAATTATTGGGAAACTCCTCTTGTTTGAGGGAGGCACGTTCAGCTGTGGACGTATGAGGAAGGAAGAAGGATGTCCAGCGGTGGACTAGCATAGTCCCATGATAACGTCACCTGGAAAGTCTGCCTCAGTCGGTGCACGGCCGCGCTGCCACACGCCGCACTGACGGCCAACACTCCGTTGAAGTTGTTCAGAGAGTTGAGAGCTAGTCCAACTTCTAGCAGACGGCAGACGCAGCCGGCTCTTTCTTCCAGGTTCTCGCTTTCGACGATCCATTTCTCCATCCATCGGGTGAACTGCGGGAGTAAATTAAATTCATTTATTAAATCAGACAACATAATAAGGTCATTTTTTCAGTAAGAAACTGAAAAAAAAGTGTTTTTTTTGTGGCGATCACAATAGGCCTATTATGGCCGCAGTGACATAAAAGCCACCCAAAGCAAATAAGAAAAAAAAAGGTACTTTTTTTTGTTAGTGAGCTGTCTTAAAGACTTAAAACACAAGAAAAGCGCAATAAGTAAAGAGTACGTGAGAATTGTTAAGTTTTTTTCATTCTTTTGGGGTGACAAATAGCCTGCAATAGAATATCGTATGTAATCTTAAGTCGGGTACTGATTGCTGTTACGGGGTGCATGTAAATCGTTACCCCTTGCTTTGACCAAGGTTATTGACAAGTGTGTTTTGTGTAGTGATTTCGATATTTGTTCACACTCGTATACATGTTTAAAACATGTTGTACACTTTTTTTATACAAAACTTGCATAAAAAATGTATTAGGGAAATTCAAGTTGTCCACATGTCTTGGACATGTTTATTGATACGTGTGGAGCATGGATAGAGTATAAAACTTGTTTTTAACTAGTATTAAACTGCCCTCGTTTTCACCTATAAACAATACAACCTGGGTCTCTTCAAGACAAGAGTGAATAGGTGTCTTCTATACCTTCGTGATACATCGTCGGACACATCGACACTTAACATCAGGTGAGATTGAGGTCAAACGTCAGCTATTCATGATTTAAAAAATTCTAGCAATAGAAAACACTTACATTAGTTGTATGTTTGATGATCTTCAATAAATTGGGACTAGTTTTCTCCTTGTCTTTCTTTGTCCAAACCGCTCCCACTAACTCTGACGGCTTAACCTATAAACAAACAATCACATAACACTAATATTATAGATTCAAAACCTTGGATAGTTGATGGATACTAGTACTAGGGTCTAGACCGAACCTAGTGGAATTACACATCATCATCATCAGCCTATATCAGTCCACAGCTGGACATAGGCCTCCCCTAATGAGCGCCATCGCGCCCTGTCTTCAGCTTGCCGCATCCAGCATCTGCCAGCAGTCTTTCGCAAATCGTCATCCCACCTGGTCGGAGGGCGTCCTACACTACGTTTGCCGAGTCGCAATCGAGTCGAATTACACATAGGATACTTTTATTCCATATATCTGTCTGTTCGTATGGCGTATGACTAGCGGTGTGTGCGGTTTACATGCACCGCTAGTCATACGCCATACGAACACGCCATACAAAAGGTACCTTACCTGTCTATAGAGCTGAAATTCTAATAAAGTCAGTTGTCTCGCCAGTTCCATGGGGTGCAATGAGAGGGGGTGCCAACTGTATTTGTCGGGGTCCGCGACGTGGCGTATGACTAGTGGGGGTGCGCGGTCGAAAACGTGTGCGACGCCTGCGCCTGCGCCGTTTTCCGCTTCTATACTCTGGAAGGTGAGAGTTATTGTTATTAAATTGTCAGTAGTAAACGAACAGAATTATAGAAATTGAACTGAACAAGATTTGGAGTTATTAATGTATTTCTCCATAACGCAAACTAAACTATGGAAACTAGAAACGTCACAACTTCTGGATATTAGTAGGTATTATTATTATTATTTTTGGATTTAGGGTACAATTTTCTTCCTCAAATGGCGTGTAATTAAAAAAAACATTCAACTAGTCTGCAGTTAGCTCAATTGTTTCAATTCAAAATTCAAATTCAAAATTCAATAACTTTATTTCTTTAGGCTTACAAAATAAGCACTTAGACAAGTCAAATTTTATACATAAACAGCTTAATAATAGTAATTATTATCAAATAAGAAACAAAATGTTATTGATTTTGTTCGCTTCAATTTTTTGTCCACTAGTGGAAGAAGCGAAAAATAAACCACTAGTAAGTGTATAA
The DNA here is from genome assembly GCA_947086465.1 of Eupithecia exiguata. Lineage (NCBI taxonomy): Eukaryota > Metazoa > Arthropoda > Insecta > Lepidoptera > Geometridae > Eupithecia > Eupithecia exiguata. The sequence continues at coordinate 2,170,571 of OX352254.1, forward strand.
CGCTTAAAAATTTAATACAATGTTATTCGCCTATCTAAGTCTAAATACAATGGGATTTAGATACAGGTCAATATTTATATAAAACTAAGCTTAAGATTGTTCTCCTATAATACTATTGTCGGTGCGGAACTGGGCGACATCTGGCCAAGCATTAACATCATTGATATAATCATCTATGGAGTAAAAGGCTTTCTTGATAAGATTTCGTTTTATGTACTGTTTAAATTTAATTGTAAATACTAGTTTTAATTTAATTCTATTATTTGATTGTAATTTTCTGTTAATAAAGAATTTCAACTATGGTACTAACTAGGTACTCTTAATTTTAGATACATTTTACAGTGTAATTTTTCCCAGGAATAAAGCGTTTTAAGCCAGGGACAGTCTGTAGTTCTTATTAATAATAATACTGGATAATCCACACAGCATTATCTAGCCCCAAACTAAGCAGAGCTTGTGTTATTTGTACTAGATAACTGATATACATAATACAATACATAATATATCTAACCTTTCTCTGCAATGTCTTGAGCACGCTCTGAACCCATTTCCTCATAGGCTTTCCGTCGACCGACTCCAGGAACTCCCGTAGCCGTTCGAGTAATGCTGGCTCCCGCTCGAAATCGTAGAAATGCTGGTCAACCCAATGTCGTATTACGTTTATTACCCTGCGAAAAAAGTCATATGTTAAAGGATGATTTTGAATTATTGTTTAGGGGTGAACCTAATATAATAAGTCATATGTTAAAGGATGATTTTGAATTATTGTTTAGGGGTCAACCTTATGGGTTTGGTTTTCAAGCTACAACAGGTTCGATTCCTGCCGAAATCGGATCGAATTTTTTGGGAACTTATTAAATTTTTTAGAGATTATAGGCTTACGCACTATAATACAAAAACCTTATAAATAATATTGTATTCTACCGAGTGATAATTAAATAATATAAGCTTTATTTACGTCCGCAAATATTAGGTATTAAAAATATGTAGAATTAAGTAATCTGTCCATGTGCAAGTACCACTTTAAGTGGTGAAAGCCTCCTCCAGGTTCCGGTCCTTCCACGCTTCTCTATCCAAAGCTTCCAAGTAACTCCAGCTACTTTGAGTGATAATTACGTACGTTACTTAACTGTTACTTTTTTTCTCAAACTATGTTTTCATGTACCTACTTATGTTTTGTACTGCAGCAGCAAATAAATGAATGTCTATGTCTATGTCTACGTACGTATAAACTTACCTAAATTTCACCGGCTGTTGGAATTCTTTCCTATACCGTTTCCAGTCTTCTCTCGCCGTGTTTTTACTAAGTTTCTCTGCATCGCTGCTTGCTACCGTTTCTATATTTTCTGCTGTGAATAAAATTGTATATTAATAAATATAATAAGTATCTCGATAGAAATTAAGGCCTTATATTAAAAGATGGAACATTTGCATAAATATAAGATTTAGTTGTCTTTGAGAAGAAGTTGATCTGCCTAGATGCGAAACAATCTACTTAGTTTCGCCCATGAAAAGCTACAGCCTATACTGGTCCAGTACTGGACGCAGGCCTCCCCCTAATAATAATAATAAGGTGCTTGCCTTATTATTATTGGGGGTCATACCCATAATACCCACGCTAGGCATGCGGGTTGGGGATCACAGTTCGATGGCAGAAAAGGCTATTTGACTACATTAAAAACAAATTCCAAATTGTTTTCATCCTAGTCAGTGACAACGTAACAAAACGTAATCAGGTGATTTTTATTAAAAATATGCCTTATTTTACGTAAAAAATGGGATTAAAATTACACATTTTTTGTTACATGATCACGTGACCGAAAACGCTGTGTGTTTGGTTGGATCGCAAGTGACGTCACACATCCTCAGACACAGTGTCAATGAGTTCTTGTTAGGTGTGGTATGGCGGGGTGACGTCATAGCTTGGAACACGGTAGCCATGACCGAGATTATCGTTTTGGCGCGGCATTATTTTATTCAAACTTTAAAATTAGTTTTCATAACTAATACGACTGGCCTTGAAGAAATATGAATTACACTTTGCATTATTTTTATCAGACAATACGTTAGAATTATTTCCCAGTAGTAGTCAAGTAGCCTATTGCTCTGCAGCGCTGCTGGCCGCCCCCCGGTGGATATCCCTTAGTCGCCGCTCTTACGACACCCGCGGAAAGAGTTGAGGTGGTGCTAATTCTAAGCCAGCACCATACCACCATAGCATGCAATCAGCTAATCTTAATACTTTACCTATATCAATTTCTAGTAACGAAGTGTTGGGACTATGATCCTTTTTACGTGTCTTGATCCTTGGTACTGGCGTGCGCATAAGAACATTTGGAGAAATTAATATCAATAATAAATACTAAATCAAAACTTGATGTAACTCTACGGCCCGTATTATGTAAGCTTGTTCAGTCACCGGTCTATGCTTGAGTAACGCTTTTCTATGGCAAAAGCGTTACTCAAGCTTAAATCTATGACTGAGTGTTGGGAAATAAATATAAAACATTGAAATTGCAAACGTAGTTTTATTGTACTTTTGGTTTGACACAGAAAGGAAACGAAGGACAGATCATACAACCAACCTCGTAACAAGAAGTGTGATGCCAACATAAAGATCAGAGTATGGGTGCGTTCTCATTACTAACACTGAGCAAGCATAATATGGGCCTTAGAGTAATCTTTTTTGAAAAGTAGAATATAGTCGGTATTTGACTGTTGCGTGCAATAAACACTTTACCGTGGCAAGTTTGATAGCCGTCAGTAAAGAGCATGTGGAGTACCTCAGGGCTCGGTATTCGGTCCGCTCGTATTCTTAGTTCAGATAACGTCAATGAAAGTTTTTCAAGTATATCTCTTACCGTGTCTAGGTGCATCATAAACATCTCCCGGCTCGGGAATGTGGAATCTTTCGATGAGAAGGTCTAACAGCTCTGACGCAGAGCAAAACGAGCGATAAGTGGTAAGGAATGTTCGCACTAGGTTCAAATCCGCGTAGATATGGTAGGTTAGACGTTCGACTAGTTTTAGGAGTGTTGCACCCTGGAAGAAAGGGGTTTGGTTAGGAAACTATCTGATAATATAAGATAAATAACATCTGATCACACAATAGAGGTCTTTGATAGCTAACATAGGGAGTGCACAAGCACCGCTCTGCCTCAAATTTCAGTGACAGCTTGCTGTTAGCTATTGCTGCTAGCACGCATTAAGCTCGATATGTTGGAGCAATAGGATAATGTTAAAGGCTTGCTTGTTGACACCTTGTTGACGGCTCGCTTAATTAAAGTAAGGTCGCGGCGAAATCGGTTTTTGTTAGCACGGCGTTGAAAATCTTTGAATGTTCGTTCAAAAGAACATGCAAAAGCGTGAGCGACTTGTCTTCAAAGCATGTCGTAGAAATTTAAAAATAAGTTATCTAAATTAGATTAGACCAAAATGTAAAAAAAAACAATAATGACCCGCTCTGTTTAATTTAAAGCAATTCAATTGTGTCAATTTGAAATAGGTACAAGTTCTAATTTTTTTCTATTATTTGATTGTAATTTGCTTAGCAGTTCAAGTTATTTCATTGCATTCAATCAAATAATAGATTCAGGCGTTACTTTGCGGAAATCCATTACAAAATATAAGGATGATAATATTTAGTAACAATTCCGCGAAAAAACCTTCTCGGATAAGTTGCTAACAAAATGTAGTCCGCGTTATGTAGAAGAAAAACGACGCCAAATAAAAAAATAAAAAACTACTATTTCGTTTTTCTTCTACAACGCGGACTAAATTTTGTTAGAACTTATCGGAGAAGGTTTTTTCGCGGAATTGTTACTAAATATTTTCATCCTTATATTTAGCAGTTTCTACACAATTTTTCGTAATCTTTTGTAATGTAAACTTATAATGAACTATTGACTCACCTTTATAAGCGGTACATTGTGTGGACTATGTTCTTCTAAGACGATGTTGTCAGGACCATCGGGGACTGCGAATCTGTACAATTCTGCTGGCGGTAACTGTAGCGGATGCCGCTTCTCTAGGTCTAGTAGTATGCTGGAAAGAATAGCTACAGTGAGAAAAATAATATTGATTTTACTTATTTTTACTACTAGTGCGGGAATACAGTTCATGATATTACCACAAGTTCAATTAAATGAAAAAATTATGCTGAACAATCCACACTGCTGTGTGGATTATCATCAAACCCAACCCAAAGCTAAGCAGAGCTTGAGTTATGGGTACTAAAAGACTGTTAAACTTAATACGGTACATTACATGGGTAGATATTTTTATTATGCAGAAAATACCCAGAAAACCCGGGACAAATATTTGCAGATCGTACAAACTTTTGTCGGAAGGCAAGAATCGAACCCGCAAGCTTCGTCGTGCGTCGCAGACGAACTTTCACACATTTTTCAGACGACCACATAGGTCGTCTGCTTGGTCGAAATGCTAGAAGTTCCACAAGGCTCTTCCTGAAGACCGTTACTCTTCTTACTTCACATAACGATCATGAACTTGGTATAATTTACGGGATACCTCAAGGCTATTTTTTAAGCCAATTTTTATTTATTGCTCACACCAGTAATATACCTGTCTAAACTGCGGTCTAGCATGGGCTTAGTGTTCAACATGACGAGGTCGCACATCCAGTTCCGTTTCTCTGCGCACGAGCCGCAAGCCACCGCCACGGGCGCGCCCATGCGTGGACATAACTCTACTACGTGCCGCCATTCTGGTGGAGAAAATAATACATATTCGGACATCACTATTATCAGCTTGTTTTACGATCGGTGATGCAAGTTTAAGTTGGTTCTATGGAAACATTTATAGGTTACTAGCAGCGCCTTGCGGTTTCACCCGCGTAGTTCCCGTTCCCGTGGGAATTCCGGGATAAAAAGTAGCCTATGTTCTATTCCAGACTATAATCTATCTCTGTGCCAAATTTCATCCAGATTCGTTCAGCCGTTCTGGCGTGATAAAGGAACAAACAACCATCCATCTAAACTTTCACGTTTATAATATTAGTGAGATTTCTTTTCCATGGGAACTGTTTTATGGGGCAAAAAGAGCATATGTTTTACGCCAGGGATAGAACTACCTGTATGCAAAATTTCTGCCCGATCCGTTCCGTAGTTTTGGCGTGAAGAAGTAACAAACATCCATCCATCCATCCCTCTAAACATCCAAACTTTCACATTTATAATATTATATTGTTAAACTGACCGTCCGTATCAGGCCTATCAACGAGCTCCATCTTCCGAACATGCAGTTTCTCTTTCAGTTTCAGTTGTTGCATCCCGCTTGATAGACCGCTACCACTTCCGCTGTTGCCCACACCCACCTGTAAGTTATAAGAATAATAAATTACTAACATAGATAGATAGATAGATAATTCTTTATTGTACCACACAAACACAGAAAACAGTACAGAAATGAAAGCTATGAGAAGAAGTACAAAGGCGGCCTTATCGCTATGAGCGATCTCTTCCAGGCGACCTTGGGATGGACTGGACATGTACGAACAAAAAAGACGGTGGCACTTGAAAAGAGAAATTATAAAATACTAACTCTACTAAATATTTACATAACCTACAAAAAACAATAAACTAATACGAACATAAAAATAATTTGCTTAACTTTGTAACGATAGGTAATGCTGATGAAGCAGTTTTTTAAAGATAGGGAGTGATTTGGCGCGTCTGATGTCAAGGGGCAGAGCATTCCATAACATAACATCTATATACAGGGTGTCCTACGGCTACGTGACATGGAGGGCAGGTACCAGAAAAATTGAGGATAGGAAATTTTACTGAAAGGAAATATTCCTTTATTTTTAAAAACAAGTAAAACTGAATTTAAAAAATTTAAAAAAATTACATTTAAAAAAGCTAAATGGGTGGATTTTAGGAATTAATCCACCCATTTAGTAATATGATTTTAAAATCTTTTTGAATCTTAAAAAGTTAGATTCATCTTTTATATCTTGGGGAATGTTGTTGTAAATTTTTATTGACATGGAATGTGTTCCATTTCAATGTGTTGGAAGTTTTTATTGGCAGACATGCCGATCTACCCTCATTCTTTGTCTTTTACTACGAACAACACCACTATCTCATGGTCTACACTACTATACATCATGGTAAATATCCCGTTCTAAATGATTCCTATCTTAATATTCATGATAGTTTCAAAAGTTTTATAATTTCTGTAAAACACTTCTCATTTTCATTGCCGCTCTGGGTAGCCGATACCGCGTAGGTACAACAAGGCCTTAAAGCTGTCACTTACTAGGCTAGTGACAGGCTTGCAAAGCAGAAGAAGTCCGTCGAATAGATACGCTCTTCTTTCAGCTAACCGCTTGCCGGGGCCGATCTTTGATAGCGTATCCTCTGTAACAAACAAACAAAATATATGAATAAAAGATATATACAATTATTCATTTTCTGCTTAGCGTGGGGCTAGAAGATGCTGTATAATAGTATAATGTATTTGTATTTATTATATATATAATATAATAAATACAAAATATAATAAAAATATAATATGAACTGACTTATCAATAAATAATGCTGGACGATTGTCCAGCATTATTTATTGATAAGGTGGACAATATGGCATTAAGGCGGCAGATTTACCGATTATATTGTGTTCATGCCAATATACTTATTATAATCATGGCCGCTGTAAAAAACGTCGAGTATTCAAAAGCAGTTGGACCGAAGCATTTTTTTGTTATTGAACATAATGGAAATATATTGTTTCTCATCTGTTATGAAAAAATATCAGTTTGCAAGGAGTATAACAACGGCATTATTCTACAAAAACGCTTCTAAATATGTACGATGAATTTAAAGATCAAAATAGATAAGATAAAATAAAAACATTACAAAAAAATATGAGCAGTCAGCAGGCTATGTTTAAAGCACCTCAAGAAAATTCCGAGGCAGTAACCAAAATTAATTAATTTATATTTATTTATTGCCAAACGAGGAAATGCATCAGTACTTCTGTCCTTCCTTTATGTACATGACATGCTTTGGCCCGCCGCAATGTTTAAAAATAGTAAACTGGCCCACCACTGAATTTTGTTGGACACCCCTGCTCTAGTAAGTAAGAATGCCCCACCTCGTATAAACTCGTTGCAGCAATGTGCGACTAGCCGCGGGTCCCAGTTGTCCACGGTGCGCGCTAATTCTGAACATTTCTCCATGGCCAGCGCGCGGCGCGCTCGCATCGCCATTCGTAGTGTATCGCTGTAAAAACTTTTTGTTTCTTATTTGATAATAATTACTATTTATAAAACTGTTTATGTATAAAATAAGTACTTATTTTTTAAGCCTAAAGAAATAAAGTGATTGAATTTTTGGATGGATTGGTCGTTGATCCTGGCCGTAAGGGTTTTCACCAGGTTACAGGTTTTTGAGCAAGTCCTACTAAATTATTCGTACTTACACTTTTGGCCCGTTTCCTATTGCTTTTATAAGAAGTTTCTTGATTGGATGAAGATTGCATTCGACCTGAAATAATAGAACGTAGAGTAGATATTCATCATCATCATCATCAGCCTATAGTAGTCCACTGTTGGACATAGGCCTCCCCTAACGAGCGCCATAGTGTTCTGTCTTCAGCTTGCCGCATCCAGCATCTGCCAGCAATCTTTCGCAAATCGTCATCCCACCTGGTCGGAGGGCGTCCTACACTACGTTTGCCGAGTCGCGGTCTCCACTCAAGAACACGTTTATCCCAGCTGTTGTCGGTTCTTCTCGCGATATGGTCAGCCCACTGCCACTTCAGCTTGCTAATCCTTTGAGCTATGTCGACAACCTTGGTTCTCTGTCGGATGTATTCGTTGCGAATCCTATCCTTCAGGTATCCTTCCCACCGAAGAAGGTAGTATATGAGCTACATACTTGTACATCTCCCGGTCGTCATTGTCCTCTGCAGTCCGTAGCAGCGACAGCACATAGCTATGGTAGAGAAATACGTGAGCTACTGGCGCTAGTAATAACCGAGGGAGGTGTACATGAGCTACATACCTGTTTGAAGCTCTCCCTGTCATCATTAGCTTCTGCGATCTGTAGCAGCGACAGCACATAGCTATGGTAAAGAAACACGTGAGCTACTGGCGCTAGTAATAACCGTGGAAGGTAGTACTTGACGGCTAAGCGGAAACCGTGACCAGCTGTGTCTAGGCGTTCTGAGAGCTGTAACAAAAAAATGGCGTATTATCTTAAGTGGTTATCAAGGTTGTCTAGAAGAAAAATCATCTTAGTAATAAGCCTTGCTGGAAAAAAATCATTGGGTGCCCTCCAATTATTTTGTTTCCCACGCGGCAAACGTTCCACTAACGCATTCACTGCCACACCCCTCTGCGCTGCGAGCCGCAGGGGCACACCGTTGATGAAGGTGATCACCATATGCGTCGTTGGCAACGAAAGTGTTAGAATACGTCATACTTTTTTGTTTTTTTTTAATGTCGTGTAGAATCCGTTTTTTCAAGAGAAATAACATCTCATCGTGTTCCACAAACAGGACTTTCTTATGAAACGACTTATATTATGCAAATCACAACTCAAAAAATTACGCTCGTATGTCTAGAGCCTAAGAGCACTACATCTGATTCGAATTCGTAAAAATACGGATATAAAAAACTCTGACTGAAATCGGATATAGTTTTTGGCACTATATCCGATCTCAATCCGTGAAACGAATCTAGAGTAAAAAAAAACCTCGGCCCGAATTCAGATGTTGCGTACGCACTAATCTGATCTCACTTGTTTGAATGGATGTTTGTTACCTCTTCACGCCAAAACTACTGAACGGATCGGGCTGAATTTTGCAAACAGGTAGTTCTAGGCCTTGAAAAATAATAATATAAAAAATATCCCATCAGTTCTCATGGGATAGAAATAACATTAAACAACGCGTGCGAAGCCGTGGCAGATACTAGTTGAATGTAAAACTTACAACAGGATCGTCGACAATGTTCTGAAGTGCGTCCCTAGACTCCTTTCTCGTCACGATGTTAGCGTAGCGAACGTACGCTCGGAATTCTTCTACCTCTGCTAATTCTGCAAGATAAATAAAATAAAACACTGTTTTAACCGGATTGATCGCGTATATTTGAATATATATACGCGATGAAACGTCAGGTTATAAACAAAATATAAAATGTACGCGATCAATCCGGTTAAAACAGTGTTTTATTATGAGTTCTCGCGAAAATAACCCTAGAATATACTAGATAAATAAAGGTTAGCTAACATATTTTAAAACTATAAATTATACACGTATTTAACGGCCGATGTGGTGCGACGGGCGAAGGTCTGCCTGCGACGCTGGAAGTTGTGTATTTTTTTAAATAACTTTTCCTTTTTCTTATCAAAGTTGCCTCCCCCCCCCGAAAGTTTGGTCCTTCCTTTTGCTACCCTCCGTATAGTTTGTTTTCGAGTCGCAGCAAAACCAATCATAAGCTTTCTATATTTAAGGTCGATTCACACAATATCAATGAAGCCACAGTATCGACCCAGTACCGTACCGGCACAGTGCGAAATATTCTTTCATACATTCTCTATGAACGCATCCGAGCACTGTGTCGTCACTGACACTGACAAGTGTGGATGCGTTCATAGAGAATGTATAGAAGTATATTTCGCACTGTGCCGTTCTGTGTCGGAACTGCTTCAGTGATATTGTGTGAATCAACCTTTAATCTACAAGAGCATACCTTCAAAACAACTGCCAATGTAGGGCGTAGGCGAATCTTGCGACATTTCCATGGCATCTTCCAGGTTTCCAAGCAGAGTTACTGTTAGCTCGTAGATATCTACTATGTTACCGAATATTAGTGAAATTGCCTGAAACAAAGCAAGTTCTTTAATTAATGTGCTATCCGAATTTCATTAGGAGAGGCTTATGTCCAGCAGTGGACTAATATATGCGGATAACGATGATGAACCGAATTTCTGCCACGGCGGCCATTCTCAATGGATACAGCAGAAAGCACTCTTCTTTCTGCTGTATCCATTGAGAATAAGACTATCTAAACTATCACGGTTCATGAGATACAGCCTGGTGACAGACGGACAGAGAAGTCTTAGTAATACGGTCCGGTTTTTACCCTTTGGGTACGGAACCCTAAAACAAATCTATGTATGTGTGAGTTGACAAACATAATAACAACTTCAGTGCTTTAAAGTATAGCACTAATACGAATAGGAAAATGAGACTCATTTATCGCATTTTTTCGGCTATACTTCGTTTATGTCTACTACCGTTCTAAGCCTTTTTCGTGGAAGACATCAATGGTTCTCGATTATGTTTATCGAATGTGTTTTGTATAAACTCAGACTAAGGCCTCAGGCTATCAGCGCGGATATCCAACAGATCGCATTTATTGACAAGCTTGCATGATGATGATAAATGATGGTTGAAATAGGCATGTTCTGGTTGAAATAGATATATTAGTCCACAGCTGGGCATGGGCCTGCCCTAATGAGCGCCATAGCGCCCTGTCTTTTCTATTCCAGTCAATCTCAAGACACTCACCCTAGTATCAGATTCCAGTATCGTCTCCAACTCATCCTTAAACACCCTGATGATAAGGTTCAAATCTCTTAGAAAGTGTTTCTCCTCAGCCAATAGATCTCTGACCAGTTCTACATAGGAAAGTGAACCTTTTCGACCTCTCCGTTCGGTTCCAGTGGTGGTTATTTCTGCTGGAACTTCCCATTCTTGGTAGAACATGTCCATTAGGACCTGGGAATAAAGGTTAGTTTTGTATGACTTCTTTTATTGCGTGAGGTCTGGTGGGGGAATAAGCTTAGATATATTAAAGAACAACGACCGATTTTGCGACGCTGGTATTGACATGGACTGTTTGTAACAGTCTGCAGTTAGCTCAACTGTTTCAACTGCAAATACTAGCTCTAATTTGTTTCTATCTATAATTGTAATTATACTATCAACCTAATATTATAAATACAAAAGTTTGTATAGATGAATGTTTGTTACTTCGTCAAGCCACGACTACTGAACGGATCTGGCTGAAATTCTGCATAGATGTAGGTCTAGCCTTGACCTTTTTTAATTATTAGTTATTATATTTACATTATAGTACCATACAGAGCGTGTTCATCCTTTGATCGAGTAGACACAACTGTGAACATCTAGCTTTTGCTAAGCTTTTTATAGTTAGTGGTATGTCGGAGAGGACAAACTATTGAGACCATAGTTTTTTTAAGACCTACCATGTACATTGTACAATTTCACAAAAATTGAATTACTATCTATTTTATTGACATATTTTGCGCATAGTAGCGCGCCCATCCCTATCCGTCGCAGTTGTCAATTAGGTTCTCCTGGCTACGCTGGGCATTAGGAGGACATAGACTCTTTCTATGGCTAGTACTATAATAACTCTATCTTTTTATCCCATCAATCACTTTCCAGTGCGAGAAGAAATAACCCAAAATCAATATCATGGAACAAAAGTAAGAACTTTGTAGACTTCGAATAACGTGTCTATTACTACTTTGTATCCCGGAATCAAAGCATGCGAAGCCGCAGGCAGAAACAAGATAACTTTAGGATCCCGTTTTACCCTTTGTATAATAAAATAAATATTCTTAAATGGGTTAAAATTTGCGGCAAATTATTTTTTCGCTAGATTAATTTTTTGTGGAACGCAGAAAAATTTAAAACCACAAAAAATTTGGATCCCTCGCCAACCCGCGACGAACCACCTTAACCATAAAAAAAAGGTAATTATTTTACCTTATCTGCACACATAGCAGTCTTGATATCCCGACAGGTAACCGTCTCATATCCGCTTTTCTGCGAGATCTTCTTCACAAAGTTGCCGGCTAGCTTGAAGATATCCACGCTCACGTATTCTAGAATAGCGGTTATGAATACGGAGACCGACATGTCTATTTTGTAGAGTAGCACCTCCTGTTGAAAAAAGGATAGATTTAGTAACGGATAAGGCCTGGGCTCCACTAAAGCGGAGATGTGCGGAGATTTCAGATAACTTTATTGCTTTAGGCTTACAAAATAAACACTTAGACAAGTAAAATTTTATAATATCACAGCTTCATACATAGTAATACCACAGTCTATCTATATGCATACAGTCGTTCGACGAAGGCGTTTTGACAGGGCAATCGTGCGGGGGCAAGGGACGAGGGGGGACCGCACTTGCATACATCCACCGCCTTAGTAACTCCCTCCATATTTTTCAGGGATGACGCATGTTATATGATTTTGTACTTTGTTAAACTTTTGAGTTTTTTAACAATATGAGGTGTGCCGTTCGAAATTTCAACGCATCATCTTATACCAAAGATTTGCGCTTCCATCAATTTCCACGCGCGCACACGGATAAATTTTTATGAATATTTTAATCATGGGGATCGTTTTTGACTAAATCCAGGGTGTTAAATACGAAAATGGGGTTATTTTTACAATTCAAGATGGCGGAATAATTTTTATTAATATTTTATTCATGGGTATCGTTTTTGACTAATTCCATTATTTTGCAGAGGTGGCCAAAATGACCCTAAACAGGGGTCAAATGCGTTGGTTGACAGACTGTGTTTTTGTGTTTTTTTTTTGTCAAAGTGATCCAAGGTGGCCTACTGTATGTTATATTTATACTGTGGTAATACAGTGTATCCTATCAGCAGAGAGCGGCCACTTGTCTAGGGGGGTCGGAAATGTACGAACCACTCTTTACATATCACTAGACAGGCTGATGATGACCTACCTTCTGCAGCATACAGTGTATCCTATCAGCGGGCAGCAGCGAGCGGCGACGGCGCGCGGCGGTGGAGTCGCGTGCGTCTTGTAGCGCCCACTTGTCTAGGGGGGTCGGGAATGTACGAGCCACTCTTTCTTCCACATCCTGGAATAAAAGACAGTTGTAATTTTCTGTTCACATCACATATTTGTTTATTTTATAAGTAGTTCATACCTATATACCATACCCCATGTAAAACATAGACATTCATTTATTTGTTGCTGCAGTACAAAACATAAGTAGGTACAGCTGCGAAAATATGTATACACTCCCGTGTTTTGAAATTTGACTGAATAGTATGTGTATAGTCATTGTGATAATTTATATATCGTATTCTGACAAGAACGACGACTAGTTAGTATGAAAAATGTGTGCGTAGACTTTTATATGATAAGTTCCGAGTAAAATAAAAGTGAAAACTTGGAAGTGTATACATATCTGAGCAGCTGACTGTACATGAAAACATAGTTTGAGAAAAAAAAAAGTAACAGTTTAACACCAGTTTAAAACCCAGCAATCCTATCTATTCAAGGTTGTCTGGGAGAGATCGCTCTTGAGCAAATATCAACCTCAACAGCCTATTATAATGGTTCACAGCTGGACGCAGGCTTCCCCTAATAAGCGCATTATTAGCTTTTATCTCATGGGGTACTCCCCATGAGATGCCCATAATGGGGATTATGGGTGCTGGGCATGCGGGTTGAAGAACGCAATTCGGTGGTAGATCTATTCTGCAAGAGGCACTGCTACCCGCCCCCCGGTGTATGTCCCTCAGTCGCCTCCTACGACACGAGTTAAATAAAGCCCATAAAATGAATGATCATTTTTGTGGTGCGTGGTAGCTGAGCGCCTCTGATCTGTGACAACCTTTAATCGGCACTTACGACACGGGCTGAGTTGGAGGGGTCGATTCTTACGTCGCGACCACCACGGTAAACAGCTGTACCCAGGTCTTTGTCAAGTGGGATGACCATTGACCATATCTAATAATAATAATTCTGTCTTGTTATAACCTGTTTGGGGGATAAAGGTGGAATTTACCCCAAATAGTAGCAGAGAGAGATCTCCCCTCTACCAGGTCGACCCAGCTGGCCCACTTGCCTGGTGGTCTTGTCGAATAGACTTATATAGATTAGTTGTAACATCTAGGATTTCTAAGGTTATTTTCGCGAGAACTCATAATAAAACACTGTTTTAACCGGATTGATCGCGTATATTTTATATTTTGTTTATGACAAAATGATGGCTGAAAAGCCTCCAAAACGTCAGGTTATAAACAAAATATAAAATATACGCGATCAATCCGGTTAAAACAGTGTTTTATCTAGGATTTGTTGTTTTTTTGCACTCCAAGATTTTTATTCATTATTATTCATTATTAATTGTTGGAATTTTGTCCTAACGACATCTAGCAGATATCCATTGAAGCGCTTAGGTAGGTAGCTAGCTTCCGTTGTTACTGCATTGATAATAATAATAAATAATGCTGGACAATTCACACAGCATTATCTAGCCCCAAGCTAAGCAGAGCTTGCGTTATGGGTAATAGATAACTGATATACATAATATAATACAATACATAGATAGATATTTTTTATTATACATAGAAAACGACCAGAACACCCTGAACAAATGTCTGCAGATCGTACACACATTTGTCCTGAGGAAACGAAGCCTCCTTCGCTTTGTAGTTCAGCCAATATTTCTCCAGGGGTCGCTACAGCCTGTTTAGTAATCAAGGGTATTTGTTTACCTGAACAGTAAGAGGAGACGGTGCAGCACAGAGCATAGCAAGGAGTCTGAGACAGAGTGACTCCACATATTCTAGGGCACTCTCTTCTGCGTTCAGTGATGGATGGACTTGCTCCAACACCTGTGAATAGTAAAAAAGTAGAGTAAAACTTATTTATTTATCATAAGCAGGGCTTGGAATACAGTTCGGACTGATCTTGACGTGGTAAATTATACAAGTTTTATATTAGGTATACATATTTACTGATATTTTGCACATAAAGTATCGGTATCAACAATTCAATTTTAAGTTCTGGCCAACTTTAGTGTGCTGGCAGGTCCGACAGCTAGGTTTTAAACTTTTGCTACACTTTTCTTTGGCATAATGATACCAGTTTAAAAAAAACTTCTATTAGAAATAGTGTTTATTTTCCATAGCATAGTGTCTACATAATTACACTCATAGAAAAAAATTGGCAAGCTGGTTTAAGATTTAGAGGCCAACAGTAAATTCTATTTTTTTCTATGCTTTTACGGTGTTCACAGTCTATCTAGACATAAATAACCAAAGATGTGACACTATTTTATTCATAGAATAAAAGTGTAACTAATAAATAAATAAACAAATGCCAAATATTGGATATTTGATGATAGCCTCACATAAAAATTGCTGAATGTATTATGCTGAATTTGAGTATTGGTAGTTCTAGATCTGGAACAACCATAATGGTTATTTGTAAGCACAGTAAAGGCATGGAAAACCATGAGGTCCACAGACAAAACCTTGTGTAGAATAAATCTGGTTTAAGCTTTCTTTTACTCAAAAACCTTTCTTCAAGACTACCACTTGTAGGACAGGTAGTTTTTATAGAGTTTACTATCAAAACTATAGCCCTTTACATCTATGTTTATCTTTCATGATAGCGATAGCAAATTGGATGATGATATTGCTAGTAACAAACTTAATTGTGGAAACACAAAATACCTGTCAGCTAACCTTTTGCTCATCGTTTTGATTGAATGCAGAACATGTGAATATTGTATTGTCGCATTATCGGTAAATTGGTAGTGAAGCAACAATTTCTAAGATAAACCAAGACAAGAGAATGATCTTTAGAAAATGCGCAAGGTGTGTACACAAAGTTCATTGATGCTGTACCTTTTTGAGAGAGTTTACAAGGAGGCCTTTCCATTTTTCCGCATTTTCGGGAACCTGGAAGTCATATCCTCTTGTCTCCTCCACTGTCGGCAGCATTTTAGCTCCAAGACCCTCGTCGAAATCATGTAAACACTTGGGTTACTCCGACACAACATGTAGAATCATTTCTGAATCACGCACAGTAAAACACACGCGATTCCCACATAAAATAAATAATTTTATCGGGGTTGTTTTTGTAATCAAATAGAAACGAAAGGAAATAGAGTCACGAGAAGGATTTAGATGAAGAAAAATGTAATCTTTGATTCATTTGGTCGGCTAAGCGACGCCATTTTCAATTTACTTTGTTGTCTTTGCTTTACTTGCTTGCTTTTTGGTTGGGTAAAGGAAACCATAGAGAAGTTAGGTTATTTCAAACAATCAAGCTTCGTTTTCAATCAAAGATTGACTCAAAATCGACTATTTTCTTTGATTTCTGAACGAACAAATGTCACCGGATCCTTCCCCGTCTGTCAGTGTCAAATGGATATGTGATTTCCTCCGTCCACGAAAAATATCGAATCGAAAACAACAAACATCAAAACAAAATTTATCTTGTTCGTTCGGTTCTTTCCCGACTTTCTTGATTTTCATTTCTGTTCAGCGATGCCAGATCTACTGATTTAGCAGTAGATCTACCTGCTTTTTGAACCGTCTACTGATCTACTGATTTTTTGCTCAAATTTTGTGAAATCTACCTGCTTTTTCCGATCATCAATAGCAAGTAGCAAGTCTAGTCTATATTTATGCTCTCAGTAGTGTCACGTGACAAGTTGCCAATGAAATTTTCACGAATGATAGAAAACTGAAACAGATGAATGAAACTGAAGAGTTTGTTTGGTTCGTTCCTTCGTTTTTACCTTCCGGCTTCCACTTTCTTTCTGTCTGTCTTGGTCTGTCGGTTCATCGTTTTCGATTGATTGGTCGGTCCGTTCGTTCTTTCTATAAACTTTTGCAAAATGCAAACTGAGTGAGACTGTTTATCCAGTTATTACTCTACTATGCACTTAATAATATATGTCCAAAACCACAAATCAAAGTTCGATCAGACTGAAAAGAACTGAGCAAAGCACAGCCGACAGGCCGCCTGGCCTCGCTTTCCGCAAAGCTAAACAGTTTGGTCATATCGGCAAAGAAAACGCTTTCTAAATAACGGGTTAGTAGCTTTGTTGTATGTTTTTTTGCATGAAAATACTCGCAAAACACAATACATAGGTACTAATTTATAACATATTAAAATCTACCTGCTTTTTTTCCCAATCTACTGCTTTTTTACCAAAATTTCTGCTGCTTTTTTCAGATTCCATCTGGCAACACTGTTTCTGTTCTGACCAAAATTCTGACTAGGTATTGTATTTGTGAAACTATTGCAAAAACGTAGTAAACAAAAGTTATGGAAATTACCACAGTATTATCACTGTTCGCAACGGCGCTCTGTGTTAGTGCGAGCGACCTGGATATACCGAAAAAGAACTTCCTTTATGACTCGTAAGTAATCTCGTACATACTACAAGTGTTTGTTTCCAAGAAATTGAACATTATCCGCTACATAAAACAACAATAACCGTTTGATAACTAACAGACCTGTGACAAATAAATAACTCGCATTATTTATATTTCAGATATCCTTTTGACACCACTATAAATATTTATGTCAACAATCAGACAGAGCAAATTATGGACTTCTATGAGGTAAAATGATCTAGGGCTGTTATTAGTAGTATCTATACTCGAATTTAGAATCAAAGACATTCATTTACAGTAAAGCTGAAACGAAGCTGTGAATCGCCTAAAGTCCTGCTCCGTTACTTCAAGGAGCTGGGCTGGTTAGGCAGGGGGACAATGTACAATACACTCTCATGCGAGATGTCAGTGCATATCCTAGTTTCCTCACTAAGAATTAGAAAGACATTCATAAATTAAAACTTTACTAAAACTGATAATGATAACGTTAACAGACAACAACAAGGTAACAGCAAGGTTCTCACTAAAAACTAAAAAACATACTTTAACTATGTATTGAAAGCGAAAAACATCTTGATTTTGATTCGAAAGCAAAAGAGAGATCAATTTAATGATGAATGTAAGCTTTCAAAGCCAAGAATTGTTTCGAGCTTGTGTGCGTTTCTATCTTTCTAAATATCTATGACCATGATAAATATTTTCCACCAATAATGCTTGAGTTTTGTAACCCTTTACAAAAATGTCCAGATTTTTGAATTGAGAGTATGTGATAATTTATACATAAATAATGCTGGACAATTATCAAAGCATTATCTAGCCCCAAGCTTAGCAGAGCTTATGTTATGGGTACTAGATAACTGTTATACATAATATAATACAATACATAGATAGATTTTTTTATTATACATAGACCAGAACACCCTGAACAAATGTCTGCAGATCGTACACACATTTGTCCCGAGGCGGGAATCGAACCCGCAACTTCATGCGTCACAGGCACACCAATTAGGATGAGCGCGCCCAGATGCTTAACGTGAAAGAAGTTACGTCTAAAAATTATATAGTTACATTCAAAAATTATATTATAATAATAATAATAATCTAGTGGTCGAAGTGGACCTAGAAGTAAAAAGTAAGTCAAGTCGGATGCCTCGTGTAGTGGCAATAGGTCAGGCCGAAGGCGGTCGCGGGACGCGGGGCGTCACGTTATGCTGACTTTGCCTCACGTTGCCGCTGCTTCGCGGGTGCGATTCTGCTAATAGAGGTGGGCAATTTTACAGTACTTACGTACTGAGTGCGAGCACAGATGATATGCGAGTCTCTATAACAGACCTTCGTCCACCGCGCCACAGAGGTCGTCAATTTATTGTAAATATAATAATCCTGCCATTGTGCTTTAAGGTGAAATAGGTTCGTATTTTCGAGACAAGGACGAGTGAACGCCGCGCGGTGAAGGCGAGAAAGGAAGGGAAGATACGGCCGACGCGTAATTTCACTGGTTTTTATTTTAAATTTGTTAATGCTCTAAAATAATACTCTTTCGCAAAAAATGTAACCATAATCATAATGCATAATGTAATGAATGCTAAGTCTGGCCTCCCTGTGACAGTTAATGATGTAGCTAGCCGGAGTGCTATTGCTGATTTATTTAGAGAGCACTTTAAGGTGAAACCGATGTCAAACTCGTCTGTGTGTAGGCAGGTCGAGCCTGAGGTCATCATGCAAAGGAGAACAGTCAATTTCACCTCCAAAGACGTTCATAAGGTAATTCGTTCTATGCAACGGGGAAAATCACCTGGACATGATGGCCTCAGCATCGAGCATCTAAGGTTTGCTGGTGTTCACATTTCAAACGTGCTCGCTACGTTCTTCAACTTGTGCATGTGTCATGGTTACTTACCAGATGAATTGACCAGAACCATCGTGGTGCCCATCGTAAAGTGTAAAACTGGAGATGTATCGGATAGGAATAACTACCGGCCTATCTCACTTGCAACCATTATAGCAAAGGTGCTTGACAGATTGCTTAATAACATTCTCTTGCAACACATCAATCTGCACGATGCACAGTTTGGTTTTAGAGCCGGGCTATCCACAGAGAGTGCGATGTTGTCTCTTAAGCAAGCTGTCAGGTACTATACTGACAGAAAAACGCCGGTATACGCTTGCTTCCTTGATTTATTTAAGGCCTTTGATACAGTTTTATATCACAGGCTGTGGGAGAAGCTTGGGAGAGAGGGTGTACCGGCTGAAGTGGTATCCATTATGAGATATTGGTACAGATGTCAAAAAAATCAGGTGAGGTGGGCCGGCGCTCTATCTGAGGAATATGGCTTGGAGTGCGGAGTTCGGCAGGGCGGGATTACTTCCGCTCTATTGTTTAATTTGTATATTAATGAGCTCATCGGTGAGCTCAGCAGCACTCATACCGGTTGTTTTGTTGATGAAGTTTGTATGAACAACATAAGTTACGCGGACGATATGGTGCTGCTGGGTCCAACGGTGGGCTCTATCCAGAAACTCCTAAATATTTGTGAGAACTATGCGGCGGAGCATGGGCTGGCATACAACTCTAAAAAGAGTGAAGTCCTTATTTTTAAAAGTGGAAATGTTAGGCCTACCCATGTTCCGCCTATAGTACTAAATGGTGCGGCTCTGAAGGTAGTTGATACATTTAGATACTTGGGACACATTGTAACTGAGACTTTAAGCGATGACGCAGATGTTGAAAGGGAGCGTAGAGCGCTGGCTGTACGGGGAAACATGATCGCGCGTAGGTTCGCACGCTGCTCGAGAGAAGTGAAAGTCACTCTTTTTAAGGCCTACTGCCAGTCCTTCTACTCGAGTAGCCTCTGGCTCAACTGCACCCGACGGGCAGCCAGCGCTCTACGTGTCCAGTACAATAACATTTTCAGGATGCTGATGCGGCTGCCTCGCTTTTGCAGCGCATCTGGTATGTTCGCAGAAGCGCGCACGGATGGCTTTCATGCGATCATTCGCAAAAAAGTCGCTTCCCTACTCCAGCGTGCGCGAGTCAGTAGCAACGGCATCCTGAAAATGATTGTTTGGCGTCTGGACTGTCCCATCCAAAATAAATGGATGAAAATATTGATGGGATCAGTCTCTATTTAAATGTGTCTCTGTTTAAATTTAAATTCAATTATTGTGTTTATTTGTATTAATTTTTTTTATTATTTAATCTTATATCTAGTTAAATTTAATTCTATTTTGTTTTGTTTTATTTGTGTAATTTTAAGTGACTTTTTATAAATTTATATTTAATTGTATTATGGATTATATTGTGATCTGAAATAAATGAGTTAATAATAATAATAATAATCGTCTAAAGTATCCAGTTAAGTATTTTTAAGACGACATTTCATTAAAAAAATTTCAATAACTAGCGAATAAAACTGGTTTTCCGTAGTAAAAATTAAAATTTAGAGGAAACTGCGATTTTTTTCTATCGAGTCAAATTTAGTCAATCGTGTTTCGGCTCCCATAACTTACTAACAAAAATCCTTAACTTTCGATGCTCATCAAAAAATATTTAAAAAAATAATGTTTAATTGATTTTCCGTACAGTCAAAACGTGATTTTGGGACTCACTTCACGTTAACTAGCACTATTTCCTTTTATTCTGTTTCGTAGTTTGTGGGTTCGTGTTTTGTTGGTTCGGAATTATTATATTTCTTGTTAATAGTGCTTGGGAGGATGCCATGTAGAACCTAAGCAAAATCGGGTTGATTCTGGACCCCGAGAGGACCAACTATTTAATGATTACCTACCTATTTTTTTAATTTTAAATATTATCTTTTTTTTTATAAAAAGGTTCATATTCTTCCTTATCGTGTTCTTTGACATACACTCTTGCATTATTTCGCAAATGTTTTTTGCTTGTGTTTTCAGCAAAACCTATGTCATTAAACTATTACAAAAAAATATTTAAATCCTTATAAATTGGAAATAATAATTACACTGTAAGAGTACATGTAAAAAAGGTCACGAATATGAAAAAACAATGTGTTTAATTTTGGACATGATACTTGTTTCAGCTAAATGACGAATGGAACAATCATCCGACCCGGATCCAAGTGTCTTCCAATCAGTCTGTGGCTATCGACTATCCAGTATTTATAACTGCGATGCAACAGAAAGGTAAGTCTCGTAATGTTATGATTACAAAAATGTTTTTTTATCGAGTAATTATCGCGTACCTTGTGTTTTTCATTCACGTTACAGTGATCAAAGGTACGCGATAAATGGCATAATATTTTTTGATAACTTGCTACTTATGTATACAAATTACAATTACAGAAAAGAAACAAATAAGAACCTTATTGGTGTTCTTCCAACACAAATAAGGTTCGTAGTTAACCCGCTTACATCCATAATGAATTCGTCAAACTACGATAGTTTTTATAGTAAAATAAGAACAAGTACCTATTCTATACTTAAAATTGACTTTAATAAGGATAAATAAACACAAAAGTTATAAAGATGTTTGTTTCAAAAATCTGTGTAAGGAATATTATGAAGTTATAGAACGATTTGGAATCCTAGATATTTTATGTCAACAAAGACATTTATGAATGAAAACTTAACAATAACAGACCCCCTAGCACGGGGATTGTTATCTAGGGTAGAATAGACAAAAATGACATTGCATCGCCATACATTGCGTACATTATTGAAGTTGATGGAAGGCATTTCAAATAATTTACGCATTGGATGACGAAGTGACGTAATTTTTCTCTATTTTACCCTAGACAACAATCCCCGTGCTAGGGGGGCTGAAAACAACAAGGTAACAGTGACGTTATCACTAAAAAGTAAAACATAAACATCGAGAACAGATAATCTCACATGTGCAGCAAAAAAATTTAATATTTGAATGCGAAAACGAACGAGAGATCAATTAAATGATGAAAGAATCATTTAATTGTAATAAAATTAATTAATCATTTAACGCATCAGCATTGCTATACAGCGGGGTAATGCAGTTAGCGTCTTGGGCACGCTTCCGACTGGTATTGATATGGATCAGTTGAGCTACTTGTAGATTGTTTGCAACAGTCTGCAGTTAGCTCAATTGTTTCAATTGTAAATACTAGTTTTAATTTAATTATATTATTTGATTGTAATTTTCTTTGTTATTAAATGATGAATGAAAGCATTCAAAACGAAAAATTGTTTCGAGCTTTTGTGCTTTGCTTCGATGATACCAAAATGTCGTTAAATATTTTCCACCAACATTCCTTGGGTTTTGTTACCACTTTGTATACAAAAAATATCCAGGTTTTTGAATAGGGGTATAGATTGAAACTCCAAATTTTGTGTTTTCTACACACTGAAATAGAAACAACGCGTTTAAAGCAAAAAACTACATAATAATAATACTTGAAGAAACTCTTTCACATTTCAGGTGTATCCGCGTGGGAGCTCCCTCTTGTAGTGCAAACCAAGAACTACGCGTTACTTTTCGACAACATGGAGCGAACGTTATGCCCGCACGACGCAGGGCCAGGTAACGGAACAATACTTTTTTTATTTCTGATATTTGATCGATGCGGCGGCGCGGCGGTCGCGTCGTTAGAATGGACCTCAAGATAGTTTCCCTTCGGCACTTAGGGCCAGACTCCACCAAAGCAAAGCTACGCTGAGATGAGCAGAGAAGAGACAACCAATAGAACTCAGCTGGAGTGAATACCACCGAGCGGAGTATCATATTTATATCATATTTATAGAAACAAAGAAAGATCGAAGCAGAGATGTGTGCCTCGCTATACAGGGTGGATATTTATTATCCTAATTTAAAAGTACAAGGTGTAATTTTGAACAATGAAGCATTTCTATAATGTAGCGTTTAATCGCCGCGTGCGTTTAATCGCAGTGCGTGCTAGGCGTAAGAAAAATGTTCCAGAATCTCCTTTGTTGCAGATTTGAAAACAGTGAATCGACCAACAATACACATTTCAACAGAAAATCCATCAAACACTTCTGTTAACATAAAAATGACGAGGGTACACGATTTCTATTTAGAAGTGAACAAGGTAACTTTTAAATATAACTAAAATATAATTTTTTTGGCTCAATTTTTCCTCTAAATTTTTTGTGGAAATATGATTTAGTATATTCTAAGGTTATTTTCGCGAGAACTCATAATAAAACACTGTTTTAACCGGATTGATCGCGTATATTTTATATTTTGTTTATAACCTGACGTTTCGGAGGCTTTTCAGCTTCCATGACTGTCTCCGAGTGTCTGTCCATGAGTCTGCCTGTGACCATGGAAGCTGAAAAGCCTCCGAAACGTCAGGTTATAAACAAAATATAAAATATACGCGAACAATCCGGTTAAAACAGTGTTTTATTATGAAATATGATTTATTTTGGAAGTCTAATATAACGGGATAATTACTTTGATTATATGACTTTTATGTTCTCTCTTTTATGTATCTACTATTTTTTATTTATTTTGCATTCTATTACTATTTTTCAGGAAATTAAGTTCAATGTGACTCCTAGCACTCCAAAATATTACTACTTCTCTTTCGATAGAAATCCCGTAAACCACTCGCAAGGTCAGCTCCAAGGTCTTCCGATGTAAGTAAATTAACAATACAATACAATACAAAAACACTTTATTGTACACCAGAAAAAGAACATTACAAAAAGACATTACATGAGACAAGTACAATGGGCGGCCTTATCGCTTAGAAGCGATCTCTTCCAGGCAACCTGTGGATGGAAAGAATTAACTTTTCAACCTACTTAAAAATAGGAGGTTCTTTTATGTTCGGCTGTATGACTGTTTATTCGTGTACATTTATTTTATTTATTTATTTATTATGGAACTACAAACAGTACTAACATTATGGTATAAACTAGATTACTTAAATAACAACTAATGTTAGGGCTAATAAATGTCAGACCCCACAGCGTAGTCCACGGGGTAAACATTAGCGGACGTGTGCAGGTGCGTTAAAGCAGTGTTGAGATTAAACACACAACATATACATAAAAAAATAGAATAAATAAATAAAAATCATTTATTTCAACACCCACCACCAGGTACTATATAAAATAAGTAAACTATTTGTAGATTTATACAGCACTGAAGAGTAATAAAAAACATTAAATTTCATTAACAAACTCTTTTCGATTTTGATTTTTTTTTAATTACTGATACATTTCATCAAGACTAAAATTTCGTAACCGGCTAAGTGCGAGACGGACTCGCCCACGAAGGGTTTCGTACCATTATCTATAAAAACGGCAAAAAAAATCACGTTTGTTGTATGGGAGCCCCATGTTTTCAGTATTTGTTGTTATAGCGGCAACAGAAATACATCTGTGAAAATTTCATTTTCTATCACGGTTCATGAGATACACCCTGGTGACAGACGGACAGCAGGGTCTTTAATACACCTGTATTTAAAAAAAACAATGGTAGCCTATGTTAGGGCCAACGTCTTCAAACTCCTTACAGTTTTTTAAAAACAATCAAAATGAAATGTGAACAACCTCTCTGACGCAACGAGCGAAGGTCCGCCTGCCCGCCTGCCGGCGCAGGAGGTTGCAGGTTCGATCCCCACCTCGTAGTTTCCTAACTATTTTTCTAAAATTATTTTTCTTTTAGGTTTAACTACACCATACCAAAAAGCGTGATATTGATAATTGACTCCGATGACGAATACTGCGCCACTGTATCAATACAAAACAATTCTGTAAGTATTAACGCATTCACTGCCCAGACTTATCCTAAGCCACGCGCTGCTTCAGACGGACATCTGCGTCTTGGACCATGAAAGTGTTAAATAAATTCGACGACCGATGTACCGCGGCGGGCGCAGCTACGGACGTGCGGAGGAGTGCGGGTTCGATATCCACCTTGGGACAAATGTTTGTACGATCTGCAGATATTCTTCGCCCTGGGTGACTTATTAGAAAATATACAGGGTGTTTCGTGCATCGTGCAAAAATTAAACCCGTTTAATTTTGGCAAACCAATAAGGTGGGGGAGGGTTTTTGCTACCCTCTCAAGCCACTCAAAAATTCCTGGCCCCACAGAGGTTTTAATGTCGATTATTGAATTTTATTTTTAATATTTGCCAAAGTCAGCACAGCATCTTTTTTATTTTATTCAAGTTTAAATGCAAAACTTGAATAAAAAAATATATGCTGTGTAGCCTCCAAATTTGTGTTTTATTTTAATTTGTACTGTGGTATTAATTTGTATCTATCCAAATCAAAATTACCCACTAGCAATAGCTAGTTTTTAGGGTTCCGTACCCAAAGGGTAAAAACGGGATCCTATTACTAAGACTTCACTGTCCGTCTGTCACCAGGTGTATCTCATGAACCGTGATAGTTAGACAGTTGAAATTTTCACAGATGATGTATTTCTGTTGCCGCTATAACAACAAATACTAAAAAACAATAAAATAAATATTTAAGGGAGCTCCCATACAACAATCGTGATTTTTTCATTTTCATAGATAATGGTACGGAACCCTTTGTGCGCGAGTCCGACTCGCACTTGACCGGTTTTATTTTTAAACCGTCTCCCAAGGTTTTGCAAATTTAAGTAAAGTAATCTTAAATATAGTTCCTAATTAAGATCAAAAGCCTGTCTTCTCCAAAACACCTCAATTGTTAGTACTTTTTAGTATCATGAATTTAATTTGTTGTGTTTCAGTGTCCAGTCTTCGACAATGAGAAAGAAATAGTCTACCAAGGATACCATCTGACAATGACTAGTAAAGGAGGAATTACTTTGACGGTATGTATTTTTGGCGCGGCGGCGTTCGAATCGACCCCTCCAACTCAGTCCGTAGATTTCGTAAGGGAGAGCGAGTCGACTAAGGGAACCTTCCAGAGGAAGAGCAGCGGCTTCTTTCTGTATAATAGGCTATTTGACTACATTAAATAAATAAATAAATAAAAATAAATAATAAAATCAGTTTATTGCAGGCACAAAAAGACCCATATCGCATTACAAATTACAGATACAAAAAAATAATAATAATAATAAATAATGCTGGACAATTCACACAGCATCATCTAGCCCCAAGCTAAGCAGAGCTTGTGGTAGTGCTTGTACCCATAAGGGTACTAGATAACTGATATACATAATACAATACATTACATAGATAGACATTTTTTATTATACATAGAAAACGACCAGAACACCCGGAAAAAAAATAAAAATTACAGTGCACACTAGAAAATTACATGCACACTAGAAAATTAAATAAAAATTACAGTGCACACTAGAATAAATATAAAAAGTTAAAAACTATAAAAACTTAGGTACGATAGGTTACCTATTTTCTATTTCCATCCATGTGGACAGAAATCCAGTGTCTATAAATGGGATTGGCCAGATAGTCAGAAACAGCCTTCAGGATGGTGTTGTTAGAGCGACTCAGTCGATTCCAGAAGGCTGCTATCCTTGTCCGTCTTATAGCAAAGAAGTCGGGAACTCCCGCCTCAGAAAACATGGTCGACGCACTAAAAATAAGTTCCAAATTGTTGCATCCTAGACAGTGACAACGTAACAAAGCGTAATCAGGTGATTTTTATTAAAAATATGCCTACTTTAGATAAAAAAGGGATTGAAATTACACATTTTTTGATATTTGATCACGTGACCGAAAACGCTTTTTTTTGGTTGGATCGCTGGTGACGTCACACTATCACAGATTACAGTGTCAATGAGTTCTTGTTAGGTTTGGTGTGGCGTGTGACGTCATTTCTCCGAGCACCGGAGCCATGACAGAGATGATCGTTTTGGCGCGCCATTATTTTATTCAAACTTTAAAATTAGTTTTTATAACTAATACGACTGGCCTTGAAGAAATATTAATTACACTTTGCATTATTTTTATAAGACAATACGTTAGAATTATTTCCCAATAGTAGTCAAGTAGCATATTTTAACACCTCTTCTGAGTCATTCCCGGTTGGTAACACTGTTGAAGATTGGGCAATAAAAAGTTGCAATCGATCACAGTGTTGACGAACGCAACTTTTTATCCCCGATCGTATCCATCTAGTACAAGGCGATCGTTCATAGTGTTGACGAACGCAACTTTTTATCCCCGATCGTATCCATCTAATACAAGAGTCAAGCGTCTGGTCGAAGTGACGCATGACCCGAGAGCTGGTGAGTATCTGGCGCAGCGCATCAGCATTGCCATACAGCGGGGCAATGCGGCCAGCTTTTTGGGGACGCGCGCGACTGTTATTGATATGGATCAGTTGAGTTACCTGTAGATTGTTTGTAACGGTCTGCAGTTAGCTCAATTGTTTCAATTGTGAATAGTTTTAATTCAAATACTGCACTTAATATTAAATACACAGTATAAAAATTAGTCATTCATTAAATAACCCGCGCCCCTGACCATTCCCGGTGCAAAGGTGCCCATAATACAGCATTGCCTCGCTGAATAGCGACGGCGATCCTTTGCACCAAGAATGACCCGGAGCGGGAGTCTCCTGTCACTTCATTAAGTCTTTCTCGCACGTCGACTTCGCATCCACACTCCAACTACCCAAGGTCTCCACTGCTACTGGTACAAAATGGTAATTTTAATTTAGTTTTAAATTAATTCTTTTATTTGATTGTAGCTATTTTTGTTAATAAACTACCTCGCTTAGAGCCAAGATGTGTACAGAAATACAGAATACTTAAGACTTTCGTGGGTAGTTCAAGTGGATTATCGGTCGGTTTTTAGTTTTAAAAGACAATGAAATTATAATGATATATTTTAACCTTATTTTAGCAATCCATGTTCCCCCGTGGTTTCTACGTAGTATTCGTGGTGAGAGAGAGCGATAGAGAATGCGTGGGTGCGAGCGAGACAACACTGAAAAGCGGGAGTAATGGCAGGTTGAAGACTTTTAAGTAAGTATTCAATCTTTTATGAGCAACTAGCTGCTGCCTGTGGCTTCGCACGCTTTTTTCGGACTAAAAAGTAGCCTGATGTCCATCCCTGGAATACTATCTACCTCCCTGTCAAATTTCATTAAGATCCGTTCAGCCGTTTAGGCGGTTTCCATAAGACCGCATAGGACGTTAGGACTTGATACATATTTAGGTTGATGAATCTAAACTTTGACCTCAGGCCTTAATTCAGATTTAGTTTTGCACATTACCATCCGATGGCCCTGGTTTAACTTTAGATCTGATATTGAGATGGATCAGTTGAGCTACTTGTAGATTACTTGCCACAGTCTGCAGTGAGCTCAATTGCAAATACTAGTTCTAATTTGTTTCTATTATTTGATTGCAATTTTATTTTTTAAATTTTGACTCATCTTTACTTTGACTATGACTCATATCTACTTCAACCTTGACTCATCTGTCTTTATTTCAGATTCAAGATAATACCAACCGTGTCATACAAAGAGTACGCTATCGGCGCTCTGGTTTTACTATGCGTAACAGCACTGGTGGCGGCTTTTGTATTGACGTTGGCGATTCCCTTCCGGTACAGGTATTATGGTTAGTAGTAGCATTGCTATACAGCGGGGCAATGCAGCTAGCGTCTTGGGCACGCTTCCGACTGGTATTGATATGGATCAGTTGAGCTGCTTGTAGATTGTTTGCAACAGTCTGAAGTTAGCTCAATTGTTTCAATTGTAAATACTAGTTTTAATATAATTCTATTATTTGATTGTAATTTTCTTTGTTAATAAAGATATTTAAGTAACAAAATGTAAGTCGTGGGGCGAACCTGGATAAGATTGGCACAGGACCGTGTGGAGTGGCACAAGAGTTTGGAGGCCTAGACCCAGCAGTGGGTGAAGTCAGGTTGTGGATGATGATGATGATGAACAAAATGTAAATATTTTTTCTGAGTAAAGGCTTGAATACCTCCCTCCCCCCTGAACGGGGGGACGTTCCATGATTAAATGCCTTTTTGTTTGCAGACGAACTGGCACTAGAAGAAGAACCCACACCGGGCACGTCACAGACCACTATTAACAACGACGAAGCACCCATTATTGAGGATGAGACAGGTAATTCTAAGGTTTTTAGGGTTCCGTACCCAATGAAATAAGTTCCCAAAAATTTTTGGTTTCGGCGGGACAGAGAAGAAAAAAAGAAAAAAAAATTGAGAACTTATTTCATTTCTTAGAGATACGGGTAAGCACTGTAACGAAAAACCTTCCGTACCCAAAGAGTAAAACGGACCATATTACTAAGACTCCGGTGTCCGTCTGTCACCAGGCTGTATCTCATGAACCGTAATAGTTAGACAGTTGAAATTTTCACAAAAATGATGTATTTCTGTTGTCACTATAACAACAAATACTTGAACCCGTGCCACGAAATCGGTAAATCCCGACGAAATGGAAAAAAAATGTTTTTGGAAATTTATTTCTTATTGACCTTAATTACCAATGAAAATAACAATAACAAAAAAAATTGTATTTACAATTGAAACAGAGATGATAGATTGGTGAGCTAACTGCAGACAGTTGCAAACAATATAGAGGTAACTAAACTGGTATTATTGACTTTGTTACAGATGAATACTGGTCAAGCCCTCACGGACTGACGGTTAGCAAACTGACGCAAGCGCACCCCGATACGCTATCTAGAAGATCTCACAGGTATGGCGAACTACAACAGAGCCACGAGTCCATTTGACGATTTTAACGAGACGTGATCGTTACGTCTCATATTTTTATGGGATTTGCGTAGTTTCCTATCGGCCCGATAGAGGCGCTGAGTCAAAACTTACGGAAAATGAGACGTCTCTGTGGCGACCTCTAGCTAAACTGACGACCTCTGTAGCGCGGTGGGCGAAGGCCTGCCTGCGACGCAGGAGGTTACGGGTTCGATTCCCGCCTCGGGACAAATGTGTGTACGATCTGCAGACATTTGTTCAGGGTTTTCTGGTCGTTTTCTATATACATCTATAAAATTATACACAGTCTGTAAAACACTCATCTGTTTACCTTTTACGGTTCAGTACATGAATGGGTGACACCGTCATGTTGGAATTTAGCTTTTTTTCGATCCATAAGAATTTCGTTTCTTCTGTTTCTTTTGTTTTTATTGTGAAAGTTTTGTACAATGATACGGAACCTCTTTGTGCGAGGCGACTCGCACTTACCTATGTTTTTATTATTTCAGCCATTATTATCACCACTGCTGGGCAAAAGGTCTTTTTTCTCTTCCATATGCATTTATAAAACAATGTAGTTATAATTTAGTATTTAATTTGTTCACAGGTACTTCTGGGGTGCATTAACTTTGGCGGTAGTTTACGCTTTGCCGGTGGTACAACTTCTGTTCACTTACCAACAGGTAATTTATTAACGAGTGATTCATTGAAACCGACTCAATCCTCGCTTTTTATCTCATTTCTACCAAATAAAAGGGCGAAGGCCTACGAAATGCAGCTGAGAACCATAAAAAATAACAGATTACAGATTATTGCTCATTTATCGAAATAGTTTTAGCCGTTTTGATGCCTGGATGTAATTAAGAGTGTCAGCCAACCACATCTGTCGCTTTCCACACAAACCTAAAGCGATACTAGTGTCTTCTTCTCTTGATCTCGATGTTTTTTACGGCGGAAGTATTACGAAAGGGAAATATCACGACCCTGACCTTCTAAACGAAAAATAAATTTTTCCCCTTATCCTTATAAAATGAAAAATTTAATGAAATAGTTTATTAGACATGCAAAGTACACGCAAATAGGTACAATTACTTTTACTAAATTTAAATAAAACCAGAATAAACCAGGGTAGAGTACATACACAGAGACGCTACTTAAATACCTACAGTCTACTAGCTAAAACTACAAAGACACAGTTAAACACAGTGGGCACTAAGCAGCTCATCCGTGGGTTGGTGGATATAGCGTGTGTAGCGTGTGTACGTAGGCATGTCTAACAGGTCTTGGCTCAGCGTGGTGCTCTAACACAAATAGCGGAACTATAGTGATAGATCGCTGGTTTTCAGCCAAAACCAGTAGGAAAAGCTTATAATATGTAATCAATTATTTCAATCTCCACAGATGGTATTCGCGACTGGCAACCAAGACCTATGCTACTATAACTTCCTCTGCGCACATCCACTTTGGTTCCTATCAGATTTTAACCACGTGTACTCTAACATTGGATACGTACTATTAGGTGTCGTATTCATGTTTCAAGTGCGAGCGAGACAGAATAAACGGCTCCAGAGAAAGGTTAGTAAGAGATGGTAATATTACATCCACTTTGGTTCCTATCAGATTTTAACCACGTGTACTCTAACATTGGATACGTACTATTAGGTGTCGTATTCATGTTTCAAGTGCGAGCGAGACAGAATAAACGGCTCCAGAGAAAGGTTAGTAAGAGATGGCAATATTACATCCACTATGTAACAAGAGTTATTAATAAAGAATCTGAATCTGATATGGTTCCTATCTGATTTTAACCACGTGTACTCTAACATTGGATAACTACTATTAGGCGTCGTATTCAGGTTTCAAGTGCGAGCGAGATAGAAAAAACGGCTCCAGAAGAAGGTCAGTAAGAGATGGCAATAAGAAGATCTTTATTTGTAGCTAAGATATTTAATCTAGTTTAAATATCATCTAGTTTGTAGTAAATCCACTATGGTTCCTATCAGATTTTAATCACGTATCTACTTTAACATTGGATACGTATTATTAGGCGTCGTATTCATGTTTCACGTGCGTCTTTAATTGATGCGATTCGTTTGACGAGAGGAGTTGCCTTTGCTCAATTCTAAGGTAAAAAACCTATAGAATGCTGGTTTTCTTTCAGGACATGGGTATACCGCAGCACTATGGTCTTCTCTATTCCATGGGCCTGGGACTGTGTATGGAAGGGTTTTTGTCAGCGTGCTACCATCTTTGTCCGAACAAGATGAACTTCCAGTTTGGTAAGTGTGCCACTTATACTTGGCTCTGACTGACTACATCTTTATTGCGACTAGACTCTGACTTGATTCTCACTTGACTTTGACTTGACTGTTACTTAATAAACGAACTAATTTAATTTTAGTCTGGAACAGGTTTAGATGACTGCAATTATGTCCCCTGCAGCGCTAACGGCGCTAGAGCCGCAAGAGGTCTCAAAGATTTACGACGAAACCGACTAAGATTTCGTGGCTTAGTTCGTTAGAGCACACCCGTATTGAGGGTGGGGCGCGGGTTCGATTCCTGCCGTCTTATTTAATCATAATATTATGTTTTCAATAGACCTACTTTCAACCAATGTTATCTTTTCAGACTCATCGTTCATGTACGTGATAGCTGTACTAGTTATGATAAAACTCTACCAGAACAGACATTCTGATTTGATTCCCAGCGCGCACTCCACGTTTATGCTTCTAGCTCTGATTATGAGCATAGGTATGTATAAGTGTATAATTAACTAATTTTATGTCATCATCATCATCAGCCTATATCAGTCCACTGCTGGACATAGGCCTCCCCCAATGAGCGCCATAGCGCCCTGTCTTCAGCTTGACGCATCCAGCATCTACCAGCAGTCTTTCGCAAATCGTCATCCCACCTGGTCGGGGGGGGGGGGGGGGGTAACTTTATGTATCGAGTAGTATTTCCTAGACATAAATATATTTAGTCAATTTAAAATGCTTATGTATACACAAACTATATGTTAGCAGTTTAAATGTCTTAATTAATTTTATTATTGCCTTTTTTTTATAGAAGCTAAAAATTTACTTTTCAACATTAACTTATTTACTAACAGCTTATAATCTAAAAATTTCAATGTTCAATGAGCCCAAATGAGGGCCTTCGTTCGACTTCGGCTGTGCTCCGCCGACTGTTTCATATGTGTTCGTGTGGTGTGGATACAACAGCGAAAGCGAGTGAACGTTCGTCATCGATCGTCGAATCCCACTCATTAGCCTTCGCTCGCTTTTGTTCGCTTGGTCTGTACCCGGCATTAGATTCTAGAACCTAGTAAAGCTATTAAAACAGTTTTCTTACAGAGCAAAGGAATTAAGTTTTAAGTTAGGTCTTATAAATGTAGTTTCACGAAGTTAAGGCAAAGTAAAACGCAAAATCGCCTAAGTTGTCAAATACTCTGTGCTACCATCATATTCCTAGCTCTCCCTATTTTATGGGAGAAGTTTATAGGTAAAAAAAGTAACAATTATTTTATACCAGATTTTTCTTTTTCTTTTTTGGTCTATTAAAAAAAGAATAAGAAATTTTTATGCATATATTACATTTTAGGTTGCACAATTATTTCAACATTGTTAACCTATATGAAAAAGATTTACGAAATGTCAAATACTCTGTGCTACCATCATATTCCTAGCTCTCCCTATTTTATGGGAGAAGTTTATAGGTAAAAAAAGTAACAATTATTTTATACCAGATTTTTCTTTTACATATATTACATTTTAGCTTGCACAATTATTTCAACATTGTTAACCCATATGGTTCTTAAAGATTTAAGAATCCTTATATTTATAGACACATTGTGTGTTTTCTTTGTAACACAACTTACTTTGGAGCCAGATGATGCTATGTGATATTATTATGTCCTGCATTATTTATTTATTTTCCAGTTTTATTCGGCATATTATTCCCGAGCGTTGGTTTCTCAGTGATGTTCACGATAGTGCATATTACAACCTGTCTTGTACTCACCGTGAAGATTTACTACGCAGGCAGTTTGAAATTAGGTGAGTTTTAGTTTTAATAATTTCCTAAAAGGAAACTAGATGGCGCTGCAAAAAAAATCCTTCACACCCTAACTAAGCAACCATTCGACTTGATTTTTGGCATAGAGTTAGTTGAAAAGATGGAGAGTAACATAGGCTACTTTTTATCCTGGTGAAACATCAAATTCCCATGGGAGAGTTCGAATTCAACGCGGGTGAATCGGGAAACAGCTTGTGTATCATATTATATCGGTTTTTTTACTGTCTGTGTCACTACCAACACTTTTTTCGTATATCTTTTTTTTTATCATCCCAAGGTTGCTTTGGAGAAATCGCTCTCAGCGATGAGGCCTTTTGGTATTATTTTTTATTCATGTTAATTTTTAGTGCAATAAAGTGTCCATTCATTCATTTTTTTGTTGTTTTTAGATCGCGGCGTAGTGCAACGCGCATGGGGAATCTGCCGGACGCACGGCCGACAGACCCTTATTCCTACGCACAGGGCGCGTGCAATTTTGCTGGCCCTCGCAAATGTTGCCAACTGGACTTTTGCTATTTACAGGTAGCGTTACTTAGGCCCGTATTATAAAATCTTGCTCAGTCATAGATCTATGCTTGAGTGACGTTTGTGCCATAGAGAAGCTAATGTTAATTTAAAGTGTTAATATAATTTTCCTAATTTAAATTACCGTAAACCAAAATTTTCTACTAAAAAATTAAATTTAGTTATTCTTTAATTTAATGTATTGTGTAAGATAAATACAATACCTACGTCGGACTGAGGGCAGTGCGCGTATACCTCTTTAACTCGTTCACTGCCCACGAAACACATTCTATTCTAATAACAACAATAGAATATTTTCAAATAAAAAAAACTGTTGCATTTAAACTGTATTTACTGTTAAATTGCTTAACGAGGTCGGGCACTCCATACATAATGAATTTAAACATTTTTTTTGGTTATCATTACATTTGGACAACATAGGTTAATAAATGTATTTGTTTGTTTCTTCTTCTATAAGCGTCGACTGTTAAGCTCCATATATGTGTCAACGCATGTAGCGTCCCACACAATAGGCCTCCTCAACTCCCATGGGACTAGAGTCATACCGTCGGGCCTCTTACCATCGTCACGCAACAAACCATTCGGTTCGAGAATGGCTGGTACGTTAGCGGTGACAAAGGCCCACTGGATGATGTCGTTAAGACTGGCATGGAGAGATATTCGACTGACAGCCCTTATACACGAGAATCCGTGATGACCAAGCTGTTCGACAGCAGTAACGCACTGGCATTGATGAGGCGCGCAACACCTTGCACCCAACCGAAGATAAATTGCGACACGGGAAGTTACGGGATCCAATAAAGTGCCAGAGTTATATGAAGGAAGTGCTTTTTTTTGACAACCGATGTGGCGCGGTGGGCGAAGGTCTGCCTGCGACACAGGAGGTTGCGGGTTCGATTCCCGCCTCGGGACAAATGTGTGTACGATCTGTAGATATTTGTTCAGGGTGTTCTGGTCGCTTTCTATGTATAATAAAAAATATCTATCTATAAGATTGGCTCACTAATAGCGCTCCGTTACAAACCTCTGTGGTTTTTTGGGTGTTATTATTATTATTTTGTAATACCTAACCTTTAAGTTGATAAATAAATTAAAAAAAAAAATGTATTGTATTATATTATGTATATCAGTTATCTAGTACCCATAACACAAGCTCTGCTTAGCTTGGGGCTAGATAATGCTGTGTGAATTGTCCAGCATTATTATTATTATTTTTAATCTTTATTTAAGGAGCTTTAATCGTTGTCGAAAGGAAGTGCTTGCAAAAAAATAACCTAAACAAAAACAAAACACATGCAGCCTCAAAAAAAAAAAAAAGAAAGAGACAAAAGAGCATTACGTCTCAACCCAAGGACCGAGGGGTCGTCACCCCTCGATCGAGTTGCAGCCGGGGTAAAGAGGCCAAGCCTCGAGGCCTCCTTCCGTGCCCCCAACAAGGGCCGGAACGAAACTTTGATGGAAGTGCTTGCAACCAATGTCCTGACTCCCATTAATTTTAATTTAATTTATTTTCCAGTGTCACAGAGCGTAACAAAGATTTCGCCCGCCAACTGCTAGCCATTCTCATGGGGAATGCTATCCTCTATACGATGTTCTACATTTGCATGAAGTTGATACATCGCGAGAAGATTTTGGTCCATACTTGGGTAAGAAAAGATTGTGCTATTATGTTTAATGTTTATATCTGTTTCTTTTAGTTTTATTTTGTGGTGTACAATGAAGAATTTTGTATTGTATTGTATTGATTGTGAATGTTGCAGTCGGATCATTAAATCAGCCCGTTTGTAGAATAGCTTAGAGCGTTTTTTCGACCTTCACCATAGAAATAGTATTTCAGTGGTAGTGATTCTGACACACAACCTAAACTTAACTATCGTAAAAATGGTGCTGTCCCCTTTTTTCGGTCGAAAAAAAAGACGACAGCAATATAAGGCTTGCCAGTAATGGTTTTGGTGCCATCAGAATCATTACCAGTGTTTTATTATTTTTATTATTAACTAGCAGCGTCTTGCGGTTTCACCCACGTAGTTCCCGTTCCCGTGGGAATTCCGGGATAAAAAGTAGCCTATATTCTATTCCAGACTATAATTTATCTCTCTGCCAAATTTCATCTAGATACGTTCAGCCGTTCTGGCGTGATAAAGGAACAAACATCCATCCATCTATCCATCCATCTAAACTTTCACGTTTATAATATTAGTGAGATTAGTGAGACTAATGTTTTTTTTTATATAGTGCATAAGAGATTACCCCGGTAATCTCTAAGAAATTAAATATTATCCCAAAAAACCCTACCTTTATTGGCAGGACTTGAACCCGCACCTTCCCTAAGTGCGGGAATGCTCTAACCTAAATCAAGTAATGGGGCGTTCATTAATTACGTGAGGCGTTTAGCCGCCTACAACGCCTCGGGAGGGGGTCGAGCATAATCTCACCTAATCTCACGTGGCGCGTGGGGGACAGGGAGGATCTTGGCATATATCATGGCTGCCGAACAATGTAGCGGACGGACGGTGATGTCATTGTGCCTGTGTGCGTGAATGCCCACCGCACTAATTCCGATACTAGCGTAGAAATTAGAATTAAGTATAGGTATGTATTGATGAGAACTCTAGTGTCTACATAAACCTAAATTAGGATTTAAGATACTATAAACCTTTACATGTAACAACTTCTTAAATAAATAAATATATTATTATTATTATCACGTAATTATTTTTCCGCGAATTTTAGCAGTTGTTCGTTTCGTGTCGGCGCGAGATTCTATTCTCTTCTATTTTGTCACTGTGATTGACTACGTTCTTAAAAGTCTTATTATGCAATCAAGTACAGATTAACTTAATTACATTAAAATATGCGTTTTGAAAAATTTCGCTTGAGTTATTAGGGGGGGTCGACCCAAATCTCACGACATCTCACCAAGGGGAGAAGGGGGTCGAAAAATTGCCAAAATCACCTCACGTAATTAATGTATGCCCCCTAACCACTGAGTCGTAAATCTTGAGGCCTTCATACGGACTCTAGCGCCGTTAGCTCCACCTACATTGAAGTTTATCCAATCCTGTTCAAATACTAAAGTTACATTTAGTTTGTTTGACGAGAGGTGTTGCCGTTGCTCTAGTCTAGGAAATCAACAAATTCTGGATAATATAATTTTTTGGATTAATATGTAATTTTTTAGTATTAAACCAAAATAAATACATTTCAGATATATTTCGTGTTAGCTCACGTGGCTTGGTTCTCGGCTCTTCAACAGTTTGTAAATGGCAATACTCGATGGTCGGTGAGTCAATGCAACTTACTACTTATAACAAAGTTGATAAGGTTGAAATTTTAACGTATTTCTGTGGCAGAGTTGTAAAGCGAATACAGGGTTACAATGCCGTTTGATGATGCAATCAGAATTTCCAGCATAATTTATAATTTCGCAGGAAACCCCAGCACTCTCCCGCCGCCGCAACGCGGAATGCTCAATCCTCCAGCTGTTAGACTCGCACGACGCGTGGCACGCCGCGTCCGCCGCCGCCATGTTCCTGTCGTTCAACATTCTGCTAACGCTGGACGACGCGCTCACGCATACTAGACGTGCTGACATATCTACCTTCTAGGTAAGTTTTTTAAAATGGTCAATCCTCCAGCTGTTAGACTCGCACGACGCGTGGCACGCCGCGTCCGCCGCCGCCATGTTCCTGTCGTTCAACATTCTGCTAACGCTGGACGACGCGCTCACGCATACTAGACGTGCTGACATATCTACCTTCTAGGTAAGTTTTTTAAAATGCTTAATCCTCCAGCTGTTAGATTCGCACGACGCGTGGCTCGCCACGTCCAGCGCTGCCATGTTCCTGTCGTTCAACATTTTGCTAACGCTGGACGACGCGCTCACGAATACTAGACTTGCTGACATATCTACCTTTTATGTAAGTATGAAAAAATGTCAATTTTCCGGTACTCCTAATACTAGCCTTTTGCTCCCACTGTTCATATATAAAAGCCTCTCCACTCGCGCGCGAATCACGCGCGCCTACGGAAACGAATGTGTGAATGGGATCCACACTCATGGATCGCGGATTCGCGCGCGCGGGTGTGGAAAGGCTTTACCCTGTATACGAAAAAAGGGTTGCCCGCTGATAAAAATTATTACCCTATTTCATTGTTTAGTATGGGTAAACGTTGTTGGTAGGCGTTGTATTGTAGATATATTATGGTTTACTATAAATTAAAATTAAATTTTCTTTTACAGGCACTGCTCGAATCTATATGCCATCGGAGGCTGGTGAAAGTAGTATTTATCAAAATTAGATGGTAAAATTTGCTAAATCCAAATATTTGTGCACATATTTTGTTTTACGTAAAAGATTAATTATTAACGAAGAAAATTACAATCAAATAATAGAAACAAATTAGTACTAGTATTTACAATTGAAACAATTAGCTAACAATTACTTAAGGGAAAAGAAAACAAAAGGCACGCAATAAATACCCGATAATCTTTAATATGTTAACAAATCGAGAAAGTTTTAATTACCTACGTATTAATAATTTCATAATATATTATATTAAGTTGTAATTGTTTTATTTTGTTATTATTGTTGACCATGAAGAACAAATTTCATAATATTTGTGCTCACTAATTATGTGCCTAGTAGAACGTATGGACGTACATAGGTATTCATAAAATTATATATTAAGTAAATACATTAAAAAAAAGTAAATAAACTAAGGTTTTTTGCTATAGTGCTTACCCGCACTTAGGTATCTTTAAGAAATAAGTACCCAAAAGTTTTTGGGAAAATCTTTGGGAGAAGGAGGTCCCAAAGATTTTCGGTTGAACCGACTAGGGTTTCGTGGCTTAGTTGGTTAGAGCGCACCAGTACTGAGGATGGGACGCGGGTTCGAGTCCCGCCGAAACCGAAAATTTTTGGGAACTTATTTCATTTCTCAGTAAATAAACTGTCAGAAAAAGACGGCTGAAGACAGGGCACTTTGGCGCTCTTAAGCAGAGTTCTATGTCCAGCTGTGGACTAAATATAGGCTGATGATAATGATGACGAAGGTATTGCATTCTTTTTCTCATAGTCAGCAAGGCATATTATCCACTAGCTTTTAAGATATACCTACTGTTTAACTTGACAGTTGGCAATGTATAACTTTGACTGGGTGTTTTCTATGTATTAAGTAAGTTAAGTAATTATTAACAGAAACAAATGTATTTTATTATCAGTAATAATATTTAAATCAGTTATATGGTTCTCATAACAAAAGCTCTGCTTACGATGCTTATCTTTAAAATTTATGAAAAACAAACTTAAAGTAATTTTATTCGGTTTATTATAGTTATTATGAGCACAAGGTTTGTCCCAAATAAATAGAACCAGATCAAACACACTTAGTTAATAATATGTTTAAATTAGCGTGGTCATTCATACGTTCCTATGACATAAAAAGTTAATTTTTAATTTTACTACTTCATGCTTCTCGCAAGTATCAAAAAGTCAAAAGTCAATAACTTTATTTCTTTAGGCATACACAATAAGCACTTAGACAAGTCAAATTTTATACATAAACAGCTTTATAAATAGTAATTATTATCAAATAAGAAACAAAATTTTACTGATTTTGTTCGCTTCAATTTTTTGTCCACTGGTGGAAGAAGCGAAAAATAAACCACTAGTAAGTTTACATAATACTTAAAATGTAATACAATATTATTTGCCTATCTAAGTCTAAATCTAATGTGAATTAGTTACAGGTCAACATTTATATAAAACTAAGCTTAAAATTGTTCTCCCATAATACTATTGTCGGTGCGGAACTGGGCGACATCTGGCCAAGCATTAACATCATTGCGTGTGTCATCTATGGCGTAAAAGGCTTTCTTGATAAGATTTCGTTTTATGTACTGTTTCAATTTACGAATAGGGAGCTCAGTATCTGATTGAGTTTAAATGCCCTCCTTGATCTACTGTAAATTAGTTTCCAGCGAAAGCAACAACTGTTTAGCTGTGTTACTGTGTTAATTTTCCCGCACTTTTTCCTGGTGAATTTACCTTTTTCTTGCATGATTCGTTCTTTAAATGTTTATTTTCTGTTAGTTTAGTAAAAAATTGTTTATTTCCATGATATTTAAGAAAGCCTCATGATTTGGGACAACCTGTAGGTATGTAGGTTTTTAAAGCGTTTTACTAGTGAAATTATGAATAGTGGCTGTGATTATCAAATTAAGCCTTAATAGCGTAAGAATAAAAATTGTTTTGCTCCTTACTTTTCTTAAGACGTTGCTGATCTGTTTACAATTTAACTTTGTTAAAAGACAATTTTAAGGTTAACAAAGTTTTGATTGGGCTTAACACACCAGGTGTTAAGCCTAAATAAAACAACTTTACTTCCCTACTCCATAGCTTTTGGTTACATTTACATGCCCACAAGTTTTTAAACTGTTTCCTAATATGTGCATATTCTTATAATTTTTAAGCCTCATTCTTTCCCCGAGGTTTAAAATTTCGCTGATACCATCATTATAAATACAGACGTTTAAAAAAATCGTTTTCTGTAGGGATGCTTGCTGTAGTACTGTGTTTTTTCTTTTTATGTATTCCATTGTAAAAATAAATTTTTCGATAGTCGAAATAGTTTTATTTGATAATCACAACTCATCCCAACATTGTGATGACCTAGATACCTATATAATCCTTCATTCACGTTACATGCCGCCAGACTCTGAAAAGCCCTTCCTGTTTCTTTCCGACAAGCTAAACACCGTCCTTCGGTGTTCTTTAAAAGTAGTCTTTAAAAGTATGGTTTCTCAACACTATTGTCCACTCTAGATAAGAATTCCTAATTTTTTATTAATAACTATGTTAACCTCTTCTAGGTGTTTACTTGTGTGTGGAGAAACCAAGACTTGGTTTTAAACTAAACTTAATCGATGAAAGTGTTATATATACTATAGTGCTTTGTATAGGAGTTTAGTCTCTCTGCGTAAAGCTCGATTTTGAATACAAAATCGATATTTACGTAGGGTCGAGTGTTCAACAATGAAACACCAAAAATTCTGAGTCTCATATTTCTCTCATTTTTATAGGTATGGATTCCATTTTTTACAGAAAGAGAGTCTTCTTCACTAGGTATAATATGGCATATATAGTTTCATTAATAATTGGATACATATAGAATACGAGGTTTTTTTAAAAATAATGGGATTTGTTTCATTGTGTCCACCTAGGTGTACACAATGAAACACCCTGTGTTCAACAATGAAACACCGTTATTTAAACTGCTTTTATCATGACTTCGTTTTAATTTAGTGTGGTTATTGGAAGGAGTAAATATATAGAATAATTAATTTAAATCACCTACACTATATTCAGACTTAGGAAGTTAATAAATATTTTTAAGCTTACGCGATCTGAACACATAATTATTAATACTATTTAACGGGTAAATAAACGCGATAAATACCCGTTAAATAGTATTAATAATTAGGAAGTTAACTTTAGGTTTATTTAGTCACTTAAAGATTAATCTGAAAATTATAAAAATCACAAATATAGGTATTGTTTCCTGTAACAGGCAATAACGACACTATAAAATTAACAGTTAGGTACCTACTCATAATAGAGTAACAGAACCATATAATATGGACCATGGTCCATATTATATGGTTTATAAACTCCGATTAACAGTTAGGTACCTACTCATAATAGAGTAAAATAACCTTATATGGACCATGGTGGTAATACGAACCACCAAAATTTGGGAGTTTTATATATTAAACAAAGTAGTAAATACACAATAAAACGTTTCATTGTGTCCACCCTTGCGCTGTTTCATTGTTGGACACCTGGGATATTTTACAATAACCTCAAAAAATAACCTACTAAAATAGAACAATTTAATAAGTTATCTAGTCCACGTGAATCTTTGATACATGTACAAAACAACGTAATACTGAGGAAAAGCGAATTGTCTATAGTATTTAACTGAAAAATCAAAGAAAACCAAAAAAAAAACTTCGTTTTTTGCCATAAAATCGAAAATCGCTCCGTAGACACATCCTTTCACAACCGGCGCGAACGCAAACTGGAGGGGTACGGGGTATGAACGAGGCCGTCAGGACTAGGCATACTGCACAATCTGACAATGTCGCATTTCCGAAATATAGGGATGTTTCATTGTGTACGCCTGTTTCACTGTTCAACACTCGACCCTACTCTACACTCCTATAAACCAAGTCTTGGTATAATAATACCAAGACTTGGTTCGTAAAACATACAAAATATAGCTTTACTTAGAGGGACTACACTCCTATACAAGGCACTAAAATAGCATATAAATATAGCACTTATCCGGATCAAGTTTTGTTTATTTGTTTTACGGACCAAGTCTTCGTTTCACGACACACCAAGTAAACACACTAGAGGTTAACAAAAAGTTTAAACTATTGTCAAATAATTAAAAAAAATATACCTAACAAGCGGATGAAAAACCGGCTGTTAGTCTCTTAAGAATGTATCTTTACCTACCCTTGTACCTAGTCTAAATGTCATCTTGTTTAAGTATACATGATGTGATCAGATTACACTCATAAAAATGAATGCAGCACACCACACCACCACCAACCATCGTGGATAAGAAACATTTTTTTTCCTTTTATGTTGTATTTAGTAGATAGCTAAGTAGGTAATAACGCTTTAATGAAATCAAATTCCAGTATTCGTTAGGAAAGTCGTTTCCAAACATTGTCAGGCTGTGATTTTCCATAGCGAAGTACCTACATAAAACGAGTGACCCAGAAAATCCAGTGATCACTCCAACCTGTTAGCAAAGTCATTCATTATACTGCACGCGACCTATAGCAGATTGACCTAGGCGTAGCGTGTGACCAACTTATCTCTTCCAGTGGACAAAATCGGAACTAAGACTGACTTCAAAATTACCCTCGTATTCTGGCAAAAAGCTCGCCGCTGGCGCTACGGTTAACTGTAGACATAAGTTTGTATACAGGGTGGTTCAGTCGATGCCCTAGTGCCCTAGATACGGGGTCGCGTCGCGGGGGTGCGCCTGCGTAGTGGAAGGGTGGATTGGGATTTGTAAACCCACCCCGGTTTTAGATTTGCTGGCTTTTTGGGAGAAACGAGGCCGGAGAATATTTAACACTACGACGACGCACATCCCGAACAGCATCCTCCCTTTCGGGTCGCACTGCTTGGCAGACTGATTGCCTCAAACAGCATAAACACAATAAATCTAGCCAAGTGCGAGTCGGACTCGCGCACGAAGGGTTCCGTACCATTATC
Source organism: Eupithecia exiguata (assembly GCA_947086465.1). Classification (NCBI taxonomy): domain Eukaryota; kingdom Metazoa; phylum Arthropoda; class Insecta; order Lepidoptera; family Geometridae; genus Eupithecia; species Eupithecia exiguata. Next base: position 2,214,302 of record OX352254.1, read on the forward strand.
TACAAAAATGGCAAAAAAAACATGTTTGTTGTATGGGAGCCCCCTTAAATATTTATTTAATCCTATTTTTTAGTATTTGTTGTTATAGCGGCAACAGAAATACATTATCTGTGAAAATTTTATCTGTCTAACTATCACGGTTCATGAGATACGGCCTGGTGACAGACGGACGGCGGAGTCTTAATAGGGTCCCGTTTTACCCCTTGGGTACGGAACCCTAAAAACTACTCCGTTTTAGAAAAAAAATCAACAATAAGCATATAGGTACATCGGATCTGATTTTGAACCTCTTAGATATATTTTAGGAACGGCTAAGAGTTGTCGTCGGACGAGCGGGTACGTAACAAGAAAATTGACGTCTTGTACAATGGCTAAGATTATTTAGAGCATTTCGTTGGTACAAAAACCATTACACACATCCTGTAAGGTCTAAAGGAAATAAAGCACTTTGAGTTTTGAGATTTGATTAACGGTTGGACTAGTGACTTGCTGAAAAAAAAAATGTTTTTTTTCTTGCGGGTTGCGGCGGGTCATGAAAATGTTAAGATTATTATGTAGTCCTACCGTGTCTCATAAAAGAGATAAACTGTGGTTCAATCTGTATACCTACCTATGCGGCACTTAGACGCGCAAACTTAAAAGGGTGTTTTTAAAGTTTAACTTACTACCCTTACCTACTTATTTTAGTCCAAAATTCTTGCAACATATTGCGTTGCTTCTACAAAATGAACAGGCGTCAGTTAGACGTCAGATAACGATTTCAACAAAATTGTGAAATTATAAAAGCAAATGTGAGCAATGACGATGAATCATTTAACCCGCAGCGAAGTGCCTGCCGGGCCGTGTGTATGCTAATCATGCATTCTTTATACAAATATAAGTTTACGAAGTCATTATTTTATCTAGTGATAACACAAGTTGATAAGGATATCGTGGTGATTATAAGGTAAGAACACATTTCTATCAAAATTAAATCAAGTTGTGATGACGATCGTTTTTGGTAAACTTTTCATAAGATGGCAACACTCCCCGCTTTTGTTGTCCCAGAAAGAAAAATGGCGAAGGCACGTAATGTCAAAACTTGTAGGGCGACTAAATACACTGAAAACGTGTGATATTTCGCGGAAATCAGCGATTAAAGAGAAAATTCAGTATTGGTGACGTGTTACAGTAATTTCCAAATAGTATTGTGGTGATTTAGTGCAGTGGAATCTCATGAACGACTATAAAATCGGACTAAACTCGCTTCTGCAATTTAAATGAAAGGTGTGTATTTTGAGCTTCTATTTACAGGTAAATTAGCTTTTTCAGATCCGAAATAAACCTTACTCATGCTATTCAATTCATCCGTGTTACTCTGAACTTGATTTTCGACGTGTAACTTCCTTCTGTTGAGTGTAATTCCTACATAAAATATCCGGTAGTTTGAAGGTTTCTATCCTTGCATTTGAGTACTTTTAACCTTGCTGAAGCCTCCACCGAGGTCGTTTTTGATGTAAACGTTATATTAATAACATTTTACATTTATATTATCCGAGTTATTATTAAAATATTGCGGAAATTCGTATGTATGTACCATGAATGTGTCAGTGCCTAAAATAGATCTATGTTTTCTATATTTTATATCAGCTGCGTTATCTTTGAGTATTTGTGTATGCTCAATTATCTGCCCAATGTAGGTATTGTTCGTATGATTGGTAATGTACGGTTTGTGTTCACTGTTTTGATCAGAGATTTGGAGATTTTTGTTAGAGATCTTGGAGTATAATTTTGAGTTTCCTATTTGTTTGTTAGATGATAGTTCCTTTAGGTTAGTCGAGTCTATTGCAGTGTGTTTCGCACACTGGATGCACACACTGATGGTTCTAGATTTATTTGTCATTTATCCATTAATACCTACAATATTATTGTATACATAGACAATGAAATATTGAACTTATTCGATTAATAATAAATTAAATAATGAAGAGAATCTTGTCGAACCAAAAATCGCTTGAAAAGAGCTTTGGCGTCTGATCAGTCAAATTTAAAAAGACCCGGTATCAACCATGCATTTTTGACCTGACATACGACATCCTCTCCTCTCCATAAAAGACTCCAACTAGGTATCTATTAACCTCGAGAAAGTAAATAGAAGTTTTTTCTGTTTTGAAAATCTTTTAAAACCAATTTTTCTTGACATCAAGAACATTAATTAAGTACCTATGTCAGGTGAAGTATGAAAAAATATTGTCTGCTTGCATTCATCATTTCTAAATTGATCTAAAAACAAGCACTTTCTTATATTTTAGTTCAATAGATATATAGAATATAGAACTCATCATGGCAACAAAGAAACTGCAAATCATCATAAAAAATAATATTGCAATGACTATGTTTAATAAGGTAGTTTATCAGAATTATCAGTCAAATGCTGCTATCTCTAATATTTTATTATTATAAGTTTTTGTAATTATATTGTAGTTTAGTTGTGTTCATCCAGCTATCTGCGAGCTATCAGCGAGTTCCAAATTCCATCTACAAGAATAAGAATAACAAAATTTTATTGGTTCACTATACGAAAATACAGACATAAAAAACCATGTGAGACCAAAAGGCTGCCACTCAGTGTGTGCTGCATGCAAGACCTCGGCGAGCACTGCAGCGCTGGTCTTCCGTAGCACCTTAGCGTAGAGCGCATCACTAGCTATGGACACTATTTACAATTATATAGGTTGGTTAATACTTACTTATTATTATTACATTTTATAAAAGATAACAAAATGTGAGAGTTACTGACACAGGTGAAGTAATGAACTTAAAGATATTTTTACATGATACATAAATCGAAATAGAAAAGTAAAAGAAACAAAAAGGAAACAAGAAATAGGTTCATAAAACAAACAAAAACAGAAACCATGATCAACCACTTTTTAAGTTAAAGAAGTTTTAAAAGGCCCGGAATAAAACATAGATCCCATAATTCAGTTCCCATGGGGTATTGATGATGATGCAGCGTTTGGGAAACTACGCCGAGTCTTCTCGTCATCCATACCGTAATGCTTGAAAACGAAAGATTTCAATCAGTGCGTCCTACCCGTCATGACCTACGGAGCTGAGACAGGACACTCACGGTGCGGCTTGTCCACCAGTTTTAAGTCGCTCAGCGAGCTATGGAAAGAGCTATGCTCGGAGTTTTTCTGAAGGATAGGATTAACGTAAGCCGGCCATATCTCGCGAAGAACCGATAACCGCTGGGGTAAACGTGTTCTTGAGTGTAGACCGCGACTCGGCAAACGTACACTACGTTTGCCGGACATCCTCCGACCTGATGGGATGACGATTTGCGAAAGACTGCTGGCAGATGCTGGATGCGGCAAGCTGAAGACAGGGCGCTATAATATAATACAGCATAATGTATAATACAGCGCGTAGTTGGCGTCGTTTTTCTTCTACAACGTGGACTACATTTTTGTTAGAACTTATCGGAGAAGGTTTTTTTCGCAGAATTGTTACTAAATATTTTCATCCTTATATCCTTAACGTGCCCTCCGTGGCGCAGGAGAACAAACTCCGGTACTTCATGGAGCTGGGTTGGTTAGGACCTGATTAGGCAGGGGGACAATGCACAATACACTTCCATGCGAGATGTCAGTGCAGATGCCGGTTCCCCCACTACCACCACCACACGAATAAGGGTTGTAATGTAACACGAAAACATGAAAAAGATATGGTTTAGATACCTACCTCAAAACCATATTTTTTTCTGTCCTGCGAATCCTGTCTCTCTAGATCTCGCATGTGTAATATCGCATTTCCCATCCCGCTAAAAAGATTCGGTATTCAACGTTTGCGGGATTGGATCTCCTAGTTGCACCACAGTACAATCCCAGTTCCCAGACCAATATCAATGCCTATAGCCAGCGTCTTGGGCACGCTTCCGACTGGTATTGATATGGATCAGTTGAGCTACCTGTAGATTATTTGCAACAGTCAGCAGTGAGCTCAATTGTGTCAATTTAAAATACTAGTTTTAATTTAATTCTATTATTTTATTGTAATTTTCTTTGTTAATAAATATGCCTTACCCGACATTACAGACTGTACAATGACTTGCGCATTGCAAACCAAGCTTTGTACTTACGTGATAAGGTGACTTATCTCATGATGTCATAAACATTGTGTCATTTCATAGTGATCATAGTCACTGTGACAGGGTTTCTGTAGTTAGATAGATGAGTTAAAAACAAAAGGCACTTAGGAGATAAAATATCAGATAATGTCGCTTGAATTATATTAATTAAATTGATAAGCCGGCTAAGTGCGAGTCGTGTTCGCGCGCTTAGGGTTCCGTACCATATAATATTAAATATGAATTTATTGGTTTAAGGCGGTACACCGACACACACTAGCGCCGCCTCCTATTTTATTACTAGCGGCCCGCCCCGTCTTCGCACGGGTAGATATAGGTATTTAACAAAAAAATTAAAATCATTAATTTGAACACACTTTTGGTAGACTTTCCATGCTTATAACACTCAAACAAGTTTGCTTTTGACAAGACAAACAATCAAAATCACCCGTTTGGGAGCTATGATGCCGCAACAACCCACAGATTGATACACGCACAGACCCATAGATCCACACGTCAAACTTATAACAACCCTCTTTTTGTGTCTGGTCATAAAAAAAATGTATCATGATGATGATACATTTTTTTTATGATGATGATACATTTTTTTTATAAAAAAATGTATAATAAACAGATATTATTGACATTATTTTTTCTCTCGTTTTTGAATATACACCTATAACTGGTTGTGCAATTAACTATATCTATAAGTTTGTATTTACTATCATGAATTATTGTAACACCCACTGGTAGACCAAATAAAGAAAATAAAAAATAAAATAAAATATTTTTTTATTGTCTTAAGATTCTAATGGTGAAAGAATTTTTCAAACCGGTCCAGTAGTTTCGGAACCTATTAAATTCAAACAAACAAATCCTTCCTCTAAGTAGTTATTGCGACATAACTGTAATAGTTAGACACATGGTGTCGTATTTTTTTGTTTATGTTGATGTATTCTATAAAACTGTAGTACATAACTTTGCTCTATTGTCGATCGTTTCCGCAGCGTACGCGATATAAGGATTTTTATGGTATTTTTTTCACACCTTGGGTTACACTATCGAAGTTTTCGTACGGATCCCTAATTTTATTGACAATATTTTATAGCCTATGTTCATCAGGGATAATGTAGGATTCTAATGGTGAAAGAATTTTTCAAATCGGTCCATTAGTTTCGGAGCCTATTCAATTCAAACAAACAAATCTTTCCTCTTTATAATATTAGTCTACGTATAGTGTGCGACGGGGTAGCGCCTTAAGCTTCCTACTAATATTATAAAGGCGAAAGTTTATGCCGTTGTGAAGATGTTAGGCCGAAGACAACGCCAAAACTACTGAACGGAATGAAATGAAATTTTGCATAGATAACAATGATCTGAAACTGGAATATCATATTTAAACTACTATATATTCCAAAAACGCGTGCGAAACCGCATGCAGAAACTGGTCTACAATTATTAATAATGAAAGGTCATTGGCTAGCATGACGTCATCACTGACCTACGCACTGATGACGTAGCCATGACGAATACACTTCAAAGGTTCGTTATCCGTTGACACGTAAACATCTATTTTCATACGGTAGGGAAGTAAAGTTGTGAAAATGCCATTCGAAAATAGACTTAGTAGGCGTGGTGATATGTCGAATTCTGAGTAGTAAGATGCTGATGAAGGATTTAATAGTATGACGTAGGTATAAACCATTACTTACTCTTGACCAGATCGAAAATAACATTCTAACAAGGTATAGATTTCTTAAGGCGAATAGTAAGGCAAATGACCTTGGGCATTTCCGCGCGCCTATATGCAGCAAAGAGTGCTTGTTTTCGATTAATTCAGCATACCATGTAGTGCCCTAATCAACCAAGTAATACGATCCTCTGCGGTGAGATGATGTGTAAGGTCAGGTTAGTATCACAAATTTTGTTGGAGCAAATACGTTTTTACGTTTATTATCGTTATTTTGACTGCTTTTCGAAGCTCATGAACCTCCAAGAAATAGGTATGAACTATGTGAATTACTATACTGAATTTGGTACGAATCGATTTAGAGACACCGATAAAAAGTGGGTTCGAAGCAACTACACACACACACTATAACAACTACACTTTAATTAACGGCAAGCGTTTGGGATCCAAGAAACCCTTTAAGATATATGTTACAGGATATATAAATTTCAAAGCTCCACAATCAATATTTTCGTCAGAAAACGGGTCCGAAAACACCTAATTTTCGTGTAGTGTTTTTAAGTTTTGCGTGACAAATAAAATGTTCGTTTCTATTCCAGATGTGAGGGGCGTGGCATGTGGGGCGCGGCGGGGTGGTGGTGCGGCGCGCTGGCCGCGGCCGCGCTGCTGCTGGCTTTGTCGGCGCGCGCCAGGCTCCATGCGCGCCAGAATAGGAAGAACAAGGCGAACGCTCTAGTAAGTACACGAAATGAATGCCGGCTCCATACTATTTAGCCAACCAACCGACCGACTGCGCCAGACGATTCAACGAACCGCCTTCATAGTCACCCGACAGCTTCGTATTCATTTGTTTAGAATCAGTGAATTTGTTGCTGCTCTCGTCCTGCTGGCTCTGTTGGCGCGCGCCAGAATAGGAAGAACAAGGCGAACGTTCTACAAGAAATGAGTGCCGACTCCTTACTATTTTAGCCAGACAACCGACTGCGCCAGACGATTCACCGATACAACTCCATAGTAGCCTTTTAGCCATCTAACTACTAGAAAAGTACTTATTTGCTCAGTTTTACGCAATATAAATTGGCTAAGGTGAAAATCACATCTTCAATCATAATTTTTTTTGAAAACAAATTCCGTCCTAAATCAATTCATTAAGCGAAAACCAACGAAAAAGTTACCCTGCATGGAACGGTTTCTATGTGAAGGCTCCATGCGCGCTGTAGACTCTCACAACGTCTTTGTACTTTCATCCGGACCCTACCTGCAGCGCCTATAAATCAATAGGAACATCTGGTGAGTGACTATAAACAGCTGATGACGAAGATTAGGGCCGAGTAAAGAGTCATTAAACGTGGCGCTGGTGGACCCTAGCACGGGCGGAGTGTTGCTCCGACACACGCTTCTGCATATCCAACTGACTGAGCTGACATTTCTTCATTTTATTGACTTATTATATTGATTACCGTGGTGGATGGCACAAACTTCGGGAGGCCTATACCCAGCACCCAGCCGGAGGTTACCCACCCTCCGGCTGCGGATGATGTTGATGTAATAGTGCTTGGATTGTCTAGCAATATTTTTTTTTATAACTAGCAGTGCCACGCGGTTTCACTCGCGTAGTTCCCGTTCCCGTGGGAATTTCGGGATAAAAAGTGCATATGTGCTATTCCAGACTATAATCTATCTCTGTGCCAAATTTCATCCAGATCCGTACTGCCGTTCTGGCGTGATTGAGTAACAAACATCCATCCATCCATCCAAATTTGACATTTAGAATATTAGTGGGTTAATGGCTAACTTGATTATTTTCTTTTTCCAGGTGCACATTGTCCGCGACAATCCCACTGGGCGCGTTCCCCGTCCCCCGCGCTCCGCCCCCCGCCCCTCCCGACTTCCCCCGCGCAAGTTCCTCACCCCACGACGCATCCTCGCCGCGCTAACAGGCAAGCCGGCCGACGACCCTCCTCCGACTATCGTCATCGTCCGAAACACGACCCAAAAACCATCTACACAAAACGCAGATTCCTCTGACAGCCCCAGCACTAGCCAGAGTCTGCCGAGGCTACCATTGCCTGAACAACAGTGGCTGCACAAACGACCAATCGACTATATCTATACGACAATACCTCGACCGTTAGCACAGTTGAGAACTGATTTAGGTGCAGATCTAAACCAGGAAACTAGGTCTAAGAAATTTTCTGCCACTCGATCGCCTAGTCTTGAAAAAGACGATAAATCTCCGTTTTTAAACAGCGCAAAATCCGAAAAAGAGAAAGAAGTGTTTGGTTTTGATCAGGAGGTTGTGAGACGACTGAGCGAAAAAGACGAAACGATGATGACGCCAAAGGAATCGGCTGACAACAGTCAAGAGTCTTCTCCTAGCAATCTAAGAAGGTTCCGATCTGTCAGCACGAAACTACACATGTGTGTAGTTGATAATACCGAGAAACTAGAAATGCAATCATCACCGAGACTTTTGGAATGTAGCTCAGCGAAAGAAAAGTCTTCTATACCCAAATTTGACTTCTCACCCAAATTCTTAGACACAATGGCCTCACCTAGATTCTTCACTCCCCCCGAAACGGTTTCCCCAATGTTCTTCAATGAACCTTCTCCAAGATCGGTGTACTACGACACTGTTAGATCTCCAAAATTCTTCCCTGAAACTCCTAGAGACAGCGATTTACCTCCTAGTCCTAGAACTCTTGGAGATCATGTAAATAGAAATGGATTGGAGAAACCAAGCTCGCCGAGAATTCTTAGTGCAAGACCCAGTCCGAAACTCTTAAGCTACAATAAGGAGAACTACTTTACTTTCGATCAGTGCCCCGAAGATCCCACTACGCCAAGGTCTCCTAGACCAAAAAAGTATGGAGGAAGAAACTCTATCGAGAGGGAGCGTTTCACACCACCCGCCGACAAAGATGTAAGGAAGTACAGAAGGCATCACAGCTGCGATACTTACAAAAACGTGGAAGTTAACATCTCAGGGTTAGAAGACAACAAAAAAGCCGACACTGATGTTGTAGATTGCTGCGCGAAAATGGACTCTATCGATATCGAAAGCAAAGAGGAGAAATTAAACGAACTGAACCCAAACTCTGCGCATTTCAGGCGTCAGAGACTAAAGTCTATATCCCTGGATTCAGATAATGCGAAGATCATAGAACAAAATCTAGGATTGCCCATCGCCAAGCAAATGAAAGATCAAATGAACGAAGCTTACAAAAACGAAAGCACGTCTTTTGAAAGCATTGAGCGGCATCAAAAGACACCAGTGAACGAGCGACCATGCTTCAAATTCGACGACGAAACGAAACCAAACGAGATCGAAATCGAACCAGAATCACCGGGAATTCAGAAGAAAAGTTTAAGGCAAAGCTCGGATACACAAGCTTTTATAGACATGCCGAGATTCTCACCGAAAGAGTTCGAAATAACAGTTACAACCGAAGAAGGCGCAACAGTTCCAGTTGAAACGCAGAAACCGAAGACAAAGAATCTACGAAACTTAACAATCGATCTATCAAAACGAGACAGCGACTTAGAAAAGGAACTGCTAGAATTCGAGAAGCTATACACGAACGCTGAGGAGAAAAAGGTCAAAACGCCAACATTGTCTAAAGTGAAAGCGACTTCTCTAGACTCATCAGAAACTGTCAATTTGTCTCTACCCCAGTCGAAGCCTCATGATGTCCCACAAAACTCCGTATCCGTACCAAACACTCCCAAAAGACAGCTGAAGAGAATCTTAGCACAAAAGAACGTGAAACATGATTTCTGCGGTGCAAAGTCGGGATTCAACGCGGAGCAACGTCGGCTGCTAATGAAAGGCCAAGACAGTAGCGGGATTTACCTACGTGAACACCATGCAAATCTCATGCTTTACCAACCCGGGACGTCCCGTATGGGGTCTAGAACCATGGGATCGTTCGACGAGAACACAACAGACTATGAAAGCCCCCCAGAAATCAACATATGCGGCACTGATAACAGAACGGGATACGATAACCAGTTTGGACAGTCGTTAGGTTCAAATTTGCTTAACTACAAGCAGACCCTAAGCGTTTCCAGCACTAATTTGAAGACTCTACCTGAAGGTGTGCCGTCAGACGATTTTGAACCTAGCGCGGAAGATGAAAAGGTAGTCAAGAAGCTGCATAGAAGGAATTCTAACCAGAGTCTAATGCTTGGCACTCACAGTCTTCAAAGCTCGAACTGTTCTCTCAGTAGCGGAGCATCTTGCCATAACATAGCTACAGTCAGGACTAGCATATCCAACTATAATCTAAACGATCGGAAGAAGATGTCTCTCGACAGACGAGATTCAAACGTGTCTATGATGAGTACAGAACATTTAGCCCCTGCTGCTAGAGTTATGTGCTCTTCAAACGCTAGTTTATCAGGAGAGGGATCAAAGAACTGTCTCCTTCAACGCCGTGGCTCAAACAATAGTCTCACATTGAACATTTGCTCGTCGAATCTAAGTCGACACAGCAGCTGCAGCAATAGCTCTCTAAACAGAGAAGCGAAAAACCAAAAGAAAGGATTACTCGAAAGACGAAGCTCAAATACATCACTTACCTTAAACATCAATAATTCTAACCCACAACTTTCATTAAACGTTGGCTTAAGCGTGTCTAATTACAACCTGAATGGATCTTCCTGCAATTTGAGTCGATACAACAGCAACCATAGCATCGACGCTGCAGAACCAAAAAAAGGAATACTGGAGCGACGAGCTTCTAATACATCTCTGACTCTAAATATACCACAGGAACCTAGAGAAGTAGAAATCGACGAAACTCTTCTAGATGAAAATTTGAAAGACCAGCCACACAAAAACAAACATCGGAAATCCCTCAGCACAGAAAACCTCCTACCTAAGTCTTATAAAAGCAGATTAAGACTGCGCTCTGGATCTACTGATCAAGGGATCGGATTCGGTTCGCACGATAATTTATGGTCCAACTCTTACACCGAACAAGATTGTCCTCAAAATCTAACTTACGTTGGTGGAGATCAAGAAAACGAGATAATATACGCATTCGGGAGACAAGAGGACACGAACTACCAGCAAGGTTTTACCAGAAACATAACAACGAAACCTTTAAGCCCTCAATCAACGTCAGAAGACTTCAGGCTTTACTTAGCTAACATGCAGCACTTACAAAACGCAACAAGCGTCCTAAACCGACAACAGTTGAAAGATCTGAACAATGTCTTCCAAAATGGCTACTCAAAGGTCAAATGCCACAGCAGTTCCGAAGGTCAACATTGTTGCACGGGCACAGTCGAAGAAAATACTGAAAATCCACAGATGGTTCTCCCAGAAATAACATCTCAGCCTTGCTCTGAATACCAGAAGATGCTATTGAGAAATCTGCATCAGGAATTTTGGGATATGCCCTCGAATTATCAGGAGAAGCCGCTCGTCACTGGGTCGCATACGAAGAATAGATATAGATCGGTTCTTCCTAATGAACATTCAAGGTTCTTGCTGAAAGCTGGTCCCGGAACGACGGAGGGATATATTAATGCCAATTTTATAAAGGTAACTATAAATTTCTATACCGTTTTTCTTGACTTAACGAATAATTTTCTAGAGCGAGTATTTCGCGGGTGTTTTCTGCCAATTTATTTTGCGAATTTTGCCTTTCAAATATTGATCGAAGCAATAATTTATCAAAGCCACGAGAGGCTCGACGGTGGAGGTCTCTCTCGACGACTCTTTTACCTTTTAAGATGAGCCATTATAGTTTTCTGACAGCGAAACTAAACCAGTTTAGATTAAACTTGAATCTTAAGGTCTTATTTAAGTTTCACCTGTATCTTAAGATGTTATCATTCTATTTCAGGGGCATGAATACACGAAGAACAGCTACATAGCAACGCAGGGGCCGCTGCAAAACACTTTGTATGACTTCTGGCTTATGGTATACCAAAACTGCATGAACCACCGGAGCTGTTCACCACAAAACGACGCCACACCAACCTCTAGTATCCAGAAAGTGGTCATGCTGACAAATTTCATAGAAAATAATAGACAGAAATGCGAGAAATACTTCCCGATGGAAGTTGATGATGAAATATCCTTCCCTAATGTAGATAGCATGGAAAAAGAATACTTTATTATAAAAAATTTGGGTCTGATCAAAAAAGCTGGTTATACTATAAGGAAATTAATTGTAAGATACAGTGATAGTGATTTAAAAGACCAAAGTGATAGCCGGAGCGCTGGCAAAGACAAAAGTGAATCGGAATCAGGTAACGAACCAGATTCTGGTAAAAGTGATCCGGACTCTGGTAAAAGTGCACCAGACTCCGGCAAAAGTGGTACAGACGCTGGCGAAAGTGACACGGACGCTCAAAACACAAGTGTTAAAAGTAATGTTATCGTTTACCACTACTGGTTCCACAACTGGGCGGACCACAAATGTCCTAAAGACGTGAACGCACTATTAAATTTAAGTTTAGACGTGCTTAAATACAGTGAATGCGACTTTGACCGTCCGAGCGAAGACGAGACAGAGTTCTTCAAATCTGACAGTCCAAAAGCTGAATCCAAATTCGTGTTTCCACCGTTGGAAACTCCCGTACCGTGCGAGATAAAAGTAAGTGTTTCAGCTCCTCTTGATATGTCTGTGGAGACCTTGTCTCCGCCTACTATAGTTCACTGCTCAGCCGGTATAGGCCGTACGGGATGCCTCATAGGGATCCTCAATGGTATAAAACAGCTGACGACTGAGAGTAAAGTGGATGTGCTAGGTATAGTTTGTAACATGAGGCTAAATAGAGGTGGCATGGTACAGAATTCTGAGCAGTATGAACTTATACATAAGGTTCTGTGTTTGTATGAACAGGCTTGTTTACCTAGCTTATAGTTGGGTAAAATTCTGGGCTGAATAGTGACAAATTTTCAGAGTAAATTTCAAAATTCTGTCGTACCCGATTTCACGAATATCCAAATGTATAAAAAAACAATATAATATAGAATAATGTATATGTTGTGATGGTCTTGTAAAGCTAGTTTGACATTTGTTTTTTTTACAATATCTACTTATTGGAAGCAAAAAATAGTAGTGGAAAATCCTTATTTCTGTAAGACCGTAGGTACCAAAAAGAAAACTTAGGTCACAGCAAATTCCAATATTTTTGACTAAGATTGGTAAATAAATTGGTATGTGTAAAATCATAAAATGGATAGTAGTGGAAAATCCCTATTTCTGTAAGACCGTAGGTACCAAAAAGGAAACTTAAGTCACAGCAAAATCCGATATTTTTGACAAAGATTCACAAGTAAACAAAAATTGGTGAAAGAATTGGTATGTGTAAAAATATTTTTAAACTTACGCGATCTGAACACATATATATACTATTATACATAAATACTATTTAACGGGTATTTGTCGCGTTTAATTACCTTATTTTCCTGACGTTTCGACAGGTTTACACACTGCCGTGGTCACGGGATGACAGATGTCAGTCATCCCGTGACCACGGCAGTGTGTAAACCTAAAAAACGCGATAAATACCCGTTAAATAGTATTTATAAAAAAAAGGTATGTGTAAAATCATAAAATGGTCCAAAATTATACAAAGCACATTAAACTCGCAGTCGGCTAAAATTTCTACAGTGCTGGTTAGTGCATACTTAGTATAACCGATTAGGGGGACGCTATTCAGTTTACATATACATTAATATTATATTTGCAATAATATTACACTGATAAAATATATCAGTGTAGGGAATGATAGGGTTGCTACTGAGACAGACGGTCTCAGTAGCAACCCTACAATTTCCTACACCAGTCAACTATTTTTAATGGTCCAATTCAGCTTAGGGTTTATTAGGATTTGCATCAGTGATTGACTCGACTTTGGTTTTAAAAATGATTATTTAAAATTATGGAACCGTACATTTCCCTTAAAAACAATAATGACGTAATTTGACTATTTTTACAACTATTTTGTACTGTTTCGCTAAAATACGGATTTCAGCTGGATATGTTAATTTACGTTAGCAGATCGCAAAACAAACATATGTTTTTGCTATATAACGTGCAAACTGTTAATTCAATGGTTTTTGTTTTACCATTACTTAGCACGTCTTTATTAATGGCATGAACAGAGTCTTTTTGCGACGTTTAAAAGGTCTAAGTACACGGAAGCGAAGAACCTATTCTAATCTATACAATGTGTGGATTTTCATCGCCATTTCATCTTAAAAATCATACAATGTAACACGCTAGTAAATTCTACGCAGTTAGGAATTAGATACCGCTACAAGCTTAGATCGCGTTTCTTGTATTTGATTTTAATTTATATTGCACAAAATCAGACGACTGCCATTACAAAATATACTGGAAGGTTAAAATGAGATTGCAAAAACTGTTAAAATGCAATCTAATACAATTTGAATAACAAACGTACCTTGACCTATGTCATAAGCAAAAGGCTTCTAATATCATAATTCGCAAACTTATAGAAAGTCACAACTTATAGATAGAGTAATTTACAAAATACTCTGTTGAGTTATCTGCAGACTGTTGCCAACAATCTAAACTAGAGAGCTGAACTGATCCAAATTTATACCGAACGGAAGCGTCCCTAAGACACTGGCTGCGTAACTCCGCTTTATTGGAAATACTTTGATAAATAAATAAAGCTAGAAATATTCACACAGCATCATCTAGCCCCAAGCTAAGCAGATCTTGTGTTATAGGTACTGTTAGCTGATGTTAAATTAGCAAAAGAATAATGACGGAAGATTTTTGAGAGATTTTCTTTAAAAAACTATCAAAAAAATGTATCATTTGACCTGACATGCTCAAATTAGTGTTTGATTGCGTACGGCCGTAGGCTGTATAAACTCTTTGGTATTCCAGAAGTTTATTGGCATAATGTTTGACGGACGAACTGCCTGAGATGCAAAACTTTTCAATTCCGCGGGACAATAAATGTTAATTATGTTTTGCAGATATTTGATTTGTAAACATGTTTCTCAGGCATCATCATCATCAGGTACCTATAGCACAAGCACTGCTTACTTTGAAGCTAGATAAGTCTGTAGTGTGTATATGTAATAAACAGCATTATTTTATTTACATATATGAAGAAAAAAAGATATTAAATCGGTCTTAGGTACTCTGATACGTTTGAACAAAAATAGCGGTTCAAAAAATAGTAAATATAAATATTATAAAAAATTTAAATTAATCTTTTATATCGTCTAGGACCAAAGTGAAAGACAAATCCAACGACCCCAAACTGGTTGTTTCGTTTATGAGTTCCTAGGGCCACCTTCGGTCTTCGTCATCAGCTCGATGGTACCATTGGCATTGCATTGTCACCGAACTTGCATAAGCCAGCTCAATCGGTTGAGGATAGGTAATTGATCTTAAATTCAGTTGCAAGATATTGTCTTACATAAACTAACAGGGCAAGTTGAATTAAAACTTGTAAAAATCGTTAAGTTTAGTTAAATTGTGAACGTGACAAATATCCGAGTTTAAAACGCCAGTAATTTTAGGAACATAAGTTTAAAATCAAATTTTTGCCTTTATATTTCGCACAATTTCTTTTTACTATTAAGTTGACTAAGTGTACATTTTAGAAAAGTTTTTTTTAGAAATAAGTAAATTATTTGTGTGTTAGATGAAATATATTTATTTCTTGTTTTTCGTTGTGCAAGTTTTAAATAAGATATAGTCAAGCATTTAAATGAATTTTGTATAAAATATTAATGTTTGTTAGTAATATGGTTTTTAATATATTTTATGATGTGAAATATAAATTATAGTACAACTTTTTTGTTTCTTTTTGTTTTTTCTGTGGTAGTTTTTTACTACTTAAGTTTTTAGACTGGAGGATTCGTATAGTGAGCCTGCTTATCTAGTACCTTTATGTTATTTCATCGTCATCATCTAACAAGATGTCCCCAAGACGCTGGCTGCATTACTCCGCTGTATGGCAAAGCTGATGCGCTGTGCCAGATACTCACCAGCTCTCGGGTCACGCGTCGTCGTCGACCAGACGCTCGTACCTTGCTGGACCTTATTAGGGTTCCGTACCCAAAGGGTAATAACGGGACCCTATTACTAAGACTTCGCTGTCCGTCTGTCAGTGTCGGTCCGTCTGTCACCAGGCTGTATCTCATGAACCGTGATAGTTAGACAGTTGAAATTTTCACAGATGATGTATTTCTGTTGCCGGTATAACAATAAATACTAAAAAACAGAATAAAATAAATATTTAAGGGGGCTCCCAATCAACAAACGTAATTTTTTTTGCCGTTTTTATAAAAAATGGTACGGAATCCTTCGTGCGCGAGTCCGACTCGCACTTGGCCGTTTTTATTTTCTGCCGAATAGCTTATAATATTCTCTGACCGAGTTCAAGAGCTGTCGTCACACAATACTTATTACGAATTTTTACTCGTTCAAGCGGAACTTTGCATAACGGAATCAAGTTATTGAATTTATGTAGATTAAATTATTTACGAATATTTTTTTAACAGCATGGCCGGCCTTAGTTTCGCAGGTACAGTCAGCTGCGAAAATATGTATACACTCCCATGTTTTGAAATTGGACTGAATAGTAAGTGTACCTATAGTAATTGTGATAATTTATATATCGTATTCTGACAAGAACGATGACTACTTACCATGAAAAATGTGTGCGTAGACTTTTATACGATAAGTTCCGAGTAACACAAAAGTGAAAACTTGGAAGTGTATACATATCTGAGCAGCTGACTGTACCTAACCTAATTAAAATTGTTCGAAGGTGATCAACAACTGAGTAATACACCCAAAAACACGTTTATTTTGACAATCATCCGTCGTTCAGGGATTT
This sequence comes from Eupithecia exiguata, assembly GCA_947086465.1. Lineage (NCBI taxonomy): Eukaryota > Metazoa > Arthropoda > Insecta > Lepidoptera > Geometridae > Eupithecia > Eupithecia exiguata. The sequence goes on from OX352254.1 coordinate 2,230,957, forward strand.
TTGGAACTTAAACTAGGAAGTTCAACTGAACACCTTGAGACCTTACGAAGTTCTTCAACTTTAAACTTGACATTGCTACGTCAAAATAATATGCTTTAGGAGTTATTCAGTTTAGATTGAATGGAATGGTTCATCCTTTCTCATCAGCTCACGTGTCCACAGTTGGACATGCCTCCCCCAACGACACCACCGGTTTTGATAAAGTCCGCATGTTGCAGGTGGGTTGGTGGTCCCAGAGAGGCGATAAAAATACACAGAAAGAAGCTGCTGTCCTTCCTCTGGTAGATTCCCTTAATGGACTCTTAGGTACGACATCCATGGATGTGAGACTGAGCAAATGCGCTCATGTTGCTGATGACAGCTGACACTCTTTAGTTTGCCTACACGGCCGTATGACAACAACATTGCGCCTACTATTTCATGGTGTTTTAAAACGGATGAAAAAAACTGAAAACTGAATTGATTTTTGAAATTTATTATTTTATTTTATGAACTACAGCGAACATTTCCTTGCCTTTTGCATAAGCTATCGCAATCATATAAAATACTCATGATTTCTCGTTGACAGGTAGGTAAGACCCTCCACCCGTAACCTCCATGGTCCACCCATGGAGGTTACAGACCTCATTGATTACCCTTAGTCGTGACATGACGTGTCATCCCACATGCTTTGTCCAGTCATGTTATTGGCACAAACCGTCTAATCTTAGTTAACCACAATTGTTTTTTATATAACTAGAAGGTAGGTACTTAGTTAAATCAGGATGTCGTACGTAGGTATACCTATATTTACTTAGCAAATGATGTTTTTGCACATGAGTGTGATGTCCGTAATAACCTCTCAATATTTGATTTGGAATAGAGCATTGACCATCTTTATGATATGCTATCATTTAAAACAGACGTCGAATCCCTTAATTTAACACAGTTTAAGTTTTGCATAAAAAAACTGTAATTTTTTATTGTACATCTCATCTCACTATCTCACTAATATTATAAACGTGAAAGTTTAGATGGATAGATGGATGGATGTTTGTTCCTTTATCACGCCAGAACGGCAAAACGGATCTGGATGAAATTTGGCACAGAGATATATTATAGTCTGGAATAGGACATAGGCTACTTTTTATCCCGAAATTCCTACGGGAACGGGAACTACGCGGGTGAAACCGCGAGGCGCTGCTAGTAATAATATATAGCATGAACTTTCTCTACACACACTACACATTTCTAGGGGGATATTCCCGTAAATCTCCCATGGGAGTTTGATGTTATATCAAGACACAAAGTAGCCTATGTGACTCGACTCTCCATCTTTTTAACTAACTCTATGCCAAAAATCAAGTCGATTGGCTGCTATGCTAAGTTAGGGCGTGAATTTATACATAGACGTTATTATCAAGGTTCTTACTAGTGTTTACAATTATAACAGTAGAGTTCTAACTGCAAACTGTTGCAAACAATCTAGAGCTAGCTCAACTGATTTATTGATAATGGTAAATTTTGAAAAACATGATCTGTAGATGTTGTCGATAAGTATATGATGACAATGCTCTCTAACTCACGTGAAACTTTTCATGTGACGTTGGGAATAGGCAACGTCTCACGTGAGACGTTAGGAATAGTCATGTGTGGGACGTGGGGAATAGGCACGTCTCACGCGAGACGTTTGAAATCACCCGCATATCCAAGTCTCACGAAGTCGCATTTTTGCATGCACGTCATTGCGTTTGCTTGGATTCAGGGACCGCGGAAGTACTCCATGACGGGGGCTAAATTTTTTGGTCACTTTCATCTAAAATCCGGCTCCGGTTTCCCCCGGTCAATTTACTGCAGTTAGAAGACTTTTTTTAAAGATTTATGTATGTTTTTCCAAAATGTTAACTTTTTAATGCTGTATTTTTTTTTGTAGTTAGGTACTTACATTGCTTGACTTTTTCAATTACCACAAACAAGTTTAAAATTCTAAGAAAAATTAATAACAGCGAGCGGAGCCCTGAAAATTTTGGAGAGTTTGCGGCGGCTGAGAATATTCATACTAATACAAAATAAGTATCGGTGACTGGAGTGAGCTGCATTTTCAAATTCGTGAGGCATATTTAGCAACACAAGGGAGCTAAGATAAATCTGAAAGAGGTAAAAAACATAGCTCCGTAAGGGAAAGCACAGAGATAACTTCTTTACCTATTAAAATAGGGAGAGGGCGTTTCAGTTTAGGGGGGCATTTGCCCCCCATGCACCCCACTTCCGCGGCCTGTACGTGGATTAACTAATGTTGTTTTGCAAAAATAATAAACTCAACTGACGTAGGTACGTAAAATAAGAGATCCTGTGGTTTGGGAGCTTTCCATCGATAAAGGTTCTTCGAAACCCTAGAATTATTGGAACTGGGCAGTTGCGTCATACATTGCTTACTTCAAATAACCCCGACGTATTATCCGGTAGTATTATTAGAAGTAATCACCTAAGATTTTTTATTAACATCGCTTTTGGGTACGAACCTAAAAAAAACCAGTTTCAGAATTGATCACCCGACATGCGACAGTTAACATTAGGTACAGTCGATCATTCGGCAGTCCAATAAAATTCATATTTAAGTAGTGTCTGCTACGAAACGGAAAAAAAACTATTCTTGCTACGCAGTTTTCACTAACGGTGACCGCGCACCATCTGCCATGGGAGCGCGCGCGTCTGCCATGGGAGCATGGCAGACGCGGCATTTCCTGCTGTCATCTTATTTTCTAAGTCTTTATATGAAATAGTATGCAGCATCGCGCACCTTTGACGACCGATGTGGCGCGGTGGGCGAAGGAGGTTGCGGGTTCGATTCCCGCCTCGGGACAAATGTGTGTACGATCTGCAGACAGGGTGTTCTGGTCGTTTTCTATCTCACTAATATTATAAACGTGAAAGTTTAGATGGATAGATGGATGGATGTTTGTTCCTTTATCACGCCAGAACGGCTGAACGGATCTGAATGAAATTTGGCACAGAGATAGATTATAGTCTGGAATAGGACATAGGACTACTTTTTATCCCGAAATTCTTACGGGAACGGGAACTACGCGGGTGAAACCGCGAGGCGCTGCTAGTGTATAATAAAAAATATCTATCTATGTAATGTATTGTATTATGTATATCAGTTATCTAGTACCCATAACATAAGCTCTGCTTAACTTGGGGCTAGATGATGCTGTATTATTAATCCAGTATTGTTTATTTACTAAATCTCTGCGCCTCTATAAGACAAGTATAGGTAGGTACAGCAAGACAAAATTAGACAAATGTGTTTTACTAGCAGCGCCTCGTGGTTTCACCTGCTTAGTTCCCGTTGTCGTGGAAATTCCGGGATAAAACATAGCCTATGTCACTCCCTGAAAACTAAGCTATCTAATAGTGAAATAATTTTTGAAATCGGTCCAGTAGTTTTTAAGTTTATTCTATTACGCTTACTAAAGTTTTGTGACAATTAGATTAGCATATTATTGTCATAACATTTCCTGGTTCGAAGAACATTGATTACCTAGCTCCATAATAATGTCAATAAAACCGGCAAGTGCGAGTCGAACTCGCGCACGAAGGGTTCCGTACCATTATCTATAAAAACGGCAAAAAAATCATGTTTTTTGTATGGGAGCCCCCTTAAATATTTATTTTATTATGCTTTTTAGTAGGTACTTGTTATAGCGGCAACAGAAATACATCATATGTGAAAATACAATACAATACAAAATTCTTTATTGTACACCACAAAATAAAAGAAACAGATATAAACATAATAGTACAATGGGCGGCCTTATCGCTTAGCAGCGATTTCTTCCAGGCAACCTGAAAACGTCAACTGTCTAACTATCGCGGTTCATGAGATACAGCCTGGTGACAGACGGACAGAGTGCCAGCGTAGTCTCAGTAATACCCGTTTTACCCTTTGGGTAGGTACGGAACCCTAATAAGATCCTAAATTGAGACTGTACGTAGGTTTATTATGTTCGTTACTTCTTCACGAGAAAATGACTGAACGGATCGGTATGAAATTTTGAGTAGATGTTGGTCTAGACCTGGAATAATACAGAATTTGCTACCTTTTATCACATAAATCCTTCAGTTCAGTTCAGTTCTTTATTTATAAGAACATTTTCTTACAAGTCAAGTAGGTACATACATATTTATAAATATTGCTTAGTAGTACTTCCATAGAAAAGAAGCGTGCGAAGCCACGGGCTGAAACTAATAGATCCATAAAAGGGGTTCGGTCTGTTAGGTCTAATTCCCCGAATGCCTAGCATGTCAATTTCGTCTAACTCCCTGAATGTCCATTCCCCGAATGTTTAACTCCCCAGATGTCCAATTCCCTGAATGTCTAATTCCTTGAATGTTCAGTTCATCAGAAAAGTTGGTGAATGATAGAAAATGTCAGAAATTACATGAAAGGTAAAGGTCTAGTTAAATGTCAAATTATCTTGTGTTTGGTAATCTTATATAGTAGGTTTATTTCTGTCCTCAGTTTTTTTGTAGGACATTTAATAACATATTATGGCGATCGCTGAATTAATGCAAATACTAGCAAGAATAATAAAAAGGCCGTCTCGGCCTAGTGGGAGGAAAGCTCAAGGTTGTCGGTTCGAATCTCTTCCGCAGAACATCTGTGTTAACAGAATAAGAAAAAAGCCGTAAAGTTGTTTGCAAAGATTCGTCAATTTATACATTTCAATTTCCAAAACTTGCCCCGTGAAGAATCGAAAATCGACTGACTGATTCAAACTGACATCGACACGACAGAGAACCAAGGTTATCGACATAGCTCAAAGGATTAGCAAGCTGAAGTGGCAGTGGGTCGGCCATATCTCAAGAAGAACCGACAACCGCTGGGTTAAACTTAATCTTGAGTGGAGACCGCGACTCTACAAACGTAGTGTAGGACGCCATCAAACCAGGTGGGATGACGATCTGCGAAAGATTGCAAGCAGATATGCTGAATGCGGCAAGCTGAAGACGGGCGCTATGGCGGTCATTAGGGGAGGCCTATCTCTCCATGTTCTCCGTGTTTTCTACGTGTAATGCAAAAATATATTGATTTACTTTAAGTATATCAGTCATCTAGTACCCAAAAAACAAGCTCTACTTAGCTTGAGGTTAGAAGACGCTTATCTGTCTGTCTGTCTGTAATCTTTCTCGGTTAAATAGCTAAAGGGTTATCTATGAAAATTTAGAGGAAAATAGAAAATGTACTACGGGTTAAAAAATATAAAGAACATTTTTTATGTTGCGTTATTTTCAAATAATGTCCGAATTAAAAGATAATAAGCAAAAACTTGATTTTTGGGCTTTCGTTGCTCTGCTCTGTCCCGCTCGCGCTCCTATGAACGCGAAATCCTACGTCTATCCTTCTCACAAAATGGCGTCGTATGGTACCCCCTTAACTACATAGGTATTATCCATTGAAATAAGTCCCAAAAATTATCGGTTTCGGCGGGATTCGAACCCGCGCCCCACCCTCAGTACGGGTGTGCTCTAACCAACTAAGCCACGAAATCCTTAGTCGGTTCAACCGAAAATCTTTGGGACCTCTTACGGACTATAGCGCCAGTGGCGTCATTCATTTCTTAGAGATAGTGCGGGTTAGCACTATAGCAAAAAACCTTAGGTATTATCCAGTTTTTTTTTAGTAATAAGTAAGGTCAATAATTCATGTTAGATAAAAGTTAAGTGCTCGCGAGGTCTAAGTAGTAGATCCATCCTGGACACAGGCATTGGATATTTTTTATCCAGGGATCGGCATGTGAAGTCACGGGCCGAAAATGTCCTTACTATTCAGGAATGTAAGCGAAGCCGTGAGCAGACGATAGTCTAAATAGGTATCTATTTCTCAGCGGTAGGTGTTGGGACCTTCCATCACCTTATCTGGACCGATAGGTAATTCATTCAAGACGTCGCGCGTTGCCTCTCAATCGACTGCGCCTGAGTTGAATTAATATGGCTCCAGGGCTAATGCGTTTCACATTGTAGACATAGAAATTCACTTATTTACTGCTGCGAAACATATAGGTATACTTAAAAATATAAAACCGACCAAGTGCGAGTCCGACTCGCGCACGAAGGGTTCCGTACCATTATCTATGAAAACGGTAAAAAAATCACGTTTGTTGTATGGGAGCCCCCTTAAATATTTATTTTATTCTGTTTTTTAGTATTTGTTGTTATAGCGGCAACAGAAATATCTACATCATCTGTGAAAATTTCAACTGTCTAACTATCACGGTTCATGAGATACTTCCTGGTGACAGACGGACAGCGAAGTCTTAGTAATAGGGTCCCGCCCTTTGGGTACGGAACACTAATAATTTGAAAAAGTAACAGTTCAACATCGAGAAAGAAAAAAAAACAATTGCACAATAGTTATTTGTTATACAAGAGTGCAAAGTTGCTTTTTAACCGCGTGCTCAATATTGATGACCGAGCAAGCGAAGGATTCTAAAATTAAAATCCTGAGCGTTAGCGAGGGAATATTGTGTACGAATGTTAATTCGTAGTGTAAATCTAAATTTAATTGGTACCTAGTTCGATGATGACAAAAGAAAAACTTTTTAACCACAGAAATGTAATAAGGCAGCATTTAAATTTCTGTGTTTTTGTACAACTTCAAAACAAAAGGTTCTATCTATGCATGTTTTTATGTATGTTCGTCGATTTCACGGTTATTTTTAATACGAACTCTACGTATTTACTTTTGGCCTGGGTGAGATGATAATTACGTAAAATGTTTAGAATTTTAAATATTCATCTTTCTTTTTTATAATTACCCCTTTCGTCTACCTACCTACATATACATATTTTGCGATAAAAAAGCTGCGATCGCCACGTCATGGCAACATCAAGTACAACGCAGCCTTTTGCGCATTTTTGCACACTATTAACATGATTATGCTGAAATTTTGCATATAATTATATGCAAATTTTGAATATTATATTCAATGCAAAATTTTAGCTTAATCATAGTTCAAAGTTCATAATTTCTTTATTCATAACGGTAATCGTTAGTTACAGTTCGAAAAAGTACTTAGTAAATTAAAATAATTACATATAATGCAAAGAACAAAAAAGTAACATCTATATATATGTTATTTATTAGAAAATAAGTACCTACTGACGATTTGGCAACGTTTTGGGGTACTAGAGAAAAACAAAGGTATAATTAGATACAAAATATTAAACTCATGAAAATACCTAATGCCGATTTGATTTCGATTCGCTCGTAGCGATAAGGCCGCCTGTTGTATAACATAATCTGCTATAGTTTTATTTATTTAGAAGGGTCATAGAATCTGCATTTGAATTTCATGTCCGGCGTTTTCGTATTTTTGCTGCGCAAAAATGAATAGAATAGAATATCTTTCTTATCAAAGGTGAAACACGTGAAAAATTATGGTTTACAAAATTTCAGTGTACCTACAGGCTAAGACTTGTGTATTTGTATTGTATTGAAATCTGATGCTACGTGATGTGACTGACCACAACTCCAGCATCAGAGTTCTTAAGACGTAGGTTCAGCTTTGAGGTTCATGAGCTGCTCTACACAGGTAAGTTCACGGAAAAAGGCTCAGACAGAATATATGAATTGGTCGGGAACTGATAAAGATAAAGATTTTTTATTTGCCAAAACATGTGTTATGTAAGGTTATGGATCAACATTCATCAGTTACATTCTGTGGATCAACATGCTTGACCGTCAATCGGCCTGCAAAAATATGTTTGAGAGAGAATGACGTGCAATAACTTATTATTTAGGTACCTACTAAAGTTTATCATTGAAAAAATCGTCAATATTATAATAACACATAAAAAATAAAAGGCAGCACGGTTTTATTGATTTGGTAGAGTAGGAACGCTTCGTCAAAGTTACGCCTTGTATGCTTAAGGGGGTTCAAGTCAAAGGTATACATACAAGCAAACATCCAAACATTTGTATTTCTAATAACATTAGTGTGATTAGATATTATGGTAGGAACTTTAGAGATGTTTTTCTTCGTCATCGATGTTGTAACATGATTTTGAGTTTTTAACATAGAATTAATTTACATTTACATTTTTTTTGTGCATAGACGTGATATAGAAACTAAAATTGTATGTAGGTACCTGCGTTTGGAATCCTTAGCAGTTTGTCTGTGTATACACACAGACAAACTGCTAAGGATTCCAAAGTCCAAAGTAACGTATACCAACGCATTTATGTTATCTAACAAATTCAATAAACCTTTTGGAATTGTATTTAAAATAAGAAAATGGTAACCTCAAAAAATATATGTTAAATAAATATTTTTTTTATATGTGTAATTCGATTATAGAATATTTTTTGGTATACATAAATATGTTAACTAGACTTAAAGGGACAAAACACCAAATTATTAGGATAAAAATAATGGTAATTAGAGAAAATAATAAAAAATAATTAAGTATTAAACTAAGTAAAAAAATATTGTTAATAATGTAGGTACATAAATAATTTAATTTTCATAAAATTACCTTCTATTCATTTATATTAAGTAATAATAATTATCTTATTACCTAAGAAATTAATAAATCCCAAAAATTTACGATCCCGACGGGATTCGAACCCGCACCTTCCCCTTCAGCGCAGGGGTGCTCTTTTTCCAACTAAGCTACGTGATCTTATCTTATCTTATCTTATCTTATCTTTTGGGATTTATTAATTTCTTAGAAATTACCCAGAGTATAATAAATAAAAACCTTAGAATCTTATTACCTATTAATAGTGAAATAAAAACGAATAGGTACTTTCTTAAGTTTTGTATAAAAAAATCTCAAAGTCATCTATCGAAAGAGGCTACCTAATGTGAAATCAATATTTAAGTCTATTAAAAATAAATGTCATATCCCAAATAATTGTGATTATCTTATAGCTCGTTAGTGTGACTTAAGTAGATTATATTCACTCATAAGGAAATATACAAAATCACATGCATCCAGCATCGCTATTGCGATAGCGACCCAAAATATGCGACAGCGCAGCGCGGCATTGCGATGCCGCGCTGCGCTGTCGATATTTTGGGTCTTTAGTCGACTGGCCCCGCTCGGACTGGCCCCTCGAGTCCAGTTGGGCTTATTCCCAGAGGTCCATGATTCTATTGTTTCCTATTTCCCAGCGGGTCCATGAAAATTAAAACTAGAATTTGAAATGTTCATACATGAACTCCCAACGGGTCCATGAGATTTAACTAACGTACAGTCAGTTAAAACAATACAAGAGAGTATTTCTTTAGTTAGCGTGTCTTCATGTCATTAGAGCGAAATAGACTACAGGTTTGAGCGAGATAGACAGCATACAGGGATGCGGCGGAAGAGTTATTATTTCTTATCAGTTGACCTTGCACCCTAGCAGCGGGCAGGTTTAACGTGCAGTGTTTGTTGTGTTATTACTTGTCTACAAGACCTAATGCATGTTATATCGTAGGTTTCTTCTATATGCATCTAAATACCTACTGGGGACCTGCAAGCAAGTATATGTCGTACCTATTTGAACAGTGTTTAATTTTCGAATCAGTCAGATTTATTCTTGAATAAATCGTATATGAATGAAAATATGTGAGTGATAACTCACACTATTTTCACGGTGTAGATACAAATAGGAAATAGAGGTTACTTTTTAGTGTGTATTACTTATAAAATACTAAAGTTAATGTAAGTATTAGTGTATAAATTTTTTAGATAAGGCTTACCCAATCAAGTCTTATATTAGTTAGTATATCGGTGTCAATTCAGATGTCATTAAAACTAAACTAATTTGACAAAACTAATAATGTAGGTACTTAATTGTTTTGAATCAACTAAAATCCGGCGTCAAATTCTTTAATATTTACTTTGTTTTTTTTTTTTTAGTTTTTCGGCACAATTAATTATTCTTTGGGAATACAATTCTTATGGGACGACCTCGGGAACATTCTCTATATAATAGCGAAATAATTTTTCAAATCGGTTTATTAATGACGGAGAGATTGACGTACATACGAGTGCAAAAATATACAAACTATCGAACATTGAAACTCATCCTCTTTTGTTTTTCGTCTGTTAAATGAAAAAATGTTTACCATCTCATTGTTATTGATCTAAGTAAAAAGTATAGCATCTTTTTGGTCCTTTTCTGTCATATTAGTATCTATAGTTTACTTTTGGTCTCTTTCCCATTGATCTAAGTAAAGGATTGCATCTTTTTTAGGGTTCCGTACCCAAAGGTAAAAACGGGACCCTATAATTACTAAGGCTCCGCTGTCCGTCTGTCCGTCTGTCACCAGGCTGTATGCTCATGAACCGTGATAGTTAGACAGTTGAAATTTTCACAGATGATGTATTTCTGTTGCCGCTATAACAACAAATACTAAAAACCAGAATAACATAAATATTTAAGGGGGCTCCCTTACAACAAATGTGTTTTATTTTGCCGTTTTTCTAGATAATGGTACGGAACCCTACGTGTGCGAGTTCAACTGGTACTTGACCGGTTATATTTGTCCTTTTCTGTCATATTAGTATTTTTTGGGACTTATTTCATTTCTTAAAGATACCCAGAGTGCGGGTTAGCACCATAACAAAAAACCTTAGAATATTAGTATAGATTACTTTTGGCGACATCTGGATTTTGACACCATTGTCAAAAACGACATTCTAGAGTAAATCCCTAAATCGAGGCATGAAATATTGTATTGTGTTTTTATACGTTGCCACTTCTAAAACAATTTTGTATGTATTTCTATCTCATAAATGGTTTTATAATAAAACCTAAATATTATAAAAATCTGTAATATGTCTTTACTGAATGTGTATCTAGATACCAAATATTTTAAATGTTTATAAATATAAATAAAATTCTTAATGTTAAACTGACTCTCATTTCGGTCCCGTATGTAACTCAAGTCCAGCAGTGGACTTATATAGGCTGATGATGATGATAGTAGGTACTACTATAATAATACCTACTGAGACTTGTATGCATAAAAGGACATAAAATTATACAGGGTGGCTTTTTGAGATGGGAGTGGATGGCCAAATCCGATAGCAGAGTTAGAGAAAGGATTCATCACCTTGATTTATGAGAAACTAGCAGCGCCTCGCGGTTTCACCTGCGTAGTTCCCGTTCCCGTAGGAATTTCGGGATACAAAGTAGCCTATGTCCTATTCCAGACTATAATCTATCTCTGTGCCAAATTTCATCCAGATCCGTTTTGCCGCTCTGGCGTGATAAAGGAACAAACATCCATCCATCTATCTATCCATCCATCCATCTAAACTTTCACGTTTATAATATTAGTGAGATTAGTGAGATGAGATAAATCTCTTTACTTTTACTGGAAATCGAACCGATTATCCAAAAAGAGGGTTGTTATAAGTTTGACGGGTGGATCTATGTGTCTGTGTGTATCTGTGGGTCGTTGCGGCATCATAGCTCCCAAACGGATGATTTTGATTGTTTGTTTTATCAAAAGCAGATTTGATCGAGTGTTATAAGCACGGAGTCAAAAGGAGAGACAAAGTTAGACTTACAAACATTAAAAGTAAAACTAAATTTACAAACATACAAACAGTATCCAAACAACTGAAATGGCGTTGGACAGGACACAATGCTAAGAGAAGAAAAGGAGAAGTGGACAAAAATAATAACTGAATGGTATCCGAGGAAATAAACGAAGTAAAGGCAGGCAAAATAAACGATGGGAAGATGATATCAAAAGGGTGGCCGGCCCAGAATGGACCCGCACTGCAAAGGACAGGAAACAGTGGAAGACCTTAGAGGAGGCCTATGTCGAAGGACAAACTGGAGTACAAGAAAAATAGAAGAATATAGGAAAAACAGAATTTGTAATCCAGAAATAAAGGCTTATTTTATTTATTTTATTTTTATAAGCATGGAAAGTCTGCCAAGAGTGTGTTCCTAGTTCCTAGATAAATATGCATTAGGTAGGTACATCATCATCAGCCTATATCAGTCCACTGCTGGACATAGGCCGCCCTTAATGACTGCTATTAGCGCCCTGTCTTCAGTTTGCCGCATCCAGCATCTGCCAGCAGTCTTTCGCAAATCGTCATCCCACCTGGTCGGAGGGCGTCCTACACAGGTAGGTAGGTACATATAGTAAGTGTCTTATAATAACTTCCAATAAGCATTAGATAAAAGATAAAAACAAAACATCATTAGTTACTTTTAGTTGACAAAATTTACAAACAAGTTTGGACGTTCAAGGCAGATACTTGATTTCCGAGTAAGCCTTAGGTTTTTATGATGACGTCAATGTTTTACAAATTATAATATTAAAATAAATGACTGGTCCACAATGCGTGAGAGACACCACTCGTAAAAATAAAACCGGGCAAATGCGAGCCGGACTCGCACACGAAGGGTTCCGTACCATTATCTATAAATACGGCAAAAAAAATCACGTATTCTGTATGGGAACCCCCCCATATATCGTCGCTAATCTGACTAAGTGACGTAACCAACATTTTGGCGTAACTGACTTTTTTTATGTTGGTTTTTTCTACTTTTGAAGACGCACCGTTCTGTCTAATCGGCGTATGCGTATCTTCATCCTGGGCCTAGAAGTATGTGTGACGTATCTACAGTTCTTTAAAAAAATAATTATTCTAAACGTCGTAAGTACACTTACAACGTTTAGTATGATTTTCATCCATACAAGATTTTGTTCAAACAAGTCGTAAGTGCAGTTACTTCTAATACTCCTTACGTCTCGTAAGGATCAATGCAGCTTATACATGCTGTTTCGTGAAGGGAACGAAGAGGTCAAGGCTAAACTACAAGAAAAGTACGACAGACATCAAGAAGAAAAGAAACTGTTTCGGGCGAAAAGAGCTGAGTGTAAGCAGCAGTCAAAACAAGCTCCGCAAATTGCACAGTGTGCAACCTTCGATCTACAACAGGTACCTAATAAACTTACCTGTTACCAACGAAAATGCGGTATTTTATAAGAGGCGTTTGTCTACTTACAACATACCAATTTATGATATGACCACAAAAGATTGTTATTGTTTCACTTGGCATGAAGGCCAGGGCAAAAGAGGAGCATCAGAAGTGTCTACGGCACTACATATTTTTCTTAAGAAAAGTGATGAAAACGGCTTAAAGTTCGTTTATTTGTTTGCGGATGGATGCAGTGGACAGAATCGTAATTCGATTGTAGCTTCAACTTTGATGTATGTGATCAACAACTGCAGAAGTGTTGAAGAAATTACGCTACGGTTCTCTGTGCCAAACCACGGTCAAAGCGAAGAGGATTCAGGACACAGTGCAATCAGTTACGCCCTAAAGAAAACTGGAGATGTTTTTGTGCCTGCGCAGCTTCTTCCAATATTTAAATTGGCTAGAAGAAGCAAACCATACCATGTCACAGTCCTAGAACACACAGATTTTCTCAATTTTAAAAAACTGTCAGCTGATTTACGCCTACACTCAGTGCGAAAAGATGATGTTGGATCTCCGGTAAACTGGACCGAAATGACAGAATTTTCAGTTCGTAAAACAGATCCCACCACTTTATTCTTCAAAACAAGCCATAAAGAAGCATGTTACAGATCTTTGACGTTGAAGAGAAATATGTCCCATTTGCTGCACGCTGGAGTTAGTTCTCTCAATGAGACGCAACCAAAAATCTCAAAAGAAAAGGACGAAGGTTTGGTCTCGCTAACCACTGGTGATACGCCGGTCATCAGATTGTCCGAGCACGTGAATTTTTATAAATCTCTTCCACATCTTGATTAAATTGATGATTTACAAAGCAATGTTCATTGATTGAATGAATAAAATGTCAATAATTCTTGCGTAGAAACACTAACGCAAAATACCATATTTTTCGTTACTAGCTAATAAATAACAATGATCCAGTTGTTACATTTAATTTTAATTAAATTAAGTAAGACTGATTGCATTAACGAAATAATTAAACATACTCTTAGTCTAAGAATGTGTTACCTAATTATCATTATTATTTTTAAAAGCCTTTATTATCTTAGACATAACTGTTTTTATCTTAATTAATAACTTATTAATAAATTAAGTACCTGCTCAAAGATTATCTTCGATAGAGATCTCATTTCGATTTATAAGGAAAAAAATGTTCCTTTAGTAATAATTACTAAGTACCTAAGTTGTAACGTACGAAGTACGCCATCGTGATTTATTGTAACCCACCTTTAATTGTTTGATTAAACTGTAATTGATTTAAAATTAACGAATTTCATTTAAAACATACCCAGACCTATCTGAAATTTGAAGCCGAAATTTTTTAAATGAAGTTCTGACGAAGTGACGTATCTACGTTAAATTAATTTATTGAAGTAACCTATTATTAAAATAATAGCCAAAGCACTTTATCAGGAAGGCCTTATTTTGAAGTTTATTGGTGTGCATTTTCATATTAATCGATTCATACATATGCGTTTTACAATCACAATTGCATGCCACTCTCAACAGAAAAGCTTATTCTGTAAAATAACCATCATGTTAGTTACGTCACTTAGTCAGATTAGCGACGATATATTAGTTTTATTTTAATAAAATAATATATTTTTACAGTGAATATATAACTTAATATTCTGTGACGGGTCCCGTTTTACCCTTTGGGTACGGAACCCTAAAAAATAACTTTAAGGTGGATCGATAATTTTTGCAACATGTTTTTTCATCCATTTCCCAAAAGCAATAACTGCAATCTATGCAGTTATTTGGGAGACACCCTGTAAGGCCTTTGAATTACATTAATTTTGCTTATTTTTTTTTTTTTTTTGCGTTCTCCTGGCAAAGAAACTAGGTATCGAAAAAGTAATTTGTGATTTAACAAAAACTTATAGGGATATTTATTATTATTCAACACAATCTTTATTAACAAAGAAAATTACAATCAAATAAGATATATAGAATTAAATTAAAACTAGTATTTACAACTGAAACAATTGAGCTAACTACAGACTGTTGCAAACAATCTACAAGTAGGTCAACTGATCCATATCAATACCAGTCGCGCGCGTGCCCAAGACGCTAGCTGCATTGCCCCGCTGTATAGCAATGCCAATGCACCGCGCCAGATACTCACCAGCTCTCGGGTCACGCGTCGCTTCGACCAGACGCTCAGATAATTTTTTGAAAACCCGGAGAGCCTCGGTACCCCACGGACCTAGGGTCTCGACTCCAAGGGGAGCAAATGCGTAGGCTCTATCTAGACCTGCATATTTGCACCTCTTGAGATCTTCGGCCAAATCTGCCGCCGCACCAGCCCTCACGGAAGTCCTAGGAAGATGGGAAGGTGCGAGTGTGTCGACGCATGTATAAGTTAAATATATAAATAAATATTTTATCGAAGAACTTTTTAGCACGTTCTACCGACCACCGACGCGACGACGGCGACGACGGTTTGGGCGGCGGCGTAGCATCGTTCGTTACATGTGCACATAAAAGACTTCAACGCGCACCCACTTTTTAGGGCTCCGTACCCAAAGGTTGCAAACGGGACTCTTAACCTCCGCTGTGTGACAATTCACACAGCATTGTCTAACCCCAAGCTAAGCAGAGCTTGTGTTATTGGTACCAGATAACTGATATACATAATATGTATAATACAACTACCTACATAGATATATATTTTTACTATACTTATAAAACGACCCAGAACACCCTGAACAAATGTCTGCAGATCGTACAAACATTTGTACCGAGGCGGGAATCGAACCCGCAACCTCCTGCGTCGCAGGCGGACCTTCACCCACCGCGCCACAGAGGTCGTCAATCTATGTTTAAGTAAAAAAAAACAAGAAAAGTCGATTGTGTAAACATTTTTTCTGCAAACTCGTTTTCGTAGAATACAGGGTGAGTATTCAAAACAAGCTACCTGTTTCAATAGCAATTGAATAATCATGAATGCGGCTAGATTCGATCCTGTGACCTTCGTGCCGCCACTAGGCCACCAGCTCTAGATAATACTAATTATAATTAGTTAGGTAACGTGACCCGTGCCGTGATGGACCCAGGTCATGGCTTTCTAAGTAGCTGGAGCTCTGCGGTTAAAGGTTAGCCTTTAAGAGGGTGAACTATGCCAAAATCAAGCAAAATGTCTCGTGGAGAGACGAAACTAGTTGACGTCTTGCTTTGATATGTATTTTTTCATTTTGTAGTTGGCGTCGTTCTCTTCTACAACGCGGACTACATTTTGTTAGAACTTATTGGAGAAAGTTTTTTTCGCGGAATTGTTACTAAATATTTTCATCCTTATATTTTGCAATGGATTTCCGCAAAGTAACGCCTGAATCTATTATTCAAAATGTGTATTTTTAAACACTTAGATTTATGGTAACGAACGTAATAGTTCATATTAAAATATACGATAGGTAGAGAAAAAACCTGTTGCAACCGAGTACCTAATCGTATAAAATTTCTGAAGATAAACAGTTCTTTTTATAAAAAAATACAAATTTCGTATAATAAAACGGTTATAATTCAAATGCTCTACAATGTAGAGCATTTCAATTATAACCGTTTTGTTGTGTAATGTAGAGTCTACATTATCAGCGACAACACCACATTAGTTTTACGAATTATATAGCCAGACTAATGTTTTATTAGAGTAATCGTTTAGTTTTTCTATTTCATGATTAATCCCCGCTAAAATTATAGCCCAGAGCTCAAAGTCCTTAATCTTCTGATTTTTTTCCGGTATTAGAGGCATTCTAACGCATTCACTGCCCAGTCGCCTCGGCGCGGCGCGGCGGCGGCGGCGCGGTGCGACCCACAGGCGCAGCAGGCGCGTGCGCGTTGCCACCCGCCACCGGCCGCCTCTACATGGTGACTGGTGACGCTCACCCACATAACGTGGGTCTTGTCATGAAAGTGTCAATGTGGGGGTCCTAGCTCCTACTGGGTCCTTAGCAGGGTTCTCCTCCGCGTTCCGGGGGTCCTAGCTCCTACTGGGTCCTAGTAGGGTTCTCCTCCACGTTCCTTGAGTGAAACAATTAATGGACTGTATTACTTAGTTTTATTTACTTATAAGATTAGCTGACTACTGTTACTACTGTGTGTGTCACAGCACACGTTTGTGTTCGCCTACCTATGCCCAGGCTATACCGTGCAGAGGACGGCACTTTCTGCGCTATGTCGTAGCGTAATTTTCACTATGCCTTACGAGGTTTTATTGTTATAATTCTTTACATATTAACTTATTTACAACTGTTCAATCTTTAAAGTATAGTTAGTTTCTCAAGCTTTCTAATGAGACCTAAATCTTATACCTAGACCTCGTATCTATGGAGATATTTGCATAAATCTACCAAACTTTTCTGTATTATGAATTTACATTGACAATATATCTCTTCTAAATTACGTGCGAAAGCTATTCTAAACGACGGGGATACAAATTATTCCCTCTCGAAAGGGCTACAAAGAGGGCAACTTGATCTTGAGCTTCAACTCCCGGCTCCGTCCGTCACAGTCTCCCCCCGGCGTAGATCTTCGCAGCCTTCTTCCCTCGGTAGGACGATGAGCCTTCTCACCGGTCGCCTGAAGATTCCTCCCTTTGTTCGCACCTCCGCACTTCGCACCACCCCGTCCGGACCCGGATACACGCGCTCGATTTGACCTCGGGGCCAGACATTCCGTGGTAGCGTTCCGTCCGCTATTATCACGACGTCACCCGGTTTGACATTATTTGGTTTACGCCTGACGTCACCGCGCGGCGCCAGGGTTGGCAGGTATTCTCTAATCCATCGCGCCCAAAACATGTTAGCCAGAGCTTGTGCGGCCCGCCAAGTTCGTCTGTCGGCTTTATCGCATTCTCCCACGTAGGGCAGTCCCACTGAAGTTCCCAGCAGGAAATGATTTGGCGTTAGAGCCTCTTGGTCATCTGCTTCCACCGGTACGTGAGTTAGTGGTCTCGAATTGACGGTATGCTCAATCTCTGTCATCAAGGTGGCAAGCACTTCCTCTTTCGGCGCTCGTTCGGTAAGAGTCACAGCGAGAGCGCTTTTTACAGATTTGACCATTCTTTCCCATGCTCCTCCTTGGTTAGGCGCTCCAGGATCGATATATCTCCACTCGATACGCTTCGTGAGTGCGTAATCCTTGAGGGCAGGAAGCCATTCCGCGAAAGCCCTGTTTAGCTCTGTATCAGCTCCACGGAAGTTCGTTCCATTGTCGGACGCCATTAGGCAAGGCGTTCCTCGACGTGCTCCCATTCGTCTTATAGCCATGATAGCCGAGCCCACATCTAGACTAGCGATTAGCTCCACGTGTATTGCCCTAGTCGCTAGACACGTAAACAACATTCCCCATCTCTTTTCTCGTCGCCTGCCAATCGTCACCCACATTGGGCCGAAACAGTCGACTCCGCAGCGTGAAAATGGTCGCGTGTGTGCGTTCAAACGTATCTAGGGTAGGTCACCCTTTACCGGTTTCCCTGGATTGGATCTCCTTATTTTACACCATGAACATTGATGCAGCGCTGCTCGTACATTTGGCCGGAGACGCAGAATCCAATACCGCTGGCGGAGATTATTTACGACCTGCTCTCTCCCCACATGGCCGTTCGCCGAATGCTCTTGCCGGATTATTAGACGTGTGATAGGGTGATTCCCATCTAGGATCGGTGGTCGTTTCAACTCATCGGGCACTGTTGCAGCGTTAATTCTTCCGCTCAAACGGATTATTTTATCCTCGCTGTAAACGGGATCGAGCTTGTGGAGACGGCTCGTACGATCAACGTTCTGTCCTTTCGATAGTCGCTCTAGTTCCTCGGCGAGACTCTCGTTCTGGGACTGCTGGATCAGCAAACACTCGGCTTTTCGTACATGCTCCAATCCTAGCCCTCGTGCACGTTTCCTGCATATGTCGATGAATGCGAAGACATATGCTACTGTTCTGACTAGACGTTCGTAGGAGGAGAAACGGGACACGTCTACTAGCGTCGACTTCTCTCTGGCGTGCGTCACCACAACTTCCTCTTCTGAGGTCTCAGAAGCATGCGGGACGGGCCAGCAGTCTTCACTCTCATGTAGGAATTGGGGTCCAGTGAACCATCGGTTATCCCGTTTCAGCTCCGTATTGCCAGCGCGCGTCGCGTCGTCTGCTACGTTTAGAGCCGTCGGTATCCATCGCCATTGGTCTGGTCGGGTTAGTTCGGCAATCTCTCCCAGTCGATGTGCGACGAACGGTGTGTAGCGGACCGCGTCGTTCCTGATCCAGTGCAGTACAGTTTTAGAATCGCTCCAAAATATTACTTCGGTATCCCACTGGTGACAGCGAACGATGTCAGCCGCTAGTCGCGCTCCAATCAAACTGGCTTGTAGCTCCATCCGTGGTATGCTCTGCGCTCTCAACGGCGCTACCTTTGCTTTTCCAGCGACTATAGAAACGTTAACACCTTCCTGGTTCAACACGCGCCAGTACGCGACGGCTGCGTACGCCTGCTCACTTGCGTCACAGAAAACGTGAAGCTGACGCTGTGTTACATTACTTCTTTCATCGTAGCATCGCGGTAATCTTAACTCGGCGATGTGTTTCAGATCCGATTGCCATTCGTCGAAGGTTAAAGCTTCTTCTGGTGGTAACGGATCGTCCCAGCCCACTTTCTTCTTCCACAGTTCTTGAAGCATGATCTTGGCAGTTACTGTGTATGGGCTCAGCAAGCCCAGCGGGTCGAACAAAGACATCACTGCCCCTAAGGCTTCACGCTTCGTTGGCGATCTGTGACCGTTTTTCACCTCCATGGGTACTCTGTTCATAGCAGTGTTGAATCCCAGTTCATCTGAGGTAGGTATCCACAGAATTCCCAATGCTCTCTCGTACAGGTGGGTGTTAGCGGCCAGCTCTTTCGGTGCACGTGCGCGGTTTTCATCGGGTATCTCTCTGAGTAGATGTTCTTTGTTACTATTCCAGCCTGCCAGCTCAAAGCCTGCTTTACTGTGCACTTCTTGTACCTCTGACATTGTTCGCGTGGCTATTTCTTCATCATCGAAACTTTGCACCCAGTCATCCATGTAATGGCTGCCGGTAATAGCGTAGTACGCGAGCGGATGTGATTCCTTGAAGTCCGCTGCGTTTCGATCTCTCACGCTATGTGCCAGGAAGGGTGAACTCCGTGCTCCAAAGATCATAGACGTCATTACATATTTCTGCGGCGGAGTGGAGCGATCATCGCCTCGCCATAGGAAATGTTGAGCTGCTCGATCTTCCGGCCTTATCTTGATTCGAAGAAACATCTCACGTATGTCAGCTGTGATAGCGACTGGCTTCATTCTGAAGCGAAACAGTATGCTGTGGAGCGACTGTAGTAAGTCCGGTCCATCCAAAAGCGCGTCGTTGAGACAAGTTCCGTTCGCACGCGCGGCCGCGTCAAATACCATTCGAACTTTTCCTGGTTTGTTGGGATTCGTGACAGCAAAGTGCGGTAGGTACCATAACCTTTCCTTCTGCGGGTGGTCCTCATCACTCTTGGCCGCATACCCTTTTTCAAATAGCTTTGTCACTTGCGCTGTGTATGCACTCTTGAACTCTGGCGATTTATCCATCTTGCGTTCTATGCCATGTAACCTGCGTACGGCCATATCGTAGCTCGGCGGCATAGTTTGCTCATCGGTGGCCCAAGGTAATCCTACCTCAAAACAATTTTCCTTTCGTTCGGCAGTTCTCTCGAATATTTCCTTAGCACGCTCCTCCATCGGGTTGGGTTTCCTTTTTGATGAAACTCCGAGGGCGTCTATGTCGAAATGTGCTTTCACGAGTTCGTTTAGCTCGTCATCTCTGTTGGGAATACCTTGAGGTGTGCGCACGTGACATATAATTTCGGTATCATCCTTTTCTATCGTTCTTAGAGGGGCGTTTCCATGGATTATCCAACCCAACTCTGTAAGCGAAGCAGCTGGTTGGTTTCGTTTGCCTGTCAGCAGCTTTCGTGTAACGATAAGATGCCAATTGTCGGCGCCGATAAGTACGCGTGGTCTCGCGTTCGAGTAGCAGACGGTTTCTGATTTAAGCTCCCTTAAATGTGGTAGTTGAAGGAGCTCCGTTCCGACCGAATGACTTCCCAGGGTCAGATTCTTCACTGTCCTGGCTTTTATCTGCTGAAAGTTTTCCTGCCTCTGCCCTCGCACTCCAATGGTCACAGACTGGCTCGTGGGTTCCCGCTGACTTGATGTGGCTCCTACGATCTTCAGTGCTCTCACTGGTCCTCTCGTTCCCAGTAGTGAGGCGATCTCCTCATCGACCAGTGTTATCGTCGATCCTTCGTCAAGTAAAGCGTGAGTGTTCAGTTCTCTCCCGCTTCGGCCTCTGATCGTGATTGGACAGACCTTCAGCAATATTCTTAACGCTTCCTCAGGTACTCTCGCTGATGCTGTTAACGCCGACTCTTCGTTCTGAGCCGTCTGTGCCTCCTTTTGGCGCTCTGGCGAGTGCAGCAACGCATGATGCGCCTGGGTGCATTCATCGATTCCGCATTTCTTGCTTTTGCAGCGAAAACGTCTATGTTTACTATTTAGACAACGAAAACAGACTCGTGCCTCTCGAGCCCATAGCCATCGTTCGTCTATGGTTAGGGCTGCCAGCTTCCGGCATTGTGGCGTTCGGTGCTCACCGCCGCAGCAGAGACATTCATCTTTCTTAGCCTTTGCATTGTCCTTTTCTTCGGTTGTGGCTAGAACGGTTCCGCGGTTTCGTTCATTCGCACGGTTCCGTTCTTCAGTGCGTTTTGCACTTCCCTCGTTCTGCCGCGAGCTATTTCCGCGAGCTGCTGCGGCAGAGTATGCATGGCGTACGGCGCGATCTGCCTCCCTCATGAGGAACTTGGATAGCGTCAGGATTTCCGCTTCTCTCAGATCTCCGTATTCCTCAGCATAGTCGCACCATCTTGCCTTCATATGTGGTGTCAGTTTCTCTGTAACTTGACGTGCCAACATGGGGTTTTGTAGGTATCCTCGTTCATCCAGACTCGCGATTACCGTAACTATGTTTTGAAGCTTGATTGCAAAACCATTCAGTTCCGTTACGGTCGTTCCCAAACGTGGCATTCTTCTGATGTCTTCAATTGCTTCGTCTATTATCATCTCTGGACGTCCATAAAACTGTTCTAGGGTGTTCATGATTACAGCTGGATCCGTTGCCGTGAACAAAAGTGCCGATACCGTAGTTCGTGCTTCGCCACGCAGACATGCTCTAAGTCTGGCTAAATTCTCTGCCGGTGAGAGCTTGAAAAGCTTCGTAGAATCTCGCATTGCTGCTCTAAACGGTAGCCATTCTTTGGCTCCACCGTTAAAGATAGGTAGCTCTTGCATCTGTCTTGTCGGTGGTCTACTTGAAGCCATTTTTTCCAGCGCGTTCGTCAATCTATCGAATGCATTCTCATCTCTATATTGTTCCGGTAAAGGGAGTCCCTGACGTCTTGACTTAGGTGCAGTTTGGTTTACTGCGGGCCGTGGTGGGGCAGCTCGTTCCTCTGAAGTCGAGCGGATTCTGGTGCCCCCGTCCGTTTCTATTGGATCGTTGTAATCTCTCTGCTCCCCCCGTAAATGATGCTGTTGAAGCCATTTGTTGACGTGCCGTTCTGCAGTACCATCTTCATCTCTGTTTGCGCTAGCTGCATCAGTTTCTTCACGTATCCCAGCGACTTCGGCGGCTAATCTTTTCTTGATAAGAGTTTCTTGAATCCGAAGTTCTCTTCGCCGTATCTCTGCAAGTCGTTCTTCTGCTTCAAGTTCAGCTTGTCGGATACGCAGCGTGATGCTAGTGTTTGATCGCTGCGAGCGTACCGAAGGAGCACGACTATTTGGCTGTCGTCGCGGTTCCGTCGTGCTTTGTTCGGCCACGTCATGCTCACGCTCAGTGCGGTTACATGTGGTAACGTTCGCGGCGCGGTTGGTAGACGTAGCAGCAACAGCAATCTGCGCTTCAGGTGCGGATGATCTTCGTTCGGACAATCTTCGCGAGTCCAAGTTCGGCGCGGGGTGTGCGTCGGGGTGCGTATTGTCCGATGGTGACGCGGGGTAGTCTTCGTATACCCTCAGTGCGCTCTTCGCCCTCGTGACTGGTGGGCTTCTTGCGGTCTTCATCTTCAGCGCTTGAACGCGCCCCTAACGGTCCCTAACGATCCCTAACGGTCCCTATCAGTCCGTCAGGAGGTGTCCGCCCAAAGGCCGACGTTTGCTCCTTCAGGGATGGATACGTTGGGATAGGAGGGGGGGTTCCACCCAGCAGAGGGGAACACGTAAACACGGGATGCTCGCGAATCGGCTGGAATGTCCGACTCCCTTGGGCGTGTGCCTACAGTCCGGCGGCCCGTATTACGTGTCCCTTACCGGCGAGGAGTGCACTTCAGCCCGCGCGGTCCTTGCGCTCTTGATGGACTGGTGGTGCCGCACAAACACCACACCGCCCGAAAGCGTTTACCCGTTGGCTACTTCGTTATAACACCGCAAGGTTTCCGTAAGCCAACGGGCCGCGATAACGCGTATTTTCGGACGTAGCACCGTTCGGTGATCTTCAGGCACCCCGTGCCCCTGGCGCTGGTCTTGACAACGATGCACGCTGCCCCGTTCGGGGTTTTTCAGGCACCCAGTGCCCCGACGCTGTGGCACGCTGCCCCGTTCGGGGTTCTTCAGGCACCCCGTGCCCCTGGCGCTGGTCTTGACAACGATGCACGCTGCCCCGTTCGGGGTTCTTCGAGCGCCCCGTGCGCCCCGACGAAGCGATATACGTGGCTGTCGGTCTTGCTTCAGGTACTCCCGTTACCTCGGCCGCACAGAGGACTGGTGCGAACCAAGGGGGAAACTGGGTCACGTGACCACCCTTATAATCGGGGGTCGGTCACGATAGTCGAAACCCAGGTACCGCTCTTCAGGTACTCCCGTACTAAACGGCCACGCCCAGTAGTCAGCTGTGCCGTAGTGGGAAACCGCCAGGCTACACTACGCCGAGACTGCTCAAGTGGTTGCTGAGGCAGATCTCGGGAGCTGCCGCGGGTACCGCTCTTCTTATCCTTGGTGGCCTCTTCGCTCTTCTTATCCTTGGCGATGGCTTCTGATCCGGCTCGAAGGACCAACTTTTGTGGGGGTCCTAGCTCCTACTGGGTCCTTAGCAGGGTTCTCCTCCGCGTTCCGGGGGTCCTAGCTCCTACTGGGTCCTAGTAGGGTTCTCCTCCACGTTCCTTGAGTGAAACAATTAATGGACTGTATTACTTAGTTTTATTTACTTATAAGATTAGCTGACTACTGTTACTACTGTGTGTGTCACAGCACACGTTTGTGTTCGCCTACCTATGCCCAGGCTATACCGTGCAGAGGACGGCACTTTCTGCGCTATGTCGTAGCGTAATTTTCACTATGCCTTACGAGGTTTTATTGTTATAATTCTTTACATATTAACTTATTTACAACTGTTCAATCTTTAAAGTATAGTTAGTTTCTCAAGCTTTCTAATGAGACCTAAATCTTATACCTAGACCTCGTATCTATGGAGATATTTGCATAAATCTACCAAACTTTTCTGTATTATGAATTTACATTGACAATATATCTCTTCTAAATTACGTGCGAAAGCTATTCTAAACGACGGGGATACAAATTATTCCCTCTCGAAAGGGCTACAAAGAGGGCAACTTGATCTTGAGCTTCAACTCCCGGCTCCGTCCGTCACAGTCAATGTACGGCGATCCATCACAAAAAGCTAGGTTTCGTAGAAAATATAAAATTAAATTGCACTCACACTTATTAATAAACGGAAAGGTTTTTACGTATTCTACCTTTTTTTGTACAACAACCCCAGTTGGTCCGGTATAAGTTTTTGATTGGTTTATGAAAAAGGAGAAGCAAAAAAAAGCTTTTGTGTAAAATTTCGTGTTTTTTACCATAAAAATACCCGGAAATGAGAATAAAAATGTTTCTAAAAACTATATAGATATATGACAAGACTATTTTCCTGTGGCTACGCCGCCGCAATTTAAGGGACCTTACCTGCCTTGCCATCTAAAAAATCCATCCTGTATTACCTAATTATTTGAGCCACCGCACCAAAAACCATAGGTTTGTGTGTGTTTGTGTATCTGTTACATTTTCAAGCCTAAACGGCTGAACAGATCATAATGTAATTTGGCAGGGAGGTAGAACATAGGCTACCTTTTATCCCGGAAGCCGCGGGGAACAGCTAGATCTGTAGGACTGATTTTGAAAATGAAATGATTTTGAAAAATTGTCTAAATCAGTCTATATTTTCTCGGAGGATTCGACGAACATACATAAAAAAACATACAAACTCCCAACATAGAACCTCCTTCTTTCGAAATCAATAAAAAATTATTAACCTTTCAGGTTACATTAAGGCAAAAAAAAAAAATTACCTCTCAAGTTACCTTAACGTAGAGATTAACGTACCATAAGTGTGTTCAGTGTAATTGAACTTTAGACTCATGCAAACTAATAATTAATGAAGGTTTGAATTCAAAACCAATTTTTTTTCCGTAAAACAAAAAAAAACATTTACTTCCCTAAAAAAGCTACGCTTTAAGTATAAAAAATAACAAACGATATAATTATTCGCACCTGCGCATACGTCAATCGAAGTTTATTTATTTCGCGCGTTTTTGGCATTACATTACTCTCTTAGGAATCAAACCTTCAGTATCTCCGGCTTTGTCAAACGAATAGCACGTGACGATAATAAAAATAAATAAATATTTAAATATTTTATGTATAAATTAAGTTGTTAAGTTATTTTGGTTGATAGTGAAGTGTATTTTTTTTGGAGTTTACTGCAAAAAGTAAGTGATTTTTTTATTATTTAATATATGAATACACGTGTTAAAAAGAAAGTTTTCAGACTTATACCTAAACCTAAGATATCTAATAAATATTTTCTGAAATAAAACGAAATAATTAATTACCTTTAAAATAAAGCTTAAATGAAAACCTTAAAATAAAAAACGTCTAAAATGTTTATAAAAGAAATATCTTTCAAACTGCGTTAGGGACAGTCAGCATCTGCTGCTATAGGTATAAATAATTATTAAAAATAAAATAATGATAATACCCTAAATGGTTTTTAAGGGAGGAGGAGGGGGGGGGGGGGTATGTCCTGGGGTGGAATAGTACCTAAGCAAAGCCTGGAGAGGAGATGTAATGTAACGCTTTAAAAAAAAACTAATTGGTACAACGCCTCGTGGGATCGTGGAACATTGACTCTACTTATCTACTGCGATTTTTCTATTTGACTGTTCCTCAATGTAAGATTTATTATTTGTTTGCTAATTTATTCAGTTTCTCGGTTCATATGTTCTTTATGCGTACCATGTTAATTGTATGACTTAAAAATCCCATTTCTCGGATGCTAAGCTAACATTACAAAAAAAATATTGTTGATTGAAATAAGTTACCTACATTAACTTAGAATCCGTATAAAAAGTAAAAGAAACGTATTTTTTTGCTACGAGTATTTCTGATAATTTTTAGTACTCCAAACTCGGTTGGTCCGATAACAAACACGGAATCGATTGTTATCAAAACATTTTGTTGAACATTTTTCTTAGAAGGTGGTAGGTACCTACCTACATACCTACCCTTTACTGCCCCGTCCAAAAAATCCACCCTTTTAATATAAACTTACTCTTAGTGTCTGGCACTGTGCATCCAGCATTGCCATACAGCGGGGCAATGCAGCCAGCGTCTTGGGCACGCTTCCGACTGGTATTGATATGGATCAGTTGAGCTACTTGTAGATTGTTTGCAACAGTCTGCAGTTAGCTCAACTGTTTCAATTTTAAATACAAGTTTTAATTTAATTCTATTATTTGATTGTAATTTTGTTTGTTAATAAACAAATGTTTTTCTAATAAAACACTGTTTTAACCGGATTGATCGCGTATATTTGTATTTGGTTTATAACCTGACGTTTCGGAGGCTTTTCAGCTTTTTTCTTTTCAGCAAATGTTTTTCTTTGCAAAACTTACCTTGAATCAAGTACATGGTGTACATTTTTGTTTTTTTTTAAATTTTTCATGAGTATCATTAATACCTACCTAAGTATTTTTTCGCAGACTAATTTATTAACCTTTGTGTGCAAATTTTAAAATTAAATCACAAAGGACTTCGTTATAATTTATTAAAAATAACTTATTTTATTCCCAATAAATTAATTTATGCGGAAGTCGAACTCTATTTTATTCCTTACTAAATAGTTTAGACCTGTAAAATCTTCCAGTACAATTTTTTTACATTCAAATCATGATATAATAAAGAGACAGCCTGGTGGCAGACGGACAACGGAGTCTTAGTAATAGGGTCCCGTTTTACCATTTGGGTACGGAACCCTAAAAATACCCCAGAAATGTATGACCTCGACGGGACTCGAACCCGCTACCTCAGTTTAAGGTCACAATTCATAGTTGACGGTTACGGAACGAAGGATCCTAGGATCTCTGGTTGAATACCTTTCATTTCATTTCATTTATTGCAAGAAATATGGTTTAAATACAAGGTCTTAAATATTAGAATAGTGTCATATACTTCACCAAAACACATTGGCATGCAAAATTTCTTAAAAGTAGGTTCCTATATAAATAATACCTTGATGAAGACCTGGTTTTTTCTCCAAAGTCCAAAGTCAACTTTTGACATTTGAGATTTACTTTAGGAGATCGCGATCAGTCGAACCTAAACCTTGATAAACCGAAAAAGGAATCCCGGCCTTACGATGCAACCTCGCGATTGACCTTAGAGAAAGTCGATTTTGAAGTTGTTATTGATTGTGTCCCATTTATGGAGTCGCAAAAGTGAACGAGTTATTGCCGATTTTTCTCTTAAATTATCGTCTAACGGTTTAACACGCGTTAAATTCGAATTTCACATATCTAGGGGGAATATTCCCGTAAATCTCCCATGGGAATTTGAAGTTTCACCAGGACAGAAAAGTGGCATAAGTTACTCTCCATCCTTTCAATTAACTCTATGCCAAAAATCAAGTCGATTGGTTGCTTAGTTAGGGCGTGAAAGAAGGACAAACAAACAAACACACACCTCGCATTTATAATATTAGTTAGGGATAATATAACCTTAGATAATATTTATGATATAATATAACCCAAAGTAAAATATAATATAAAGGATAAACAAACAAACAAATGCACTTTCGTAGTTAGGAAGTATGGATATTTCGGAATTTACGAATTTACTTTCATGTCTTTTTTAAAG
Organism: Eupithecia exiguata; assembly: GCA_947086465.1. NCBI lineage: Eukaryota > Metazoa > Arthropoda > Insecta > Lepidoptera > Geometridae > Eupithecia > Eupithecia exiguata. The sequence continues at coordinate 2,259,190 of OX352254.1, forward strand.
TTTAAAGTGGTTTTGTAGTACATTACATTACCTTGAACTCGCTATAATAGCAGTCGCATTAGCAGTCAATATTGACTTCGCTGATGTATGTTTGTTGTTCATTTTATTGAGAAGGTACTTGAGATAAGATTAAGATGATCGAGCGAAGCGAGCTCTTATGCCGGGTACAGACCAAGCGAGCGAATGCAAACGATTGGGATTTGACAATCGGTACGTTCGTTCCATATTGCTTTGATGCAGCGACAGCCGCCGGAACACGGCCGAAGACGAACGAAGGCCCTTGTTTGGACTCGCTTACTTTCGCAATGAGACGTCCACAGGTACATTTGCCTTCGTTCGTTAGCCTTCGCTCGCTCTCGCTCGCTTGGTCTGTACCCGGGATTAATGATCTTGGAAAAATCAAATTATTTGTGTATGTTCAATGTTCACGTAAATGTTCAATTTTTGTTTATAGTTAGTACTTTTCTGTGAATGCTATTAAAAGGGCGCAATGCGCGCCATTTTGTGAAAAGGATGAGCAGGACAGAGCATGCGTTTTTGGAAAAACGCGGTGCGGCGGCGCAAGTGCAAAAAATGGAGTTTTTGCTTATTTACAAGATAATTACACAACTTATGAAAAAACTATCTGAAAGAACCAAGCAATAAGAAATGCCCTACGAATAAAAACATTAGTCATTTGAATAGACCCCAGGGTTCCTAAGGTCTCGACGAAATTATGTGCAAAAAAGTGCAATTTCATCGTATTTTTTTTTCTTAGCCGTGTTTTCAGGTTAAAGGAACTAAAGAAAAAATTTAGAATTTTATGTTATTCAAGTTTTTAACCACGGGAATCCCGTGATTTCGGAGACCTAGTCCTAGTTTGATAAGTAAACACGCTAGATTCGTTAATAAGTACTTCAATGTCTAGACACTAGGTTGTTAGTTAGATTGTTTCAATCTTTTTGAAATATAATTGTTTTGAATTAAAATCGTCAATCAATTGAAATAATAACCTAGTGTCAACTTAAGGTAAAAAAATCTAATTTAAAACATGCTAACAATGTCTGTATAAATTTAAATTTATATTTAGAATTCCTATCGTAGTTGTTAGGCTGGTTTTAATTTAACTCCGAGTAGGTTGTAAATTTTTTAGTAGGTCCTATAACTACAAGTTCTATATCCAGTTTAGTTTATAAATAGTATTCGAATCGTAGTATAAATATTATTGAAATTACAAAAAGTTAACGTTTAGGCTGGATTTTTGCACAATTTCGATTTAAAATAATGTATATTTCGGAGTTGAATCCTTATTTATCATTTGCAATGCGCCTATTCTACTCTATGCGAATCTCAAGCGTCTATTGTTTGGACGTTAGATCAATTCTACAGGATGACAGAGAGAGGAAATGGAAAAGATTCAGATAAGTGCCTAGTAGAGTTTCCGTAGCAGATTGTTACAAGAAGGTCTTAGAATCCATGTAAAAGCGGTCACGCGATTCGTGCCTCGCGGTTTCACCCGTGTAGTTCCCGTTCCCGTGGAATTCCGGGATTAAAAGTAGCCTATGTTCTATTCCAGACTATAATATATCTCTGTGCCAAATTTCACCCAGATCCGTTTAGCCGTTCTGGCGTGATTGAGTAACAAACATCCATCCATCTATCCGTCCATCCAAACTTTCACATTTATTATATTAGTGGGATGGGATATAATATTTTTGTTGGGAAATTCACACCTACTAAAGAAAACCCATTTATAATTATTTATAATTTCTCGGCCTGCAAGTACGCACTGCTGGGTATAGATAGACATCCTGTAGCGTATCTCACTAATCTCACTACTCACTATATTATAAACGTGAAAGTTTAGATGGATGGATAGATATGGATAGCAAGGCGCTGCTAGTTGTTTTATATTTTTACAAATACAAATATTCTTTATTGTACACCAGAAAATAACACAAGGAAGAGACATCACATAAGATAGTACAAAGAAAAGTATTTTTAATATAGTGTTATTTTTAAAAAGAATTAAAAACAATAAAACAAAAAACCCTTGTCGTAGTAGTGACTTGTAGTGTACTAGTAGATCTCGTGCGCAAGTAACACTTAATGTAACAACATTCTAACGAACATTTATATTGTTTAGGTATACAAGCAACTACACGAATACGCTGAGAAGACAAACAGTCAAACGTGACTTTGTGTACAATACATTAGGTATATTATGACATGGTCAGCTCTTTATTTAAGTGCTTACATCCGGTTCAAGGAAATTTAGACGGCAGGGATGTTGGTCTTTGACTTGCGTTTGCGCTCAAGTCCTCAAGTCAAGGAATTCTTCTCTGTAGTGCCAAACGACGACGACCGATGTGGTGCGGTGGGCGAAGGTCTGCCTGCGACGCAGGAGGTTGCGGGTGCGATTCCCGCCTCGGGACAAATGTGTGTACGATCTGCAGACATTTGTTCAGGGTGTTCTGGGCGTTTTCTATGCATAATAAAAAATATCTATCTATGTATTGTATTATATTATGTATATCAGATATCTAGACCCATAACATAAGCTCTGCTTAGCTTGGGGCTAGATAATGCTGTGTGAATTGTCCAGCATTATTTATTTATTAAACATTACCTGATCTGTGGTAAGACCATGAATCTACTTGCATTCGTGAGTGAATCCCGCATTCTATTTTCGCCGCTAATTGGCTGCATTGAACACGAAATTTTCGTAATATTTCCAAAATGCCGAAAATTTCGGTGAATGTTCGGCATACGAAATCATGAGCCGCAAAATAGAATGCGTGATACATTCACTTACGCACGTGAATAAACAATCTGATTGCTTATCAAGTTAATCAGTCAAAAGTTATTCACTCACTTTTATTATCATAGATAGTTACGTAATCAATAATGATTCACAGTAAATTTTTAACTCCGAAATATTATATCAAACGGTATACAAATTACACATACGGCTTGGCTAGCTAGTATTGCAGGTGTACCTGACAAAAGTTTGAATACGGGGCCGCCGTCGCCGCCGTCCGCGCTAGGCCTGGGGATGCAAACAGACCCCATTTTGGACACATATTTCTTGACACCTTGTGTTCTAATAAATATTTTTAAGCTTACGCGATCTGAACACATAATTATTAATACTATTTAACGGGTATTTATCGCGTTTATTTATCTATTTTTCCCGACGTTTCAAAGTTGAGTCATCCCGTGACCACGGCAGTGTATAAACCTGTCGAAACGTCGGGAAAAATAGGTAAATAAACGCGATAAATACCCGTTAAATAGTATTAATAATTAACTTGTGTTCTGTTCTAAGCTACAATCAATTGTATCCAGGTATAATAATAACCCTGATTATTATTTTATCAATATTATACAGAGTACTCTTAAATCCATTAAACTGGTTTTTTTTTGCAGTAGGTTGATAGGTAATTAACCTAAAGTTAACTTTCTAGTTGAATAATCTTTATTAACAAAGAAAATTACAATCAAATAATAGAATTAAATTAAAACTAGTATTACAAAACAATTGAGCTAACTGCAGACTAAGAAATGAAATAAGTTTCCAAAAATTCCTCCTCACGGACTTGCCACCGGCGCTACAGTCCGTAAGAGGTCCCAAAGATTTTCGGTTAAACCGACTAAGGGTTTCGTGGCTTAGTTGGGTAGAGCACACCCGTACTGAGGGTAGGGCGCGGGTTCGAGGCCCGCCGAAACCGAAAATTTTTAGGAACTTATTTCATTTCTTAGAGATACTCAAAGTGCGGGTAAGCACTATCAAAAAACCTTAACTGCAGACCAGACTGTTGCAAACAATCTACAGGTAGCTCAACTGATCCATATCAATGCCAGTCGGAAGCATGCCCAAGTCGTTCGTCCAGTTGATTATTTTTAAAAACAAATGAATTTAATTACCTGAGATCCGTTCTTTAAATATTGTCAACAATCAAAGTACTTACTGTGGTTGTTCCCGCGGAAAATTCTGTCCACATAGACAACCGGTTGTCTGTGCGGAACAAACTTTATAATTTATCTCGACTCCAAGCATGTGTTTTGTGTGGATTAGTGAACTACGTGTGCACGATGTTCTAAATTCAATTTACTTTATCCTCTAGCGGATAAAAACGGCTTTTGCACTCAGATATCGAAGAGCAAAAATACTCTTTCCTCGCTGAGGTGGGATGAAAAGTTACGTGTTGCACTCGAGTGCAAAGATTTTTTACCTCGTGCTCTTTTGATTCACTCGCTAACGCTCAGGATTCTAATTTTAGAATCCTTCGCTTGCTCGGTCATCAATATTGAGCACGCGGTTAAAAAGCAACTTTGCACTCTTGTATAACAAATAACTATTAACAAACATCGTTATATATTTTAAATCTGAACTGAAACCCAAGACGACTTAAAAAACTGTAGGTAAACAGCAAAATGTCAACATAAATATTTACCAATTTGATTCTACTAGGAACCGGAACGTAGAAACTCGTGAAAAATTAATTCCTATTTTTGCACTGTTTTGTTTATTTTTCTATTAACGAGCACTACGAACGTGCGAATTAAATATCCTTATTTGAACTGCGATGTACCTGCTTAAGTGGTAGGTATATAATAAACCTATCTACCTAGGCAGTAAGAAGTTGTAGGTATTTCGGTAGATACCTATCTCAAATACCGTTGCATTTGCCGTCATTTCTGACGTTTGCTGTGATTTTGTCATTCGCTGACAGGTAGGTACCTAAAAATGTATTTTTGTTGCACAGAACAACTGGGACAACTTTTGTCCCGATACTCTTGTGGATAGAACAACTGGGACAACTTTTGTCCCAGTACTCTTGTGGACAAAACAACTGGGACAAAATTTGTCCCCGGCAACTACAAAAATGGAAGAAGCCTAATTTTTAAGCAATTTTTTTAACAAGACAATTTTTTTTAACGAAGTGGGTAGGGTACCGCTAGACAAATTCAATATAAATTGTTTGTAAACAAAGCCCAACAAAAAAATTAAAATTATCATGGTTGGTATAGGCGTCGAGTTTCAGATACCTATAATTTATCAGAAATATTTCTTAAATCAACAGCGAAAATATGATTTGCGCTTAAAAATACACGGCAACAAAGTGATTTATAGGTTGTGTATGGGTGGTTTGTTTACAAACATTTTACATCGAATTAGGCTGGAGTATAGTACGGCATTTATAAACCTATCCATCTACTTTGTGCAAAACAACATTTACTAAAAAACGTAAATCGGAACAATTTCGGGGTCAACCTCTATTTAAATTATTTAAATAATTATTTGAGAAGTCGGAAGTCCTTTTTGTTGATACAAGGCATGATCTTACTTATATAAGGATACCCTGTATATGTTTGTATGTACATAACAGGCATTAACATACCAAATAAACCTCCAAAAAAATATTAAAATGGTTTATTGTTTATTGAGATTATTATTTTTTTAACCTTGATTTTGAACGAAACGGCATTTATTTTGAATCGTTAATTTAAGATTGAGTAAGGTCCGCGAGGTTACGCATAATGTAAGTACCTACTTAGGTAGGTCATTCGAATTTTCTGTCTTAACTAAAATATCCTTAAGAGGAAAACCAGGTTTTATAAAAACAAAACTAGGCCTAGATCAGAGGATGTAGGTACCTACGCATGTGTGTTTTAGGCTTTCGTACCCAAAGTGTAAAAACGGGACCCTATTACTAAGACTTCGCTGTCCGTCTGTCCGTCTGTCACCAGGCTGTATCTCATGAACCGTGATAGTTAGACAGATGAATATTCACAGATGATGTATTTCAGTTGCCGCTATAACAACAAATACTAAAAAACAGAATAAAATTAATATTTAAGGGGGCTCCCATACAACAAACGTTATTTTTTTGGCGTTTTTATAGATAGTGGTACGGAACCCTTCGTGCGCGATTCTGACTCGCACTTGGCCGGTTTTATTTTTTATGACTGTAGCTCGTACGTTTCCTATTCTATTTATATATCAAAGCGAGATTCAACTTTTATTGTGGTATAGATACGTTTTTTTTTTTGCGTTCTACAATAATAAATTAATAAAGCTAGCGGTAAAACTAGCGATAGCGGAGTATTCACTGGTATTTTCAGAGTATTTGACACACTAAAGATGACCTGAGAGCACGGCAGACGCGGCATTCCCTGCTGTCATCGAATTTTCTGAATCTAGTTTATAGCATCACGCACCTATCGGCACCTAGCGCGCGGCATTTCAGTAAAATGCCATGAGGAAATGCGATGACAGCCGGTAATGGTATCTTTTAAAGGGCAATGTATACGCTTCTACAACAAAACTCGTTGCAAAAATTGACAATAAATAAATTCAAACAAATTGTTAAACACATCCTTTGTAAAAAGGCCTACTATAAAATATCAGATTATCTAGAGGATAAAAAAGCTTGGGACGAGTTTTGCTCCAACTCGAAAACTAACATTCTAACAAGGTAAAGGTTTCTTGTTCGCTTCTTTACTTTACCTTAAAAAGATTGAAGTGGACAAAAAATCAAAGTGATCACTTTATTTCCTAGTTTTACTTATGTAATCTGAGTTTTGTGACGTGTCCAAGAGTCCTGTATGGTCTAAAGGAAATAAAGCACTTTGAATTTTGAATTTTTGAATGCCTGCCGGTAGCGCCAAAAATGCGATGACAGCCGGTAATGCCTGCCGGTAGCGCCGATAGATACGCAAGATTTTGGGCTAAATCAACATTTTCCGAAATACTCTCAAATTTACAACAGCTCAACAACAACACTCTAACTCAAAACAATTGTTAACTTACGCTATTGAGAGAAAATTACAATCAAATAATGATTGTAATTTTCTGTTTATTCAATAGCGTAAGTTAGAATTAAATTAAAACTAGTATTTACAATTGAAACAACTGAGATAACTGCAGACTGTTGCAAATAATCTACAGACCCAAGGGGGTCGTTGTCTAGGGTAGAATAGACAATAATGACATTGCATCGCCATACATTGCGTACATTATTGAAGTTGAAGGAATGCATTTCAAATAATTTACGCATTGGATGACGAAGTGACGTATTTTTTCTCTATTCTACCCTAGACAACAATCCCCGTGCTTTGGGTAGCTCAACTGATCCATATCAAAGTATATAGTTATACCACTTACGCTTGATTCACCAACAACGTTTTTTATAATTTTTTATTTTACTCCACAGAACAAAAGGCTTTGTCATTGAGCGTTCACACCGCCTAATTAGTACATATTTATAATATTATTCAAATGAAAACTAAAACCTAATCTCTAGGTACAGAAATAACTTCAAGCAAGGTTATAGTTTTTTCATTCACATTTTAAGATCTAACACACAACAAATACACACATCATCTCCCTTTTAGATTGTTTACCCAAAATGGTATATAATTTTAATATATGTTTAGCATTAAATAAAAGAATACCTAGGTAGTACAATTTGTATCAAGTTCAGAACTTAACACCTAACTACCTACCTGCGTTCATTTAGACTACTGGTAAAAGAGTTTTACTAAACAAGTAAAAATGCGTGCGCGTATGACGTCCAAAAGCGTAGGCATGGTACTTTGGCTGGCGGAAAAAAGGTACATGGACGCACGATGTATAAAAATGCACACAAGTTTAGTTATTGACAAAAATAAGATCGCTGGTGTCTGAGAGACCTCGGGTAGGTAGTAAAGGGTTAAAGCCGAAACTGGGATCGCTCGCATCTTCACACAAGATTTTATCTTGGTAAGAGCGCGGATTAAACTTACTCTAGAACGAATTCATTATTACTTCTGTACTCTCATAGGAACTTTAATGTAAGTTTTGTTATGTGTCTCCATTTCGTAAATACCTTTTGTTTTTAGCTTTTTGCTTTATAGTGCGTTACTCGCACTGGGTAAATCTTCTACGAAAACTTATCGAAACCTTTTGTTTTGTTTTGTTTTCAAGCTTGTTCAGACAGTGGATAGGACAACATAACTGTTACATTTACCAATATTGTATAATTTAGCCACTCCAAAATTACGAAGTCATTCGTTTGCGTTTCGGATAAACTCCAATAGGACATTAGGAACATCATCAATTCTACCACAAATGTCACGATTTGGTGATAAGATTTTCTTCATTAAGGGGCATCATTATACGATGCCATATTGTAACAAGGATAGACAAAGGATTTCGCGTTCATAGGAGCGGGACAGGGCATTGAAACGCGAGCCCAAAAATTAAGTCTGACTTAAAAGTTGATTACAAAACAAAGTAGGTATGATTTTATTTTATATATCTTCACATTATTTTAGTGGGGACGAACGCTACTGAAAAACTTCCCGCTGGTCCCGAGGGGACTAGCGGGAATAACCCCTGCCCTGTCCCTCTATACTCTGTGGCTCTTAATAAACCAAACTTGTTGGACGGAATGAGTGAGCGCAGATATCAAAGTTAAAGATATTATTTTTAGCTCAGCAGCCTTTTATTTTTAGCGTGAATAAATGTTATTATATGCAAATCTATGTAAGATCTCTCACCTTGTATTAATACAAAATAATAGTTTTTTGTTATAGAACAGTGCAAGGTTACTTTTTAACCGCCTGCTCAATTTTGATGACGAGCAAGCGAAGGATTCTAAAATTAGAATCCTGAGCGTTAACGAGGGAATCAAAAGAGCACGAGGTAAAAAATCTTTGCACTATAGTGCAACGCGTAACTTTTCACCGCACCTCAGCGAGGAAAGAGTATTTTTGCTCTTCGATATCCGAGTGCAAAAACCGTTTTTATCCGCTAGAGGATAAAGTAAATTGAATGAAGCACACGATGTGTTAAATTCAATTCTAAATAGGGGAATGAAAAATACTTTTATATGTACCTACTTGAGTAAAACTTTTGAAACAATCATGGTTATTACTATAGAAGTCATTTAGAACGGGATATTTTTTCTTCCGTGATCATGGCGCATGAAACTGTGCCGAAATATTGGAAAACTCAAAAATTGAATCATGGTAAATATCCCGTTCTAAATGATTTCTATGTACATGAGTAGTACCATAGGCGCTAGCCTTAAATAAACTAAAAATAATTACCCCTAAGTAGTCTCATCATAGGTAAACTGAAAAGTTTTTAATAATGACAATAATAAATATCTAAGTATTATTATAATATATGGGGGAATGAAAAATACTTTAATAGGTACTTGAGTAGTACCTTAGGCGCTAGCCTTAAATAAACTAAAAATAATTATATTATGACAATAATATAATTAGTTAATCAGAACAAAGAAGTGAATTGTCATCGTAACAACTGAAGAAGTGAATGGAAGACGAAATCCAGTTGAGCTGGTGACGCTCGTAAATGCTAAAAGGGCAAGTGACTGGTGATGTTAAAATTACACCAGTCTTGGCCTTCGCAGTACTATTCCACCCTCATCGTACCCTTCCAGTATTCCAACTGCGTCTCTTCGACGCCTAACACGATACGTACGTGTATCACGTTGAAAAATAAGGAAAACGTTATTTTTTTATAAAACTTCTAAAGCCAAATGACAGAAGCACTATAGACAAACATTTAACAAACGAAAAATTTATAAGATCCAAAAAAATTCAATTGCGGTGGTACTTGAAATTATTATATTAAGGTGGGGCGCGGGTTCGAGTCCCGCAGAAATCGAAAACTTTAGGTGTGTTCCCACGCCCAGCCACTTGGTCAATAATGATACTAAATTATACATATAAACACACACAGTGATCATTTATGGTATTCCAAAGAAAATGACAATCATATGAAAATGAATAGAATTGAATATAAACTTGTATTATAGGTATTTTAAAAAAAACTTGTGATTACGTACAAGTTTTTTTTATTTTGAATTGAAACAGTTGAGCTAACTGCAGGCTGTTGCAAACAATCTATAGTTACCTCAACTTATTCATATCAATATAAGTTGGAAGCGTCCACAAAATAAAAGTAAATACCTAAATAAAATAAATTATGATTTTGTCTTGAAAAAACTAAAAACCGACGTTAAATTTAATATGTACCTTAGTAGGTACCTACCTACACTGTTTTTTAAGTTTTTCGCGACAAATACGTATCCTTCGGGATTAAAACTTTATGGGACTATAAGATTCATTTCCCATACAATTGCGAAACAATTTTTTTTTTGTGTATACCTAATTCTGAAATTTATGAGTACCTAGGTAGTTATAATAAGCAATAAATGATTTTTAGTAATTATTGTTATGTGTTTCTCATTTCCATGATCTCGGGTCTTATTGTGACCCAGTCCTTTGGGAGACATGCGTGGGGCTCATTATTATTATTAATAAAGAATTTTCCAAATCTGTCCGAATAACTACGGATCGATTTGGTAAATTCTTTTTTTTTTCGATTTCGAGAATTCGACGAACATTACGACGAGCATCGTAAAAAAATACATTAAGCCGATCATAGAATGTCTTTTGTTTTTCGTCGTTTAAAAATAACTATAGGATTTATACTATTTAACGGGTATTTATCGCGTTAAATAGTATTAATAATTATAGTGTTCAGATCGCGTAAGCTTAAAAATATTTAATAATCATAGGTACAGCAAAATTGAGAAACATCTTTTTGAAGTCGTTTAAAAAGGACATCGGCTTTACCACAGATAATGAAATTTGCTTTCGACTCAACCCACAGGGGCTACCGACCTAAAGACACTTCAGTAATATGACCTAATCTGTGCGAAAGACTCCCCTTTTCCTCATAAAACCTGTTGATGACGCGGAAGGAAGTCTTGTGGTGAGCGAGGATGAATAAAAACAAATAAAAAAGCAAAAGGTTGATACCCTAAAATTCCATGGAAAGTTTAACAAAATTATATATTTTATGATTTATACTGACAATGCGATTCATCATGAATGATTGAAAATTTTTACCAAACACAATAATAAAATAATTATCTAGTAGGCCCATAACACAGCTCTGCTTAGCTTGGGGCTAGATGATGCTGTGTGAATTGTCCAGGATTATTAGTACTGTTATTGGTTTAAGATCTAATCTTGTCGGTTTAAAACCGGTAAAATCCAAAGCGCACGCAAGTGTACCTACCTACTTCAGAGAAGAAACTTTACTTGGAAGCTCATTTTGCAGGGATTTTAGGGCGATCCTACAGGTGTTTGAAATAACAGCCTTTTGCATTAGTATGCAAGTGTTTCTATGTAGGTCTAAACAAGCAATGTATTGGAAAAGCTGTTTCGGAATGACTCCAGTTGAGGATAGATTTGGAATTACCTATAGGAATTATAGATACCGACTTTTTGCAGGCGCCACATGCGAGCCTGATTCTAAAATTAGAATCCTGAGTGTTGCACAAAGAACACGAGTAAAAAATCTTTGCACTCGAGCAAAGTAATCATCGTGCGCACGATGTTCTTAATTCAATTTACTTTATCCTCTAGCGGATAAAAACGGCTTTTACACTCCGATATCGAAGAGCAAAAATACTCTTTCCGAGATGGAGGGATGACATTTTTTTTATTTAAAAAACTGTTAAATGTCAGTACCTAGATATTTCTATGAATATTACAATTCTTCTAACTTGTTTCAATGACGATGTTGTGGACTGTAAACTAAATGGGTAAGTAACGCCCACTGAATATTATAATAAGTACCCTGCCCACCATGTAATGTGCTTTTGTTCAATTATTTACGGTCATACTATGGTTTTACCTCAACAATGACGCATAACGTATGTGTGAAGTACTACTAGTCAATCGCAAATAGGTGCTAGCTTGTTTAGTTGATGTATTGCACATTCGTCTGGGTAGATAGACAGATTAACAGCCGGTTTTTCGAACGCTTGTTATTTTTGACATTAGTTTAAACTTTTTAACCTCTAGAACAACGATTAAACCAACAGTTTCTCAAATAAAGCGGTACAGTATCGGTTTTAGCGATTTTATTACTCCGCAGCAACATCGGCGGAGTCCCTCAAACGGCGGAAATACGCTAATCTTGACCTAGGTTACCTTGGGGTCTATAAAGTTTGACTTGTCTAAGTGCTTATTTTGTAAGCCTAAAGAAATAAAGTTATTGAATTTAGATTTTTTTTGAATTTTGGTCCTGGGGCACATGCAATATACAAAGATCTAACAAAACTCCTAATAGAGCGGTCCGCAGGTGATCGGAATGCTGGCTTTTATTTTGGCCAACGAATTAGCGTTGCCATTCAACGTGGCAATGCTGCCAGCATTCTGGGCACTCCGCCTTCTGGTGACGGCTTAGATTTTTAGAAAATAGATTTAAGTGTAAATATTCGTTTTAATTATCTTAATAAGTTATTGTAATTTTCTTTGTGATATAATAAAATATTCTATTTAATTTATTCCTCTAATTGTTCACAGCTGTCAAAATGGTCCCTCGACCAGTCTGCCCATCCCCTGACGCACCCCTTATTCCTCAGTTCTACGCGGGGAGGAGTATACTCATCACTGGAGCTACTGGATTTATGGGCAAGGTTAGAAAAAAAACTATCAATTTCTCAGGTTTTTTGTTATAGTGCTTACCCGCACTTTGGGTATCTCTAAGAAAAGAAATAAGTTTCCAAAAATTTCCGGTTTCGGCGGGACTCGAACCCGCGCCCCACCCTCAGTACGGAACCGGAAATTTTTGGGAACTTATTTCATTTCTATCTATTTCTCGTTTAATTCAAAGGTGAAACGAAAAATATAACCTTATAACGTTGAAAGCGAAAAGAAAATAGTGGGCCAGCTGTAGTGGTTCCAGAAACTTAATTTAGATATGCCATTTACTCGCGCAGACTCAAAATTGAATCAAGTAATAAAGAGCTAAAAATGTTTGCTGACCTGGAATATATCCTGCCATATCCGGGCTCATATTGAAATAATGGTAACAACATGAAACCAGTAGGTAACTACAAGTCTTAGAACCAACTTGATTTTTACCGCCATTGGTTTTTCTTCATCGCGTTCATAAAATGCTACCAATTAGTGGTAAAAAATAGTCTGAACGAATCACTAATTGAACTGAACGTCATAGATTGGCTTGCAGGCTAAAAATTATTAATTTCACAGTTAATTGCATTTTACATAGTTCGGGCTACTTTGAAAAGAGAAGCAACAAAACAAAAGCTAGACATAATCACGAAATAATTACAAAAGATCAAAGCATCAACAATCAATAATCATTCAGGCACATACAATAAACCAATGTCACCAGTTTGCCACTTGTGCCCTCTGCAGAGTGTATTTTGCGGATGACGACGGCTCTAATAATTTATGTAAAGAGCACACTCGTCACATACTAATACTAATCATGCCATAAGCAGCGGAATATTACCTCAAGGGCCATCAAGACAATTCTGAACAATAATGGGCCGCGCGTCGACCCCTGCGTAACCCATTAGAGATGTCTAATTTTATCGACAGGTATAATACAAACAATCTCGATGGCATGGCATTCATACAGCCTAACGTCAGTCAAAAATAGCAAAGGACCAATCGAAAGCCCTTGCTGGAGATTTTCTTGTATGTAACTTTGATTGCACATGCAAATCAAAAGCTTTTGAAGAATCAGTAAACATGTTTTTGTTGTTTTAGGTGTTGATCGAGCGCCTCCTTTGGACATGTCCCGATGTTGGCCGCCTGTTTTTGCTTATGAGAGAGAAAAAAGATGTTTTGCCGGAGAAGAGATTGGCTAAACTAAAAGAATCGCAGGTCAGTATCCAAAAGATTTCAGATGGTATTTTCATCTGGCACTTAATTTTACCGAAGATTTTTAAGGTCGATACTCTCTCGCGCTCAAAACCGTTACAATCGACGATATAATAGTAAGGCACAAAAGCAACACACGGTTGATGTAAGATGTAAGACATATGTCTTACTCGATGTCAACGAACCATTCGCGAGTAAGACATATGTCTCATCCGATGTTGAAGAGTTAAGTAATAGCTTACGTGCAATCATCATTTACAACGTTCGGCATAGGCGTCTGAATGGCAACGTTTAAGGTGCCCTCCCACCACGCGTCAATGGAACTGCGCGGCCGCGGCACTGCGCTGTCAAATAAGAACAAATCACCAAAAAAGCCGCGCAGTTCCGCTGACGCGTAGTGCGGTCAGTCTCATAGGATTGCATACTAAGAATAACTGGCCGCGCCGCCGCGCCGTGTCGCGCAGTTCCGTTGTAGTGCAGTTCCGCTCAGTGCGAGTGGACCTTTAGTCTAAAGTCGTTCATGGAAGCTCCTGAATCCTGATGTAATCATCTGGTCTAACCTGCCATGCCACTGAGTATAATTTATTATGTATAAACAGTTCTGGACATTGACACAACATCATCTAGTCACAAGCTACGCAGAGCTTGTGTTATTACGGGTACTAGCGAACTGTCATACTTAATAGGTACATTATACTACATAGATATTTTGTACCATTCATAGAAAGAATAAAATAAATAAATAATGCTGGACAATTCACAAAGCATTATCTAGCCCCAAGCTAAGCAGAGCTTGTGTTATGGGTACTAGATAACTGATATACGTAATATAATACAATGCATAGATAGATATATTTTGTTATACCTCCATAGAAAAACGATCAGAACACCCTGAACAAATATCTGCAGATCGTACAAACATTTGTCCCGTCGTGTTTCGCCCACCGCGCCACAGAGGTTGTCATAAATATTTGCAGACCGTCAAACATTTTTCCTGAGGCGGGAATCGAGCCCACAACCTCCTGCATCGCAGTCAATCAACCCCCATCGTCTATCCACAGACGCAATAACCATATTCAAAAAATTACCTATTTTTATTTTAAATTATTGTCATGTCCAGGTTTTCGACGTCGTGAGAGAACATTGCCCACATCAGCTGGACAAGCTGCAGGCTGTTGCTGGAGACACCTCAAAACCCAACCTTGGCATGGACATGCACTGTCTCAACAAACTACGTGAGGTAAGCTTGAATTTTCCTTAAAATTTATAAAAGAAACAAATTAAAAATTAAAGTACTTTTACCATTGAAACACTTGAGCTAAATAAATCTAAAGATTGCTCAACTGATCCATATCAATGATATAATATGGAACACCAACGTTTCATCCCTTAACGAGGACTTCTTCATATAAGGTTCGTAGTTAACCCGCTTACATCCGTAATGGATTCGTCAAACTACGATAGTTTTTATAGTAAAAAAGATATAATATGGATTGACGTGGATCAGTTGAGCTACCTGTAGATTGTTTGCAACAGTCTGCAGTTATCTAAATTGTTTCAAATTGTACATATTAGTTCTTTTATTAAGAACAAAAAGATATCTTTATTACAATCAAATACTATACAAATAAGAATTAGGTACCTAGGTAGTTAAATTTTTTTTTTGTAAATTTCTTTGAAAATGAATACCTACTAATTCCATATAAATAATGAAGCGTCCCAAAGACGAATCGCATATTATTATACCAACTCATATATCTAGAATAAATAGATATTTTATGTAAACACAGATATAGTAAGTATGAAAACTAAAATTGAACAATAACAAAACCAACGCCTGGGTGCCAACCATACCAACAACAAGGTAATCACTAAAACTACTAAAAACAACTACAACATCGCATACTCTCGTCGGCACGTCGAAAAAGGTGCAAACTTGAGTTCCTAGACGGAAGAGATGAATGAAGGAAAACTGTCAAAACCAAAATACATAAAGTTTCGAACGAACTTTTGTGATTTTCTCCGATTATACCAACGTCGTGTAATAATTTTCCCTAAAAAATATTTTTTGTGTGTTGTAACCTTCGATCAAAAATAAAGTAGTTCGCGGCCTCCCCCGTAGATACCTAGAGCCTTACAAAAATGTCACTCAAAATTGTCTACGTTTTGTTTTGACGCAGACAGTTTGCGCAGAGCCTGACAAGTTTTTTCCATACGGAACAAGAGATTGGTGGAGTCGAATTCATTTTATTTTATTTTGTA
Source organism: Eupithecia exiguata (assembly GCA_947086465.1). Classification (NCBI taxonomy): domain Eukaryota; kingdom Metazoa; phylum Arthropoda; class Insecta; order Lepidoptera; family Geometridae; genus Eupithecia; species Eupithecia exiguata. Next base: position 2,275,159 of record OX352254.1, read on the forward strand.
AGTAGGTAGGTACCTACCTGAGAATTATATACCTACCTACTCAGTTTATTTTCTATAAGGATTAATTAACAGAATTCAGGTAAAGATAACGAATCATTTATTGATGAAACTATAAATTGGTGTCTCAACAGTAGGTATTTATACAAAAGGGTCATTTCAGACATACAATAATTTAAACTTACAATACAATTTCAGGCAGGCACTCTAGATTAAAAAGAACTGGTTCCTGTCTGCGGCTTTGCACGAGTTTTTTTTACGGGACAAAAATAAACGTTTTATAAATTCATACTTCTGGTAGGTAGGTAAGAACCTAGTCTTTCTTTTATTAGAGAGTCTACGCAAATGAAATTTTAGGGCGGGCCAACTAGTTATTTTAAAAATCATCAACTAGTAATATTAAAGTTATTTTTATGAAAAATATATTAATACATACTAAAAGTGAAAAAAAAATTTAGAAGAAATAGCCTCTCCATTTATCAATTTAGAACAAAATTAATATTTTAACATAGGCAAACCAAACAACAATATTTTATGCTGATTTCACAAGTATATGACTCACATCTCAATATACAGGTAAGAAATATATATAAACTTACTGGAAATAAGAAATTCCATCCATTTTCAGCACTTTGGACGAGTGATTCTTGCATTTTTTGTACGAGCACTTACCCATGCTTTTTGTCTGAACGCTAAAATGACACTAGTTGAAAAGCTTCCCTAACATGTCAAAATGTTTCTCTTTTGCTACTGAAGGTTTTGGGCTGCGCATTGTGAATCTAAGGGGGGCCGGCAAAGCCGGAAATTTTTGATCGATGGTTGTAACCCCTTTAAAATATATCCAGGATTCAAGAACCGAATTGTATTCGGTTCTAGAATCGGAAGAATCCGAATACTGAGCGGTTCGGTTCACTGGCGCTGAATATAAATAAATACCGTTTGATTTATTTCAAAAAATTTGCATACCTACTTTAATGTCGTCATGATTCGAAAGATACCTCACGTATAAATAAATATTGTCTCAATATCCTTCAATAAATCATCATCCGACCAAGGTCAACGACTACCGTACACCGAAAAGCACCATCGCAGCACAGCACGATAATGTGCATTCAAATATTAACTTTATCTCGTAACCTTTAAATGTATTTTATGTTGGCATCAAATGACCACTGGGGTGAACTTATTCTCGAGTGGAGACCGCGATTCGGCAAACGTAGTGAAGGACGCCCTCCTCTAGGGATGACGATTTGCGAAAGACGGCTGGCAGAAGCTGAATGCGGCAAGCTGAAGACAGGGCGCTATGGCGCTCATTAGGGGAGGCTTATGTCCAGCGGTGGACTAATATAGGCTGATGATGATGATCAGATGAGAGAAAAAGGTAGTTACTCAGGAAAAAGATTGTATTTTGAACAATTATTCCTGTTATTTTATATAGTTTTTTTAAACAAAGGGGACCTGCCTTGTGTCGCATAGGTTAGGTATTTATTTATTAGTTATTATGTTTTTCGAAGCTTTTTAAAGATTACGACGTAACCCACCTGACGTCAATTCACATAATGTACATCCACGACGCATTGCATATTGACAACGTCAGATGACAGGCAGCATGCAGGCAGCTCACAGACCACTCGTTTGAAGCTTGTGGAAACTCATTTTGTTCCTGTAAAATGTATCTAAAGATAACGAGTTAAGCCATATTTAAATGAATATTTTTGTGGTGGGTTGTAGCGGTATTGGATTATTATGCGCAGACCTTTAATTTGATGAACGACTTAACAAAGTGAGTTATGATTTGAATACATATAAAAAATTATGTTTTTAATGATTTATTGTATATTTTCGTTTTTGTCGGAAGGCCAGTCTAGACTCTAAGTATTTTTTAACTGACAGTTTAGCGAACTGCGTCATAACAAAATTTATGATAAACCTGGGATGATTCTAAGGTTTTTATTTATTATACTCTGGGTAATTTCTAAGAAATTAATAAATCCCAAAAATTTACGATCCCGACGGGATTCGAACCCGCACCTTCCCCTTCAGCGCAGGGGTGCTCTTTTTCCAACTAAGCTACGTGATCTTATCTAGTCGGCCCGAAAATCTTTGGGAGTTCTTTCGGCACTTACGCCGTCAGCGCCACCTACAGAGGAAACAATGAAGTTATCCAATTCTGCTCAAAGACCAAATTTACATTTAGTTCTTTGACGAGAGGTTTTGCCGTTGCTTGATTCTAAGGTTTTTATTTATTATACTCTGGGTAATTTCTAAGAAATTAATAAATCCCAAAAATTTACGATCCCGACGGGATTCGAACCCGCACCTTCCCCTTCAGCGCAGGGGTGCTCTTTTTCCAACTAAGCTACGTGATCTTATCTAGTCGGCCCGAAAATCTTTGGGAGTTCTTTCGGCACTTACGCCGTCAGCGCCACCTACAGAGGAAACAATGAAGTTATCCAATTCTGCTCAAAGACCAAATTTACATTTAGTTCTTTGACGAGAGGTTTTGCCGTTGCTTGATTCTAAGGTTTTTATTTATTATACTCTGGGTAATTTCTAAGAAATTAATAAATCCCAAAAATTTACGATCCCGACGGGATTCGAACCCGCACCTTCCCCTTCAGCGCAGGGGTGCTCTTTTTCCAACTAAGCTACGTGATCTTATCTAGTCGGCCCGAAAATCTTTGGGAGTTCTTTCGGCACTTACGCCGTCAGCGCCACCTACAGAGGAAACAATGAAGTTATCCAATTCTGCTCAAAGACCAAATTTACATTTAGTTCTTTGACGAGAGGTTTTGCCGTTGCTTGATTCTAAGGTTTTTATTTATTATACTCTGGGTAATTTCTAAGAAATTAATAAATCCCAAAAATTTACGATCCCGACGGGATTCGAACCCGCACCTTCCCCTTCAGCGCAGGGGTGCTCTTTTTCCAACTAAGCTACGTGATCTTATCTAGTCGGCCCGAAAATCTTTGGGAGTTCTTTCGGCACTTACGCCGTCAGCGCCACCTACAGAGGAAACAATGAAGTTATCCAATTCTGCTCAAAGACCAAATTTACATTTAGTTCTTTGACGAGAGGTTTTGCCGTTGCTTGATTCTAAGGTTTTTATTTATTATACTCTGGGTAATTTCTAAGAAATTAATAAATCCCAAAAATTTACGATCCCGACGGGATTCGAACCCGCACCTTCCCCTTCAGCGCAGGGGTGCTCTTTTTCCAACTAAGCTACGTGATCTTATCTAGTCGGCCCGAAAATCTTTGGGAGTTCTTTCGGCACTTACGCCGTCAGCGCCACCTACAGAGGAAACAATGAAGTTATCCAATTCTGCTCAAAGACCAAATTTACATTTAGTTCTTTGACGAGAGGTTTTGCCGTTGCTTGATTCTAAGGTTTTTATTTATTATACTCTGGGTAATTTCTAAGAAATTAATAAATCCCAAAAATTTACGATCCCGACGGGATTCGAACCCGCACCTTCCCCTTCAGCGCAGGGGTGCTCTTTTTCCAACTAAGCTACGTGATCTTATCTAGTCGGCCCGAAAATCTTTGGGAGTTCTTTCGGCACTTACGTCGTCAGCGCCACCTACAGAGGAAACAATGAAGTTATCCAATTCTGCTCAAAGACCAAATTTACATTTAGTTCTTTGACGAGAGGTTTTGCCGTTGCTTGATTCTAAGGTTTTTATTTATTATACTCTGGGTAATTTCTAAGAAATTAATAAATCCCAAAAATTTACGATCCCGACGGGATTCGAACCCGCACCTTCCCCTTCAGCGCAGGGGTGCTCTTTTTCCAACTAAGCTACGTGATCTTATCTAGTCGGCCCGAAAATCTTTGGGAGTTCTTTCGGCACTTACGCCGTCAGCGCCACCTACAGAGGAAACAATGAAGTTATCCAATTCTGCTCAAAGACCAAATTTACATTTAGTTCTTTGACGAGAGGTTTTGCCGTTGCTTGATTCTAAGGTTTTTATTTATTATACTCTGGGTAATTTCTAAGAAATTAATAAATCCCAAAAATTTACGATCCCGACGGGATTCGAACCCGCACCTTCCCCTTCAGCGCAGGGGTGCTCTTTTTCCAACTAGATAAGATCACGTAGCTTAGTTGGAAAAAGAGCACCCCTGCGCTGAAGGGGAAGGTGCGGGTTCGAATCCCGTCGGGATCGTAAATTTTTGGGATTTATTAATTTCTTAGAAATTACCCAGAGTATAATAAATAAAAACCTTAGAATCAAGCAACGGCAAAACCTCTCGTCAAAGAACTAAATGTAAATTTGGTCTTTGAGCAGAATTGGATAACTTCATTGTTTCCTCTGTAGGTGGCGCTGACGGCGTAAGTGCCGAAAGAACTCCCAAAGATTTTCGGGCCGACTAGATAAGATCACGTAGCTTAGTTGGAAAAAGAGCACCCCTGCGCTGAAGGGGAAGGTGCGGGTTCGAATCCCGTCGGGATCGTAAATTTTTGGGATTTATTAATTTCTTAGAAATTACCCAGAGTATAATAAATAAAAACCTTAGAATCAAGCAACGGCAAAACCTCTCGTCAAAGAACTAAATGTAAATTTGGTCTTTGAGCAGAATTGGATAACTTCATTGTTTCCTCTGTAGGTGGCGCTGACGGCGTAAGTGCCGAAAGAACTCCCAAAGATTTTCGGGCCGACTAGATAAGATCACGTAGCTTAGTTGGAAAAAGAGCACCCCTGCGCTGAAGGGGAAGGTGCGGGTTCGAATCCCGTCGGGATCGTAAATTTTTGGGATTTATTAATTTCTTAGAAACCTGGGATGATTAACAAACTGACTGAAGTTATGTACTTATGTAGGTACATTAAGACGAACGAAGGGGTTAATAATGCCGGGTACAGACCAAGCGAACAAAGGCGAGAGAAGGCTAACCACCGAACACGATTGAACCAGTGTGGACGTCATGGCGAAAGCAAGCGAGCCCAAATGAGGGCCTTCGTTCGCCTTTGGCTGTCCTCCGCCGACTGTTTCTCATGTGTTTGTGTGGTGTGGATACAACAGCGAAAGCGAGTGAACGTTCGTCATCGATCGTCGAATCCCACTCGTTAGCCTTCGCTTGCTTTTGTTCGCTTGGTCTGTACCCGGCATAAAAACAAAACCTCCTGGAATTACGCTAAAACCACCCATCCTTTATTTGACATTTGATAGCCATTTCAATGGTCAAGCCCATTAAATGGCCTTCGCCATACAATTTAAAATTACAAAGGCCATTAGAAGGGTTTTCAAGGCCATTCAAAAGGACTTCAAAGGTATTCATAAGGTCAATATAGGATGGGTGGTTTAAGCGTAATCGCAGGGTTATTCCCGCTCGTCCCCACGCTTTGTCCCCGATGGGGACCAACGGGAAGTATATCAGTAGCGTTCGTCCCCGAAGGGGCCAGCGGGAAGTTTTTGTAGCGTTCGTCCCCACTAAAATAATATGAGGATAATTTTAAATAAAATCATACTATGTTTTGTAATCAACTTTTATTATAATATATTTTAACAAAATTATATACAAAAAATCAACATTAAAAAATAAAAATAAAATCTATAGAAACACATATACTACAGAAACATAGAACTCGTGGTCATCTTAGTTACTAAGTATAACATAAAAACGATTTACAGCCAGATGGGTCGGCCCAGTAAAGGAAAGGGAAGACCTTAAAACTTTTGAAACTATCATGGTTAATTTTATTATTAACATAGCAATCATTTAGAACGGGATATTTACCATGATTCAACGACCAAAAAGAAGGTTTCCAACTATCCGGAACCTGGAGAACCTCACCTGTGGTGAGATTGTGTAAAAACCGTAGTAGTGATATACCAACCAGACCGCGTTCGGATACCGTCAGTGCTGTGTGTCGTTCACTTTCGAACGCAACTCGATCGAGTTGAAAGTGAAACCGGTGGTAGTGGTAATGTTCGTAGCAAAAGATAAAGAATGAGGGTAGATCGGTGTGTCTGCCAATAAAAACCAACTCGCAGTGACTTTAGTTCTTCCGTGATCATGGCGCATGAAACTGTGCCAAAATATTGGAAAACACAAAAATTTAATCATGGTGAATATCCCTTTCTAAATGATTGCTAAGGGAAGACCTTTGTAACGATTTTGGGGGAATTTCACATTCATATCCAAAACCATAATAATAGTTTCAAAAATAAAAGTAGTATTAGAAATAAATTTATGATAGTTTTATTCCTCATAGAACGCCGAAAATATTAAAAACCGCTAAAATATTTTAATATTGCTCGAATGTATGTCAGATTCCGTGTCGACGACTCGGTAACGGAGTTTCTGCAGCCACCTACGTCCATCGAGTCCCTGCGACCGCTACAATGTCGTCAGTCCCTCGAGAGGTCTTCCAACACACACAGTTACGCATTGCTACATGGTCGCCACTCACGAATCTTTACCCCTCAACGGGTACCAGTTCAATAAAAAAAAATTGTGTATTTCTTTCTCGCAGGTGTCAATAGTGTTCCACTCAGCAGCCACCCTTAAGTTCGACGAGTCCCTGGACGTAGCCATGGACCAAAACGTCAGGTCCGTCATGAGGCTCATGGACATCTGTGATAAACTGCCCAATATAGATGTGAGTTTTATGCATTTAACGTTACGAATCCCACTTCCTGCTGGGCAAAAGCCATTTTACTCCGTGGGATCTTGCGCAGTCTCCCATTGATCATTTAGGAAGGGGTTCATTGAACCAAGACCCAAGTATTACCCACTGCAAGGGCCTCCCAAAGTTTGTGCCGTCCATCACGGTTCAGTTATGGATTACGCAAAACTAGGTGGTAAAAAACTTTGATCTCTTTATTTTTTTCTGTCCAGATCAATAAGGGTAGGTTCACATCGTGCAATTTAAATTTTGCTTTAAAATTCTTTAAGCACACACTGCAGACAGTGATACCGACCATGGAAAACACAGTAAACTTTTAATTAATCAACGTTAACCGGGTCATTATTTTTTTTTGCGTTTGCAAACAAAACAACACAGTGAGACCAGCTGTGCACCAGCTGACGGTCGTGATGGCACGCACCATAGTAGCTGGATCTATATCCTATATTTAAATTTGAAATCCCTTTGAACGTCATCGTAATTTGCAATTGAATGGTCAAAGGGCTTTCAAGGCCATTGAAATGGCTATCAAATGTCAATTATAGGATGGGTGGTTTTAGCGTAATCGCACAGCTGGGCTAGCCGCCTCAATTGACCCCCCAACGCGTACAATATTGTAAACCATTGTTGTTACTCCCAGGCTTTCATCCACATCTCAACTGGCTACTCGAACGCAGAACTCGACGTGGTGGAGGAGAGAGTGTACCCCGCACCCCCGCACGCAACCCTCGAACGAGCATTGGCGCTGGCGTCAGCTGCCCCGAGGGAAATGCTCACTGAGTTCACCCCTGGGTGAGTAGAATAATAATATCATCTTTGTTTACAGGGACGAGAGAAGCTCCATGGATTTTTCTCGTCCCTGTTTATGTCTACAACAAAATAACTACCAAAGAGTTGCCAGCAACTACATGATTGTGAATTCTAAAATAAATTTACCTAAGAAACTGTTATTTGAAAAATGTTAATACAAGATTGACGATTTTCTAAAGAATAAATTTTATTTTCTATTAGATACTAGCAGCGCCTCGCGGTTTCACCCGCGTAGTTCCCGTTCCCGTAGGAATTTCGGGATAAAAAGTAGCCTATGTCCTATTCCAGACTATAATCTATCTCTGTGCCAAATTTCATCCAGATCCGTTTTGCCGTTCTGGCGTGATAAAGGAACAAACATCCATCCATCTATCTATCCATCCATCTAAACTTTCACGTTTATAATATTAGTGAGATGAGATTAGAATTTATTATCGTAATAACTTACTAAGTAATTTTATTTGTTTTGACATTATTTCTAATAGGTAACTCAATTATTACTTAAGTTACTACTGTCTCTATTGTATGCCATTTTTCACAATTTGTAACACCGTAATCGGTAAAACATGTTGATTGATACCTACATATACCTGTTTGTAAAATCTTATATTTACCTACACATGTTTATGCAAATAAATGATCTTTATCTGTCAATTAATTTAAATCTTCTACACGAGGAGCTAAAAATAATTGCGTTTTGCTAGTTCTAGAAATATTTTAAACTACCGGTCCGCTCCGGCTTCTCACGGATAAATTCTATCGCTTAATATGCTCGAGTCATTTGTCAACTCACACCATCCACCTCGTCCCAACTTGTACCTACGGGTTGACGAATCGTAAAAAAGCTATATCTACTCTTCGTTCTGCTATTCACACCACTCATCAGGGTGTAGGATTCTAATGGTGAAATAATTTTTCAAATAGGTCCTGTAGTTTCGGAGCCTATTAATAAATATAAGCAAAATTGTATTTAATTTTATCGTGTTGGACGAGTCATAGCCCCAGCATAATAAATTAAGGTACCTACCTATAAATTGTACACTTTTTATATGTTTGATTTATGACAATAAAGAAATCTGTATCTGTATTCAATTCAAACAAACAAACAAATCCGCGCGGGGTCTTGTTGACGGCATCAGTTGAAATTGACAGACAGCTCGCAGACCACTCGTTTGAAGCTTGTAGAAAGCCATTTTGTCACTGTAAAATGTATCTACTACTATCGTGTTTAAGCCCATATTATATTTAAGCACGTCTTTGTGATGGTGGTAGATGTATTTCGTAGTAGGTAAGTAGGTACCTAGAATAGAATGGAATAGAATAGAATTTATTTTGTTGAAGACTTACACAAAAATACACTACAAAAATGTAAGTCCAGTAACAAAATGGCTCTGCCTCAGCATGAGTTGGTTGACTAGCAAGCTAGCAACCAACGCTGGTCTTCCGTCAGAGCCACTTACGCACTCACACACTCAGAGCTACCTACGACCTACACATAAGTATTCTATGGCACCTTGAGTTTTCAGATCTTATTAGCTTACATTTTAGTGATAAAATCTAGACTAATTCAAGATGACAAACTCGTCCTAATAACAATAAAGGTTCTGACGTGTAAGCTATGTTTTTGCCGTGATGTTAAAAAACAAGTTTTAATCAGAATTGTATTTAATAAGGTACTGTTCTGACCCTGACATTAACCTCTCGCCATTGAGGATAACTTCACGTTTCCAAAATCGAACATTCTGGTCACGTGTAATTTTTATTTTTTAACTCACTTTCCTCTTCAGTTAAGCTTAACTTGCAAATGCATAATCAACATCATCATCATCAGCCTATATCAGTCCACTGCTGGACATAGGCCTCCCCTAATGAGCGCCCTAGCGCCCTGTCTTCAGCTTGCCGCATCCAGCATCTGCCAGCAGTCTTTCGCAAATCGTCATCCATCAAATGCATAGCGTAAATGTTTAATTTAAAAAAAACTAGGTACCTACCTATGTTGATATATGAATGTACCTTTAACATGAGAGCCCTGAATGTACCAAGAGAGTCCATGTAGGTACCTTCTTTTTAAACAATAAACACATTTTTTAATCGAATTCCCTCTGCATTATCTAGCTCCAAGCTAAGGTCCGTATTATGATATGAACGCTTGCTTGCTCAGTCATAGATCTATGATCTTCGATCGAAGATCTATGATCTTGAGTGACAAGCCATAGAAAAGCGTTAGTCAAGCTTAAATCGAAGACTGAGCAACCTTTCATTATAGATACGGACACAAAAAGCGCTTGCGTTTTGCTTGTTTCCGATTTATTTTTCTTTAATTGGTAGGTACAAACAATTATTGTAATCTATTTTTTGTCATCAGGTACATAGCACCGAAGCCAAACACCTACACATTCACAAAGGCTTTAGCAGAGAACGCTGTCGAGGAACACACGAACAGGACTTACCCCGTCGCTATATTCAGACCTACAATAGGTAAGTTACAAGCTTCGATAATCGCCATATTGGCTTTTATCTCATAGGGGTAATGCCCATGATATCCACGCTAGGCATGCGGGTTGGAGATCGCAGTTCGGTGGTAGATCTATTCTGCAAGAGGCGCTGCTGCCCGCCCCCCGGAGTATGTCCCGTCGCCTCTTACGACACCCCCGGGAAGAGTTGGGGTGCTAAGTACAAACTCTAAGACAGCACCACACACGGCGTCATCAACCACAATATCTCACTAATATTATAAACGTGAAAGTTTAGATGGATGGATAGATAGATGGATGGATGTTTGTTCCTTTATCACGCCAGAACGGCAAAACGGATCTGGATGAAATTTGGCACAGAGATAGATTATAGTCTGGAATAGGACACAGGCTACTTTGTATCCCGAAATTCCTACGGGAACGGGAACTACGCGGGTGAAACCGCGAGGCACTGCTAGTCTTCAATATTTCCGTTAGGTACATCGTTACCTACGCTGTAGTAAACGTTTATTTTCCTCTCCCCAGTAATATCAGCCCTTCAGCACCCGTTCCCCGGATGGATAGAGAACCTGAACGGCCCTAGTGGCGTAGTGGTTGGCGCCGGCAAGGGTCTACTCCACGTGTTCTGTTGTAGAGAGGACGCGAGAGCAGACTTATTGCCTGTCGATATAGCTATAGACACACTGCTGGCCGTGGGATGGGAGACTGCCACTGTCAAGTAAGTACTTTTATACCAGCAATTTATTTTTTATCCCCCCATCTCGGAAAGAGTATTATTACTCTTCGATATCTGAGTGCAAAAGCCGTTTTTATCCGCTAGAGGATAAACACGTCATTCAATTTCGTTTTAATCAATTAATAACATCGTGTGCTCGATGTTATAAATTCAATTTACTTTATTCTCTAGCGGATAAAAATCTCCTGGCATCCATAATCACCTCCTTCCAGCTAACCTAGTCATCGCACGAATTATGTGACTCCTTGTACTGTCGTATGTAATTGCCTTCATATTAGTAACATTGTGGCGAGTGACCCAGATTCTTAGATAAGCTATTGCCAACAAGATAAGAGAAGATAGTAGGTAGGTATCTTCCGTAATTGATTCTTATGCCAGGTACAGACCAAGCGAACAAAGGCGAGCGAACGCTAAACATCGAACACGATTGAACCAGTGTGGACGTCATGGCGAAAGCAAGCGAGCCCAAATGAGGACCTTCGTTCGCCGTCGGCTGTCCTCCGCCGGCTGTTTCACATGTGTTCGTGTGGTGTGGATACAACAGCGAAAGCGAGTGAACGTTCGTCATCGATCGTCGAATCCCACTCGTTAGCCTTCGCTCGCTTTTGTTCGCTTGGTCTGTACCCGGCATTAGAACGATCGCGAAGCATGATCTCGCCCATTTGTTGTCCAAACTGCTAACTAATAAACGCATACATAACGGATGTAGTACCTAAGCGGGTTAGCGACGAACCTTATTTGTGTTGGAAGAAAACCAACGTTTCATCCCGTAGAGTTTTGGCGTCCACTACGTAGGTACGTCCAGCGTTTTCGTCAAATAACGCGCGAAACCTAAATTTTAAATACTTTTTTTGGCACTAACGAATAAATAATCTTTTTGTATCTTTTTAGTGGTTTAATCAATAAAATCTAATTGAGACTCTTTTAAAAAACGTTTGTAATACCCTATTGTCTAGCATTATTCATTATCTATTTATTTATTGTTTCAGCGCCCCGGAACTTAAAGTTTACAACTGCAGTACATACGAGAACGGTACAACATGGAGTGCATTTGAAACCGCGCTCCGCAACTCCGTCAGGTCACACCCACTGGATGATACCTTCTGGTATCCTTGGGGGTCTACGTTCAAGAACAGGTTAGTAGGAGGTACCTACTTACCCAGTAGACGAAAATAAACCTTAATATTAAGGCGGTACCCTGCCTCACACTTGCGCCGCGCCGCGCGCCGCCGCCGCGCCGCCGCGCCGCCGCCATCTATTTTGTTTGATTATTACGATAGACAAAGGAGTTTTTAAAAACCATTGGGCAGTTTGTGATACCTTTCTCTCATAAGCTTTTTTTAGGTACATCTTTATTAGTTCTATTGGCGACATCCATCGTGACACCGAAAATAGAGAAATAAAATTATTATAATCTCTCCGTACTAACAGTTCAGTCCTTGCGCAGTCCAGTTTGCACGAGCTCACTTGCACGTGTACACCCACTATAGGTACCTACCCGAAGGGGATCTCTTTTTTCATTGGTACCTACAGTGTTCAGTATTTTTGAACTGTTTTAACTGCAGTAACTGAACTGCGCAAGCAAGTTGGAGCGTGTGGCCGGGCTATTACAAATGGAGAATCTTTTACAAACAAAAACGGATCAAACAGCATTGATCTACAGTCAAGGGGATCTCTTTTTTATTGTCAAACAGAGACTCAAATAGTTTGTTCTCTTTTTCAGATTTGCGCAAAAGACAATGGAGTTTCTGGTGCAAACATTGCCGCTTCATTTAGCCGAGTATACGGCACGAGCTCTGGGTATTAAGACTAAGTGAGTTGTCATTTTTATTCTTAGAGGATCTCATTTTTCATTGTTTTTATGCGACTATGATATTAATTTTGCCAAGTAACATTACCTCATCTGTGATTTTGCGTCGACCCAGAACGTAAAAAAATTAGTGTGCCCCGCTTTAGCTGAATGACATATAATTTGGTAAAAAAATTCTAAGGTTTCCCTCGAGGTGAAAACTTTTGCCAGTTTTATTCTAAAATTAGGAAAAAAAAGATTTTAATGGAACTTTATTTCTAGGTTGAGCCTAATAACTGTAAGTCAACGGCTGGTCGCTATGAACGATGTTTTACGTTTCTTCTCCCTTCGTGAGTGGCGATTTAAGACTGACAATGTGCAGAAACTTAAAGCCAAACTTTCGCCGCAAGATGCCGCTATTTACAACTTAGACCCTCACTCTATCAAGTAAGTTTTTCTAACCTATTATAAATAGAGCTATAGGTAATACGTCATGATTAAATGTAAGTGCCTAGATAAAACATGGTACCTAAGGTTTTATATCTTCTAATATGTTATTAATTTACAGCTGGGATGAGCATTACCTTAACTTCGTAAAAGGAACAAGAAAGTATCTTCTCAAAGAAAAAGACGAAAATATGGAAAAGGCAAGACAACACATGAAAAAGTAAGTATTTACCTACCTATTAAAATGAAATCTCAATAAACACGGTGTCCCGAAACTCAACGTCAAGCAAAAAGCAGAGGACACGTGGATTTACGACCCAGAAAAATCAAGAAATTAATCATAGGTCTATCTCTAATGGTTTCTGTGTTATAGACTTATTTATTACTAAAAATTATAAATTCTCTGCCCGACGACCAAGTTTTATATGCTGTGACAACACGTCAATATTTTTGAACTCATTCATTGATATGAGTGCGAAATAAAAATATGATGCACATAATTAAAAAAATATATATAATTGTGGATATTGTTTTTTCATCAATAATTTTCAATGGGTAAATTTTGCCTCTTCATACTGAAAAATTACCAACAGCATCAGTATATCTTCTGAATGACAATCCACAGTGTAAAATAACACTGTGGGTTGTCATGAATCCACGTATCGCCCGATTTCGCTTCATGTTGAGTTTCAGAAAAATCAGTAGGTAGGTACACGTTTTTTTTTGACCAAAAAAAAAATTTGTGATTTTTAATTTACTTTTCTAACGGATAACTTTTATTTTCATAGGATGAAGCTCCTGCACAACGGCTTGGTCTTCTTCGTCCTTCTGCTTCTCTGTCGCATCGCTCTCCACAACCCAATTGTGCGCAGCGTTGTGTATGGGTCCTTCAGATTACTCTTTGGAATCTTCACAATGGTTTCATCTGCCACCACTAGGATATCTTCATAGTTTTAAAGTTCGTGTACTTGCTTAATTACGTGTTATGATGATGCTTGTTGTAGTTTGAGACTCAGGAAAATTTATGCTGATAGCTTCTATTGGATTTAAGCAGATAGATTTGCTCAATTAAGTGTACCTCATTTGGATGTGATTTGTAAAATAAGTGATTGATAAAGGGAAATATCATATTTTAATGTTATTTTTTGTTAGTGTAATTTTAAATTCTTCATAATCAGAAGACTTTAAGAAACTCGATTTTTACAAACTACATAGGTGTAGGTATTGTTGTGATTTTTATTTATTGTACATATTTGTAAGTTAAATGATAAGATGTATTGTATTTTAGCCTGTTAATTTTTAACCTTTAATAACGACTGTCACACACAAACCATTAATCATGATAAAAATAGGTAGGTATATACTACTTATTCACTTTATCTTACCAACCTACCCAGGTATTGTATTTTTAAGATTCGATTAAAAATGAAATGATTAAAATATAATAAATTTTACTGTGGGATTTTTATTCTATTTTCTGCACATTCAAAAATACTAACACAGTTATCTAAAAATTTAACTTAAAGTAAAAGTTTCTTATTTTAGAGAATTTTCGTGTATATGTAGGATAATCCTAGTACTTATTCGTCAATGGCTTTGGACATGTTTGTTATAAAAACACTACTTTTGTTACTGGGTATTTAACTACCTACAATTAGAAAATTCAGCCGTTCGGTAGTTTTGGCATATTTTGTAAACTAAAGTTTTTTGCTATAGTGCTTACCCGCACTTTGGGTATCTCTCAGAAATGAAATTCTATATATTAGGTTAGAGCACACCCGTACTGAGGGTGGGGCGCGGGTTCGAGTCCTACCGAAATCGAAATTTTTTGGGAACTTTATATCATTTCTTATACATCCAAACATTGTCTTCATTCTATAAGTGTTAATTGTCACCTGACCGTATACGTTGTATGCATATGTACCTATGAGTAGTACACTTATAATTTGATTAAGGCATATTCTTATAAAAAAAATCGGTTACATTCAAATAAGAACGCTGTGACGGCACGTCCGTCATGCCAGTAAAATTTAAAACGCATCACAAATAAATAATGCTGGACAATCCAGACGGCATCATCTAGCCCCAAGCTAAGCAGAGCTTGTGATAAGGATACTAAGAAAATTATACATTAGGTACATTGATAGATATTTGTTATATACAAAGAAAATACATAAAACACCCGTAAAAAATATTTGCAGATCGTACAAACATATGTCCCAAGGCAGGAATCAAAACCGCAACCTTTTGCGTCGCAGGAGAACCTGCGCCCGCTGCGCCGCCGGATCGGTCTTCGAGATGTAGGATGGAATAGCAATGTACACGTTAGGGACTTTCGTTTGACAGTAGTGTTATAGCCCGGCAACGAGCACATACCTAGCCTGGCCATATGCTCCATCTTGTTGTTGCAAATTAGTTTGTGCAGTTATGATTGTGCAAAAGACTGAACATGATTAAGTTAGTGAATATTTTAGCGATTTTTACAATAGGACCGTTTTTGATAATGATTTTCTGCTGGTTTTAGAGGTTGAATCTGGTGGAGAGCTAGTTTAACTGTTGCCACCACTGGCTACCGTCTTGCCGTCTACTCTACTCTACAGTACACGCTTCGTCTTACCTGAGTGAACTGGTGTGTGCAAGTATGCTTGCAAATAAGGAGCATGTGGCCGGGCTATTAGCCATTCGAGAACACCTTCGCCATCATTTGAGGTGTAAAAGCCTCCACACACGGAAGCCGTGGCCGGGGCCGTAGGCGAAGGCGCGCGCGCGCGTGCCAAACCAGGCATGGCGTTTGCGGTGTGTTAGTTGCGGCAACATTCTAATCAAAAGTCAACAGTTGTCAAAATGGAAAAGAAATCTGTCAAACGCTAAAATAAAACGTCAGAAGACGCAATTCGCGAACGTAAAAATGATATCCGCTGTTTTTACCTACAATAATGTTTAACAAAGTGCTCCAACGTGCCCTAAAGTTCCGCCTGAAAAAGAACTATCCTACAAACATCTATGATATATCCCGTGGCTCGGCAATAGCGATACGGCGGCCTTATTGCGATGAGGTCAAACGAGCGCAGACCCAAAGCGTAGCCTCGCCGGGGCCTACTATATTCGACAAGATTATATCGAAAGAAATCAAAGCTGATATTATTTACGAAGATGATCTGTGTATTGCCTTCAATGACGTCGCGCCACAGGCCCCGGTCCATTTCCTGGTGATCCCTAAACGACGAATTGCGCGGCTACAAGATGCAGTGACTGCCGATGCTGAGGTGAGGCACTACGACCGATTTGCATAGTACTTCATTGGAATGCGGTTAAAATGACCGTGAAATTGAACCTTATAGTTTTGTGGAGTTTAAAAACTTTTTGTGGCTAAATCAAGTAACCAGGAAACAAATAGAGAACAATAGATATATAGAACAAAATGGAGATACGTGCCTTTGCCTCTCGGATAACAGAATACTCCAATAGCGCGTGCGGTGCTATTTGCATGGAGTGGTGTGTCGCCCAAACATGGTATACCATACCCAGCACCCACCAGAGTATTCTGAAATTTGAGCTTTAACTTATAACTTATAACCATACTTATTAACATATTTAACTTATAACATATAAAGTTATAAGAGTAGAAACATTTACCTAGCAGAGTGGTGGCAATAGTGCAATGAGTTTAGTGGCACCGAAAACTCTCATTCAAAGACAGACAAAAAGAAAAGGTTTCTGTGCTTTTTTATTAGGGTAGCAAAATAAATACTTGAATACCTTATATTCTGGCGTAGAACGGTTCCCTGGCAGAGATCACTCAAAGGGATAAGGGCGCCCATTGTACTTAAAACTAAATCTATATGAGTCTTTTCCTGTCCTGTGTATCTGTTTTATTTGGTGTGCAATAATGTGTAATTGTATTGTATTGTGTACTTTTTTGTTGTAAAACACCAAAACCCTATTTTTTCCTATCTCTTTCATTCACTTAGCTTGCTTGTCTTGCTAAGCATGTCCCACTATGCCGATATTTAAATTCATACCTGTTTATTTATTTTGTCGTAGCTTGAGTACCTAGGAGAAACTTAGTTACTTTACACCAAACATCCGAAGAATACGAAATAGTTTAAAAAATGTTACATAGAATGTCTATTGTTTGAAGTTGAGGGGTGAATGGCCTGGTCCACTTCAGTCAGTCTCTTCTGTCCATCAATCCATCTACCACAACAAATAGCACAAAAATGTAACAGAATACCTACTTATATGTAACCTGCGAGGTCACTTTGCCAACCATTGCAAAAAATCGAACGAGACCACTAAATTTACCCAATTTCATCCACTCGTCGATAGCATTTGTTCCTTCTGGTTGTGGTCCAGTCCAGAACTTGATGATTTATATAACTTTGCCAAGTTTGTTAAAAAATTACATAACCATCAAAAGAAATTCAATAATATCCACGACTCGCTCCGCTTGGCGACATCATTCGTATGCGTGTATCTGGCCTTTTTAGGGTTCCGTACCCAAAGGTTAAAACGGGACCCTATTACTGAGACTTCGCTGTCCGTCTGTCACCAGGCTGTCTCATGGACCGTGATAGTTAGACAGTTGAAATTTTCACAGATGATGTACCCAGTCCAACTCGCACTTGGCCGGTTTTGAAATACATCATCTGTGAAAATTTCAACTGTCTAACTATCACGGTTCATGAGATACAGCCTAATGACAGACGGACAGCGAAGTCCCAATAATAGGGTCCCGTTTTTACCTTTTGTTGTACGGAACTCTAAAAAACTAACCACAATATTTTTGCGGTTCTTCTCGCCGATAATTATTATCTTGTCATTCTAGGTATGGTCCAGTTTTCGACCCCCACTTGAACTCACTTTGCCGATCCCCAACGCATGTACCCCATAGCAAAATAATACACCAAAACTAGCAAAACACTAATGATTCGCGGCTCGCTCCGCTCGCCGATAACTTGAAGCGTTTTCCGGTGGGGTCTTCAACCCCCCTCAAATGAATTCCTGGCTACGGCCCTGCCAGACATGTCTTAAAAACTTATTAATATCATCGTAAAATAACATTCAGAAAATTCAAAGTAATTTTTGCCTTATCTACATTCCAAAGAAATTTGTCAACAATTACAAATTATGATCGTGTTATCAACCTATCAGGTGGGCTGCAGATAGCTTTGTTTGATTAAATTACTATTTTGTTTGTTATCTGAGGCCGCATTTTAAAACAATAATTAAGCATAGTTTCTTTTAGGGAGGCACATTCAGCAATGAATGAATTCTGGGACTCTGCTTATTTATGTTATCAAAGCTATTTTTGATGATAAACAACATTTTATCCTTTAAAAAAAGTACAGTCAACCTGAAAAGTACCTAGATGATACCTACAAAAAAACAAAGTTTCTAAAACCTTGATTAAAAATGTAAAGTCAACAAAAACAAAGACTGAACTAACTTTTCCGAAAATAATGTATTAAGTAATTATGCATTTGGAAGATGGAGATACTAGATAACTGATATACGAGTACATTACAAACATCGATAGATATTTTTAATATACATGAAAAACACCTTTTTTTATTTTTTACTATCCTGAGGGAAATGCGGACGCATATCACATGAAGAACACCTGAATAATGATAATTGTTTTTTTATCTCAGCTTCTAGGCCACCTGATGCTAGTAGCCCGTTCTCTTGGCGCCGCACGGGCGCCGTCCGGCTGGCGACTGGTGGTGAACAACGGGCGGGAGGGAGCCCAGTCTGTGTACCATCTGCACCTGCATGTGTTGGGTGGAAGGCAGATGGGGTGGCCACCGGGCTGATTGGATGGCAATATGGTTGGTTGGAGGTCCGTAAAGTTCTACTCTTATAAAGAAAATACATAAATAATGCTTGAAAATACACACAACAATATCTAGCCCCAAATTAAGCTGAGTATGTGTTATGGGTGCTAGATAAATGTACACATGAAACAGATATCGGAATGTACTAGAAACGAATGTCCTCCGCTTTTTTGATCATTATCAGTAATATACTTATCTTAGAAGAAAATTCTCATAGATAAAAACTAAGGTTAATTGTCTGAGAAAAATGTCCTTTAGATTTTGATAAGGATAAAGACATTTTCCTCTTTTAAAAGTGTTTCATTAAATATTACTCTAAAAAAATTTAGAAACTTCCCTATTTTTCTAGCTTAAATGTATTTTATGAGAGTAGTACTTTAGGGATATTGAAAAGTGGGATGAATAGGAATGTTTTAATGTCAAATTGGAATTGAGATAGACATTAAAAATGTATTGCAATATAGATGATATTTTGAGGAAAGAAATGTATTAGGAATTGAACATAATCTACTATTAATATTACCTATTAGGTAGGTATTATAGTAGATTATCTTTTTTTACGTCACAAGTGCACTAAAAGCCTGTGTACATAAAGGTCTTACGTACGTAGATAAGATTAAATAATAAAGCCATTACAGTGCCTTATTAATATAAGAAGCGAGATCCCAATTTTACATTAAAACTTAGTTTGTAATTTTTGTTCATTTGCAAAGATTATTTTAACTGTGTTTGTTTTTCATTCAATAGATTATTTGTCAAGGCTATTTTTAGTAATAGTCTTTGAACAGATTATTAAAAATATTATCCCACGTTTTAAATACTTATTGTCGGTAAACTTTTTAGCATCAATCGGCTCATGCCAGTCACAAATTTTATTATAATTTAAGTGCAATGTTTCGAAAACTTTTTAGGTTAAAAGTCAAAAATAATCAGTCAAAATTGTGAATCTTGGCAATAAGGAGTTGATAGTGTCATAATGAAGCCATTTATTAGAATATAGTAGTTAGTGCAATAATTCGGCCAAATTAGTATAAGAAATTATTATAATAATTAATACTATTAATTATAATTACAAAAACTCAATGCCACAGTTTGATGTCATTCATTCTGATGGACGTTTACATTCACAAGTGCTAAGAGTAAAATGTAGGTATTTAAGAACATCTGCGGTTTTGTTTTCTATTGTTTTTAAATTATTATCAGTTTTTTCCTTTTAGAAAACAAACTCGTGTATTAAACCAAAAATTAAAGTTATTTTTTTAAATGTTAGGTGAAATAGTTGTAATATTTTATTTAAAAAATAAATATTAGATATGAAATGAAAACACTACAGTTTTTTAGGTTAGATAGAACACAATCTTCACCATTTTACCTATGCAATACGTATGTTTTCAATCTTACGCGATCTGACTACATTATTATAAATGAATATAACAAACGCGATAAATACTCGTGAATATTATGTTTATTCAAAATTTACAGTTCTTATACATTAATAGTACGTATTATACATAATATTAAAAGTATATTAATGTACCTATCTCTTTATATATCTATGTACTGCCTGACTTTAAAAATAAATAATAGTATATACAGCAAAAAGACTGATAATTAATTTAGTAACAATACTTTCAAAATCGCTACTATTAATTTACAAGATTTTAAAAGTCTCAGATCATGTTATCAAATCTTTCTACAAATTATATTGTTTCTTAAACATTTTAACCAAATAAATGGCCAAAGTGAAAAACTGTTAAGAAGTTTTTTTTAAGTTTTTTATTACTTATTATTACAAAATGTATATTATTGTTAATGATTGATCTGAGATACTATTTAGAATCTCGTAAAATTAAACTCAAACTCATTTATATTTACATTTTATTTTATATCATGATTTACTATTCTGTAATTGTTTTTAGTTTAGTAGTTACTAAAATACTTCTCTAAAAACTTTTACAGTAAAAACTGGCCAATATAATCTAGTCAGAATGTTTGCAGAGAAACTTGTGTTGTCGACTGTACCGTTTCTCAAGCTGTGGTATTGATAAACTTGAATTGAATTCTATTTTAAAGATATGGATGATCATTCATACATATCTCCATGAGTTCCTGTAATTGTAATCATTTATTTAGCTATTTCATGCTTACACCGAGATCTTAAGCTAAAGTGGGATTAAACATGAACCCACCTCAACTAACATTACGTATTTTCCTGGAAATATTTATTATTATCGTTTATTTTTGTATTTTTAATTTGGTTCAATAGAGGTGGTGGTTACACAGAGCTGTTGAAATCGTTCTTCAATGCATAATTGTTCAATTCAAGTTATCTTATAATAAGCCATGCATATCTTTAGTTTAGTTATTTGTTTTTGTTAGGGCTCTTCTGTGTGCAAAGTGAGATAAATTTCCCACATTTAAAATACATTGGCCAATAGTTAAACTTCGAAAAGTAATTTTTTACCTTATTAAGCGACTTCTGGCGTTGAAAAACAAAAGATGAACACTTATCTGGATAGGTCATATCTACGAGGATTATTTTAACAATTGCTTTCTTATTTTAATTGACATTGTATTGGTAAGTAATTGACATCATCATCTTGTGAATACTGAAAAACCTGCCTTAAACATTTTATGTTAGAATATTGTAAACTTTAAATACAGGAGAGCCATTAGTAATATGGTTGTGGGTGCGACGTAGCAGCCATTTCCATTTTGTTAACTTTCAAAATGCACAATATGGCGGCTCGTCGATCAAAGCTGTTTGGAATTTAAACCTGTTTAAATTCTCTAACCAAAAGTTTATTAAATGATTTCTATTATTATTCTGTGTTTTCTTTTTCGTAATATTCTGACACATACTTACAAAGACTAGGTAGGGATTATATTTAAAAAAGTTTGTGTGCACTGTTATTTAAAAAGCCAACAATAGGTGGGTACCTAGGTAGGTATAGTGGACTAGTAGAAAAACATACTTACCTACTTGTAAGACCTTATTAAAAGTGAAAACTGTTTACATGTTTTTGTTCTTTCTTTTCTTTCAAACAGTAAATAAAGACTGAATTAATGAATTTTCAAAAACATTTAATTAAACCACATATTGTCACGTATGCGCATGCTCAAGATCGATTGTACAGCATTTATTTGGTTGACTGTACTTCAGTTCGAGTGTAGAACAATCTCATAATATTTTTAAATTCGTATAATTAAAAAAAAGGGAAACTTTACGACTTTTACAGAAACCTACTACGTGCGAGACGAAACAGGATTAGGATCAGGAGAGTAAGGATAGGATAATTATAATTAGGGCAAATGCACTAGCGAGTCCAAAAAATAAAACTTATAAATCTGGGGTACCTACCTACTTACCTATGTACCACGGTAGTAGACAACATGCATGGTGCGCATACTGTGAAGAGCTAGTCTAATCTTAGCTCGCCAATATTCAAATTTCTCATAAAATTGGCCCAGCTGACGGCAAAATCCGGCTGGTTCGAACACTGGATGATTATAATGGCAACCCTGTAATTCACCCTCATAACTTTTTTGTATGCCTCGCAAAGCGACGCTTTGGTTTCACCCTCAATTGACTGCTTACGAGGCAAGCCAAATGAAACAATATAAATAGGTAATAAAAAATAAATAAATAAGTAGTAAATTTCCAAGCATTTATTATGATTTAACACTGATTTAGAACAAAGATAAAGGCAGAGGTAGGGCTGGGGCAGGGCATCCACATGGTAGCGTTGCTGTCAGCAACGGCCCAGCAGCCGACAACGCTGACGTCAGCACAGTAGGCAGCGCAGCCTCCAGCAGTGATGGAAGAGTAGCAGAGATCGACTCGGACAGACTAGCAGCAAGGACCGGTGCTAGCACGGGTAGCGCAGGGGCCAATGCCCCCAGAGCTGGACCAAGCCCACATACAGGTAGAGGTGCTGGAGCGGGCAACACTAAAGGTGCAGGGGCGCAAGGTACTGGAAGGATCAATGGAGCAGGGGCTGGCGCGGGTAAATATAAAGGAGCAGGTGCGGGAAGAACCAAGGGGGCACAAGGGGCAGGGGCGGGAAGGATTAGAGGGGCAGGAGCGGCGCAGGCGCACGGGGGTGCGGGTAAGTACGCATACTGTGCGCTGGCAGCCTGTAAGGAAAATAATTTGAATAAAATTTAGTGTTTTTGTAAGGCTTAGTGATTGCGTAAAACTAGGGAGCGCAAGGTAGGTAGGTATGTAGATTTGACGACCTCTGTGGCGCGGGGGGAAGGTCTGCTTGCAACGCAGAAGGTTGCGGGTTCGATTCCCGCCTCGGGACAAATGTGTGTACGGTCTGCAGACATTTGTTCAGGGTGTTCTGGTCGTTTTCTATGTATATTAAAAAAAAAAAACTATTTGTGTATTCTATTGTATTATGTACCTATATCAGTTATCTAGTACCCATAACACAAGCTCTGCTTAACTTGGGGCTAGATAATGCTGTGTGAATGGTCCAGCATTATTCATTCTATTCATTTTAGCTACCAAGCGAGAAACACCAATGAAATAGGGCCTCTCAACCCGTCATGTTAGAGCCACAGTTTTTCAACTGTCACATTTTACTGAATAAAGTTTGAATATTTCTCACCTGCCAGAATGCAACAGCACAAATAATCACAACAGCTTTCATTTCGAAGTTTATTGTAGTACTCTCACTTGGCAGCTAAACTTTGCCCTATATTCTAATTCTTATCAATTAGACATTGGGTATGGCACGTATTGTTACCAAACATTCACTTTTTTTTTCATTTTCCAAAGCATTTCGAAAATGTGGCAGGGAAAATAAAGCAGTGTCGTCATAAAATGAATTAGGCAAGTTGTACCTACTATAGGTTACGAAATTTTCGAGATAACAAAATAACGGGCGCGCGGGAATTTCATTTTTTTTCTCGTTTTCTGCGTCCTGCAAGTAGATACCTACTGTAGTATCTGGCGATCTGGAAAACTATAAATAAATAAATAAATAATATTAAAAACCGCTTAAATATTTGAATTTCGCGCGTATCTGTTTTGGATTCCGTCCGGGTCACGGTTTCATTTCGATTCATCGTGAATAGCCCTGAAGGTACGGCCCAATGAAAAAAAAGATCCCCTTCGGTAGTACGGTCGAGCAGAATTAAATTAATTCTAACTCTAAAATCCTTTCCTATTCATCGTTCATGAAAAATG